>CM060062.1:45365439-45677939 GCA_030533445.1 Cyprinodon diabolis
AAATGCACAAAATGCTTCTCTTTGCTCATTTGCTCATTTTTTTAAATGAGAATTTGTCGCTATTTTAGCTAAAACCGAGTCCAATGCCCTGGAGGGTACCCTACTGACTGTTGTCCTTCCTACATGTCCCGCCCCCAAACTCTGCTGGCATGTCATTGGTCTGACTCTCTGGTATCAGATATCGTGAATATCCAGCTTGCAGCGTGACGTTATCTGAGTTTTAGTTATGGTTTTAAAATCCAGAGTCGTTGTTTAATCCATTGTTTCATTTGAATCAGTTAATCAGCAGGTTTGGTCCAGATACATTTTTAGTGAGTTTCTCAAATGAAGCTCAGACGAGGATTCTACTGCAGAGAAACATTTTTCTGTGTGTTTCAGATTGTTTACTTCACTGCAACGTTTCCATACGTGGTTCTCATCATCCTGCTGGTCCGAGGAGTCACTCTGCCAGGAGCCTATGATGGCATCATGTACTACATCAAACCAGACTGGTCCAAACTGGGAGAGGCTCAGGTCAGTCCACCCTGCTGGGCAGCTTGGCCCCAAAATACTTTCACAATCAGTGAGTCTGCCTTGAACACTTGGTCTTCAAATTTGAAGGATCTTACTTAATCTTTAGTCTTATTAATTTTTTTACACATAATCAGCTTTAAATTCATCTAAAATCTGAGAGGAAATAACAGAAAACTGTTTGGAAAACATTTCTGCTAAACAAACAAATTCTGCTTCTTGTTCTAGTTGAACAATATTAGTGATGCAATATCCACTCTTGGCTTTTAACTCAGCAAACTTCTCACCTGTGACCTCTGACCCTGCAGGTGTGGATAGATGCCGGCACCCAGATCTTCTTTTCCTACGCCATCGGACTGGGAGCGCTGACTGCTTTAGGAAGCTACAACCGCTTCAACAATGACTGCTACAAGTAAAACACAGTCTTAACCTGGAACTCCACCTCTATCTACTCCACCTCTATCTACTCCACCTCTATCTACCTTTATGTTAGAGAACCCCAGATCCTAGGGCACCTGCCAAACAATAAGAAGGTCTATTTTTCAAGAACATTTATCAGCCATATTCATAAAAACTAAAACCTTCAGTCAACCTTTGCAATGTCCATATCTGCATAAGTTGATGCAATCACACATGGTTGTTTCCTCAGGCTCCTGTCACACCGTGACGATTTAGACCTGACATCTGAAAAATCTGGCAAAAACGCTGGCATACGCTGGATAAGTTATGGGCACACTGAAGTATGCTGAAACACTCAGGAACACATTGAAACACGCTGAAACACTGTGAAACATGCTGAGGCACTCTGAAACACGCTGAAGTATGCTAAAACAGAATGAAACACGCTGAAAGACATTAAAGTATGCTTAAACACTCTGAAACACACTGAAACATGCTGAAGTACGCTGAAACACACTGAGACACACTGAAAAACGCTGAAAACGTCTGAAACATGCTGAGGCACTCTGAAACACGCTGAGGCACTCTGAAACACGCTGAAACACTGAAAAACACTGAAACACACTGAAAATGCCTGAAACACGCTGAAACACTGAAAAACGCTGAAACACACTGAAAACGCCTGAAACACGCTGAAGTATGCTGAAACACACTGAAAAACGCTGAAACACACTGAAAACGTCTGAAAAACGCTGAAGTATGCTGCAACACACTGAAAAACGCTACACACTGAAAACTTCTGAAACACACTGAAACATGCTGAGGCACTTTGAAACACGTTGAAGTACGCTGAAACATGCTAAAACACACTGAAAAACGCTGAAACACACTGAAAACGTCTGAAACATGCTGAGGCACTCTGAAACACGCTGAGGCACTCTGAAACACGCTGAAACACTGAAAAACACTGAAACACACTGAAAATGCCTGAAACACGCTGAAACACTGAAAAACGCTGAAACACACTGAAAACGCCTGAAACACGCTGAAGTATGCTGAAACACACTGAAAAACGCTGAAACACACTGAAAACGTCTGAAAAACGCTAAAGTATGCTGCAACACACTGAAAAACACTACACACTGAAAACTTCTGAAACACACTGAAACATGCTGAGGCACCCTGAAACACGCTGAAGTAAGCTGAAACATGCTAAGACACACTGAAAAACGCTGAAACACACTGAAAACGTCTGAAACACGCTGATGTATGCTGAAACACACTGAAATGACTGAAACACACTGAAAACGTCTGAAACATTCTGAACCATGCTGAGGCACTTTGAAACACGCTGAAGTACGCTTAAACACGCTGAAGCACGTTGAAACTCTGAAAAATGCTGAAACACACTGAAAAACGCTGAAACACACTGGAAACGTCTGAAACACACTAAAACATGCTGAGGCACCCTGAAACACGCTGAAGTACGCTTAAACACGCTGAAGCACGTTGAAACTCTGAAAAATGCTGAAACACACTGAAAAACGCTGAAACACACTGGAAACGTCTGAAACACACTAAAACATGCTGAGGCACCCTGAAACACGCTGAAACAAGCTGAGGCACTCTGAAACACGCTGAAACATGCTGAGGCACCCTGAAACACACTGCACCATGCTGAGGCACTTTGAAACACGCTGAAAAACGCTGAAACACACTGAAAAAAGCTGAAACACACTGAAAACGTCTGAAACACGCTGCACCATTCTGAGGCACTTTGAAAAACGCTGAAACACGCTGAAAAACGCTGAAACACACTGAAAACGTCTGAAACATGCTGAGGCACTCTGAAACACGCTGAAGTATGCTAAAACAGAATGAAACACGCTGAAAGACATTAAAGTATGCTTAAACACTCTGAAACACACTGAAACATGCTGAAGTACGCTGAAACACACTGAGACACACTGAAAAACGCTGAAAACGTCTGAAACATGCTGAGGCACTCTGAAACACGCTGAGGCACTCTGAAACACGCTGAAACACTGAAAAACACTGAAACACACTGAAAATGCCTGAAACACGCTGAAACACTGAAAAACGCTGAAACACACTGAAAACGCCTGAAACACGCTGAAGTATGCTGAAACACACTGAAAAACGCTGAAACACACTGAAAACGTCTGAAAAACGCTGAAGTATGCTGCAACACACTGAAAAACGCTACACACTGAAAACTTCTGAAACACACTGAAACATGCTGAGGCACTTTGAAACACGTTGAAGTACGCTGAAACATGCTAAAACACACTGAAAAACGCTGAAACACACTGAAAACGTCTGAAACATGCTGAGGCACTCTGAAACACGCTGAGGCACTCTGAAACACGCTGAAACACTGAAAAACACTGAAACACACTGAAAATGCCTGAAACACGCTGAAACACTGAAAAACGCTGAAACACACTGAAAACGCCTGAAACACGCTGAAGTATGCTGAAACACACTGAAAAACGCTGAAACACACTGAAAACGTCTGAAAAACGCTAAAGTATGCTGCAACACACTGAAAAACACTACACACTGAAAACTTCTGAAACACACTGAAACATGCTGAGGCACCCTGAAACACGCTGAAGTAAGCTGAAACATGCTAAAACACACTGAAAAACGCTGAAACACACTGAAAACGTCTGAAACACGCTGATGTATGCTGAAACACACTGAAATGACTGAAACACACTGAAAACGTCTGAAACATTCTGAACCATGCTGAGGCACTTTGAAACACGCTGAAGTACGCTTAAACACGCTGAAGCACGTTGAAACTCTGAAAAATGCTGAAACACACTGAAAAACGCTGAAACACACTGGAAACGTCTGAAACACACTAAAACATGCTGAGGCACCCTGAAACACGCTGAAGTACGCTTAAACACGCTGAAGCACGTTGAAACTCTGAAAAATGCTGAAACACACTGAAAAACGCTGAAACACACTGGAAACGTCTGAAACACACTAAAACATGCTGAGGCACCCTGAAACACGCTGAAACAAGCTGAGGCACTCTGAAACACGCTGAAACATGCTGAGGCACCCTGAAACACACTGCACCATGCTGAGGCACTTTGAAACACGCTGAAAAACGCTGAAACACACTGAAAAAAGCTGAAACACACTGAAAACGTCTGAAACACGCTGCACCATTCTGAGGCACTTTGAAAAACGCTGAAACACGCTGAAAAACGCTGAAACACACTGAAAACGTCTGAAACATGCTGAGGCACTCTGAAACACGCTGAAAAACGCTGAAACACACTGAAAACGTCTGAAATACGCTGAGACACTCTGAAAAACGCTGAAACACACTGAAAATGTCTGAAACACACTGAAACATGCTGAGGCACTTTGAAACACGCTAAAGTACGCTGAAACATGCTGACGCACCCTGAAACATGCTGAAACACTGAAACGCTTAAACACACTGAAAACGTCTGAAACACTGAAAAACGCTGAAACACACTGAAAATGTCTGAAACACACTGAAACACACTGAAAAACGCTGAAACACACTGAAACATGTTGAGGCACTCGAAACATGCTGAAACACACTGAAAAACGCTGAAACACACTGAAAACGTCTGAAACATGCTGATGTATGCTGAAACACTGAAACACACTGAAATGACTGAAACACACTGAAAACGTCTGAAACATACTGAACCATGCTGAAGCACTTTGAAACACGCTGAAGTAAGCTGAAACATGCTAAAACACACTGAAAAACGCTGAAACAAATTGAAAACGTCTGAAACATGCTGATGTATGCTGAAACACACTGAAACACACTGAAATGTCTGAAACACACTGAAAACGTCTGAAACATACTGAACCATGCTGAGGCACTTTGGAACACGCTGAAGTAAGCTGAAACATGCTGAGGCACTCTGAAACACGCTGAAACACTGAAAAACGCTGAAACACACTGAAAACGTCTGAAACACACTTAAACATGCTGAGGCACTTTGAAACACGCTGAAGTACGCTGAAACATGCTGAGGCACCCTGAAAAACGCTGAAACACACTGAAAGCGTCTGAAACACACTGAAACATGCTGAGGCACTCTGAAACACGCTGAAACACTGAAAAACGCTTAAACACACTGCCTAAAATTGAAAAAATACATAGAAAGTTCAGCGTATGCCAGATTTTTAGATTCTGGGACGTCAGGCATATGCTGGCTAAATCGGCAAAGTGTGACAGGAGCCTCAGGTTCACGCTCTGACAGCCGTCTCCTCCCCCTTCTGCAGGGACGCCTTCGTCCTGGCTCTCATTAACAGTGGGACCAGTTTCTTTGCTGGTTTTGTGGTGTTTTCCATTCTGGGCTTCATGGCGGCTGAGCAAGGAGTTGACATCTCACAGGTGGCTGAATCAGGTAACGACTCGCTCATCTAAAGCTTTATCATTAAACCAAAGTTTTCCACACAGATCTCAAAAGAGCAGCGAGGGAATAAAGTTTTTTAAGATTTGTGGTAAAACCTAGAATTTCAACTACCACTATTAAAACTACTATTATTCATCAGCAGGTTTTAGCATTTTGGGTAATTTTGGTGTTTATGAACTGTTTTGCCATAGTTGATAAAAATAAAAGTTTTTTCGTGCAGCAATAATGATCAGAGCTTGATCTCTGTTCTTTGCAGCCTACATCAGTGCATTGCAACGGGTACATGAAAATATTTCAATTCATTTCAGTTTATTTCTATAGCGCCAGTTAACAGCACGTCATCTCAAGGCACTTTCAGTCAGATTGATTCAAAGTTTTCTATCTAAGGAAAACCAGCTGATTGCATCGACTCATTGACTGTTTTGCAATCAGTCACACTAAGCATGCTTGTAGCGACAGTGGAGAGAAAAAACTCCCTTTGAACAGGAAGAAACCTCCAGCAGAACCAGGCTCAGTGTGAGCGGCCATCTGCTGAGGCCGACTGGGGTTCAAGGAGACAGAAGCAGAGATGCAAAAGGCCATTGTTCTTGTCAGACAAAGGAGTTCACTATTTAACTGGCACTCGTGGGGGGATTTACAATTGGGGGCCCCGTAAAACTCTGTTTCCATGTATGGTTAATGCAACTATTCCTTATTTCTGCACATTAATTATGTTTTTGATAAAAATCCTTTTCCTAAAATGCCATCAGAACGCTGATAATATTAAGTGTGTCTCAGCCCACCCCTTCAGTGTTGGATCAGTCCATTTGCTGCACATGTTCAGAAAGGTCCAAACAGACAGCAGCAAACCATTTGAAAACAAACCATGCAAAGAGCAGTGTTGCCAACTTAGCGCTTTAGTCGCTATATTTAGCCACTTTTCAGACCCCTCTAGCACTTTGATTTCTAAAACGCTCCTAGCGCCAAATCTAGCGACTTTTTTCTGCTACCGGAGACTTTGGAGACAACATCTAAAAGCAGCGAACTCTGCTCTCCAGAGCAAGTAGATTGGTAACCCCGCCTCCTGCTCTCCTCTATCTTGTCTGCTGTCATGATTCATGCAGCTATTATTTCATCCAAATGAAAAATGGAGAACAGATAAGCAGATCATGGCTTGTCTACAGTGAAAAGAAGGACTGGGTTATTTACTTTGGCCTTTTTGGAAACACAGGAAGGAGCAATCAGCTAAGGGAGCTTAGTGCTTGGAAAAAATCTTTCATTCCTTTAGAGACAGCATGAAAAGTCAGCTGAGTACAAAACAGAGAGGAAAACAAGAAGAAAAGGGACAAGAAGAGAGGGACACAACCTAGAACAGATAATGGATGTCTATTCTATTAACATTTCTCTATCTGGAGAATGGGGCTGTTTTATGTGTTATCTTCTCCATTTAGAGGACCCCCTGCCTGTCCTTGCATAGGGCCTCAAATTTCTTAAATCTGCCCCCGCGGACACATTCGGGGCCAGAACTGAGGAAGTTTTCACATAAAGCCTCATCAAAATCAGTTACAGTTGTTCAAAGACAGAGAGATGTTGAATAACCTTGAACCTACGGGAGCTGAGCCACTTTTCAAAACATCTAACCAAGGAAAACAGCTTCTCAGGCATCAGTGCAATAAAGAAAACAAAAGAAGCTCCTATTCAGAGGAAATACAGGAAAATCATTGTTCCCTCCGTAGAATGAACAGGAGCTTCCATGGTGCTCTGAGCTCAGCGCTAGCTTTAGCTTGGGCCCTCAACATAAAGTGTGTGTGCTATGTGTCAACTGTACATGTAGTAATCGCTCTAGCCCCACATGACATGACGTCACCGACAGGCGGTTATATTTAGTTTGTCCACAGATGGCTGCAGATCTGAGCGGCTCACATGGCTCCATGTCAGAGTCTGAAAGATGAACGGTTCTTTGATTCCTCGGCTGCAACCACTCAGCGCTCTGTGGCCTCAAACATGCTGGGTTCCCTGCATGTCCTAAAGAATGGGAATGTTTTAAAGCGGCTGCAAGAAGAACACAAGTTAATCCATTTAATTAAGGATAGTTTAAAGTATTAACCTGAGTCTGTGTTGGAATATGTAAAAGGAACAAAAGCAGGTAGAGAGATAGATAGATGCTGCTCTAGCTGCATGGTGTTAAAGAGGGTCTGATGCGTGGTGGGCGGAGCTACCCTATCCTTTCTCTGCCTGGAACAATGGCAGCTATATTAGCTGCGATCAGCGGGTAAAAAGTAGTTAGAATCTATGTTGAAGTGAGAAAGTCCTCCTGAAAACATGGTCTGTGCAGTCAGTTCATCCAGATTACCATCCTGCCTTCAAAGAGCCGCTCAGACCCCCACATACCGGCGGTGCGCTGTCACTGGGAATCCCCAGCAGCAGCTGCCTCAGGCCCGCTCGCCAGGCTTATTCATGATAAGGCCTAATTATGGTATTAATTTCATAATAAGGCGGGCTGGCTTTTTAAAAAAAAAAAAGCTTTATATCAGTTTTATGCCAAATATTTAAGCAATTAGAGTCCATGCATGAAAGTACCTATCTTGGTAATGTAAAGTTACATAGAGGTTGATCCGTCCAGACAAAGTTTATACAAAATAAAATTTCTTTTTATAAAGTTTTCTTGACATTTCTTGACAAGGGGTTAAATGCAGAGATACATTTCTCCAATGTGAAATCAATAATGTTCAATTTATTTATTTATGAAATCTGTTAGGCTGATTGATGTTAAAGGATGTGGTAAATGAAGCCACTATGAATGAGCAAAGACTCAGAGATGCTGCAGAACACTGAGTCCGTCCTCTTTGTCTTCCAGGTCCAGGTCTGGCCTTCATTGCATATCCAAAGGCGGTCAGTCTGATGCCGGTAGCTCCACTCTGGGCCGCTCTCTTTTTCTTCATGTTGTTGCTGCTTGGACTCGACAGTCAGGTGACCCAAAAACAACTCATCCTATCTCTAAAACTACATCCTCAAAGCCTGTAGTTTTTTATTTAATTATTTATGTGGTATTTTTTTCCTTTTGAAATTAATCTGATTTAAATCTACATAATAGGCTGACTCGTTGGCCATTTCTCAATTCACTAGAATGCGAGTACGGACTCGTGTTCTCCCCAAGTATGTTCTTGAGAAGAACACAGGAAAGTCTGGACTCGGGGAGAACGGGAGCACGCAGCATTAATCTTGGGCAACTAGAACAGAAGCATATTGATGACATCACCACACGCTCAGCTGGTCTGGAGCTGCATTTCACCTGCTGTTATTGAAAGCCTCTAGATAACAATAAATTCTTACTTATTTCATTTAGTGGAGGAATAATAATGAACACAGTCAGATAAACACAAATCAAATGACAATTTTGCCAAATAAAACAAAAAAAACTCCATCAGAGCCAACGGTCCTTCACACATGGCTATGCAGAGAGAGGGCTGCTGCAGACGGGCTAACATTAGCCCTAGCCGCTGCAGACGTGCTGACGTTAGCCCTGGCTGCTGCAGATGGGCTGACGTGGCTGCTGCAGACGGGCTCATACTCAGCTGCAAGATACTCTGAGCTCTGTGAGCGCTAACCTGGAAGCTGCTGCAGTGCATGCTCCAAATGTTGAGCCAGACACTGTGCGATATTTACAATCGTTGCACGCAGCTTCAACTCACACTGTATGATGACACCGCAGGGTTTAAAAGTTCACAGCTCACGATGTTTGTTCTCACGCTGTGCGATCCGACGCTCTGATGCGATCTACCTGCTCACACTCTACGTCTAAAAATCAGGTGGGACTCAGCTCCGCAGTGAGATGGCGCTACTCGGACTCGTCTATCCGGAAACCAAACGAGCAGAAGAGGAACATGAAGCTCACTAGATTGAAACGTGCTGCCTTGGATATTTGTACAACTTTGTGCTGAAAGCCCTAAAAAGAAAAGAAGACGACACATGTGGACAAAGACATGGCTGAGCAAATGTGGCTGCTACGGTCTGTTAATTTGACAGAAAGAACTCCATCTCATTTGCATCCCCGCCATGCTGCTGGGTTTTCGTCTCAGAGGAAGAAGAAGAAGAATCCTTGTTTGCCCACTGAGCGATTTGCCCACGAACACCTTAAGACGCCCGAATTTCAAACATGTTTCATTTTCTCCCGACCTTCTGATTCCTGATGGGGAGGTGGTCGTTACCCCCTGTATGCTACACCACGCACCATCAGGCTGAAAGTTGACCCAAACAAAAAATTCTCCCACTACTGGAGAGTTGGCCCAAAAAAGGCTAACAATCATACAGTGTACGCTTGACTTTTGGTATTTCTGTAAGCCAGACTCTTCTACCCAATCCCGAGGTACTGGGATCAATCCTCACATGATGAGGCCGACTATGACAGACTTAATCTGAGAACTTTCCTAATCTGCCCAAAGCACCGTGTAGATGGCCGAGCGGGATTATCCCAGAAGGATATTTGATAAAATGCTGATGGGCAGATACCGGACAATGCCTTCAGGCTCTAACGGTCGGGCTGTTTTGTGTCCCTGCAGTTTGTCGGCGTAGAGGGCTTCGTCACGGGGATTCTGGATCTGTTTCCCGGCAGTTATTACCACCGATACAAACGTGAGATCGCCGTGGCGATCTGCTGTTTACTCTGCTTCATTATCGACCTCTCCATGGTGACACAGGTCAACAGGAAAACTTTTCAAACCAGGAGGCCAGATATTATTTTCAGCATATGATTTCTCCTGATAAACACGGAGCTGTTTGTCTCTGCAGGGAGGAATGTACGTCTTCCAGTTGTTTGACTACTACTCAGCTAGCGGGATGACGCTGCTGTGGCAGTCATTCTGGGAATGCATTGTGGTTGCCTGGGTCTATGGTATGACACACACACACACACACACACACACACACCCTGTGGTGTAACATTGCAGGGTGGAGCAGCTCTGAGGGATCCTAAAATAAGATGTAAGATCAGATCTGAACTCCAAGTAAAGGTCAAAGTTCAGACCCTTCAGTTTTAATTTGGCCGTTTTCTTCAGGTTTTT
Organism: Cyprinodon diabolis; assembly: GCA_030533445.1. Taxonomy (NCBI): domain Eukaryota; kingdom Metazoa; phylum Chordata; class Actinopteri; order Cyprinodontiformes; family Cyprinodontidae; genus Cyprinodon; species Cyprinodon diabolis. Next base: position 45,375,833 of record CM060062.1, read on the forward strand.
TTTTCATCAATAGTTCTTGACTTTGCTAGATTTAGTGTTTTTGTTTTTAATGGGTCCTCATTGAATTATTTCTGACTGAAATTCTTCAGGCACTTTGAGAAAAAAAAGTTTCAGGCAAAAGGAACATTGCGAAAACTATCTAGAAATAAGTAAAAAATTATTTAATTAAGAGTATTTACCCTTAATTTGAGATGGTAAATAAGTAGATTTGCCACTGGAATGAGAATTTTATACTGTTAAAATAAGATTATTAGATAATATGCACTTGAAATAAGACAATGCAATAGTTTTTTATTATTATTAATTCTCTTTTCCATCGGCAAATTCTGTCACTTACCTCCCTAATTCAAGACAAAATTCATTTATTTTAAGAAAAAAATACTTATCTAGATTTCTACTTTGCAATGAAAACATCTCACACCTCAGCACTGGAAAAAATCAAAACCTAGATAAGTCATTTTTTCTTAAAATAAGTGCATTTCTTCTTCAATTGAGGAGATTAAAGAGACATTTTGCCAATGGAACAATACAATTTAGATTTAAAATAAGAAAACACAAATACATCATCTTATTTTAAGTGCATTTCATCTAATTATCTTATTTTAAGGGTAAAAATATTCATTCCATTGGCATATTATCAAATTTACCTATTCAATTCAAGGGTAAATACACTTAATTTAAGAAATGTTTACTTATTTCTAGATCATTTTTGCAGTGAGGGAGTTGGGGTCTAAGTTGCTGATGCCTCACAGACACACTGATTGCCTTATAAACCCACAGCAGGTCTACAGACTGCTGATTGTTTCTAAGTTGAACATGAGCAGGTTTAGTGATTCACATCCTGTCTTCACATCCCGGGTGGGTTTCTGTTATTTTCAGCGTCAGTGAATGCAGCTAGTGGTTATCTCTGACCTTGTTAACGGACCTATTCAGTTATCAGTGTTTGGGCTGCATTCAAGCAGTGACTTCTAGACAATGTGGCAGGTTGGTGACAGAGGTGTAACTCAGAGTGTCATCAGTGTAGAATAGAAATACCCTCATTTTCAGAGCAAACACTGGAAAAAATACAAATCTAGATAAGTCATTTTTTCTTAAACTAAGTGCATTTGTTCTGTGGTTGGGGAGGTAAAAGAGACATTTCGCCAATGGAACAAGACGATATCACTGTACTTTTCAATGAAGATAATTTTAAACTAGTCTTAACTTTAAAGAAACACACTCTATACATCACTAATGTGGTAAATGACTATTCTAGCTGCAAATGTCTGGTTTTTGGTGCAATATCTACATCGGTGTCTAGAGGCCAATTTCCAGCAACTATCCCTCCAGTGTTCTAATGGTACAATGTGTTGCTCATTGGCTCAGAAGGCTAATTGATGATTAGAAATACCTTGTGCAATCATGTCACACATCTGAAAACAGTTTAGCTCGTTACAGAAGCTACAAAACTGACCTTCCTTTGAGCAGATTGAGTTTCTGCAGCATCACATTTGTTGAGTCAATTAAACGCTAAAATGGCCAGAAAAAGAGAACTTTCATCTGAAAGTCGACGGTCTATTCTTGGTCTTATAAATGAAGGCTATTCCATGCGAGAAATTGATAAGAAATTGAAGATTTCCTACAACGGTGTGTACTACACTGGAAAAAATCAAAATCTAGATAAATATTTTTTTTCTTAAAATAAGTGCTTTTTATCTTGAATTGAGGAGGTAAGTGAGACACTTTGCCAATGGAACAAGAAAATTTACATTTAAAATAAGAAAACACAATTGCATTGTCTTATTTCAAGTGAATATCATCTAAATATCTAATTTTAAGAGTAAAAATACTAATTCCATTGGCAAATTATCTCATTTATCTGCTCAAATGAAGAGTAAATGCAGTTAATTTAAGACATTTTTGCTCATTTTTAGATCGTTTTTCAAGTGTACTCCCTTCAGAGGAAAAGTAAATTTCTGAATAGAACACTACAGTTTATAGAAGATGAAATATTGAGAACTAATAGAAAATGTTTAAGTTTTAAAGAACAACGGCCCATTTACAGACAGCACTGAAAACTCCTGACCTGTTTGAATAGCAGTGAGCATAAAAATCTAACAGCAGCTGGGAGGAAGGATCTGCAGAGGTGCTGCTTTGTGCACAGAAGCTTCAACAGCTTCAGAGTGAAGGTGTAGAATAGAATAAAATTCTACTTTACAAGTACAAAGCAACAGAATGAACTCTCTGCATTTAACTCGTCCATTTGGGGAGCAGTCGGCTGCTATTGTGCGGCACCCGGGGAGCAATGTGGTGTTAAGGGTCTCAGGGACCCAGAGTGGCAGTCTGTGGGAGTGTGGCTTGAACTCAGAACCTCTGTGATCCAAGCGCAGTGCCTTAACCACTAGGCCACCAGTCCCCCAGCTTCATGCATGGAATGGGAAACGGTGTCCTCCACCATCTGGGACAGAGCTCGACTTCTTCACGATATTTTGTAAGAGATGTAGATATCGGCTAGCAAGCTACTGGCTAGTTCAAGTGATTAGTCACCCGTCCTGCATAAGGGAGGCCTGGGTATCCCAGCTGTCCTTAGGCAGGACCCTTCATGCTAATGCCGCGTCGGGGAGAGGCAGCCTAGTGGTTGGAATCCTGAGGTTCTGAGTTCGAACCTTAGGATTCCATGGACTGCCAGTCTGGGTCCCTAGCAATGGACCTTAACCACGGGTGCCGCACAATGCAGAGAGTTCATTTCGTTGCTCTGTACTTGTAACAGTGTATCATAAAAAATGGAGATATTTTAGTCAAACAAGGCTGAAAACAGAGTCTGGAGGAACCCAACAAGTGCCTGAAGTTTAGCAGCTAAAATGATTTCTTTTTGTTGTGTCTGTAGGTGCTGACCGGTTCATGGATGATGTGGCTCGTATGATTGGCTACCGGCCGTTTCCCTGGATGAAGTGGTGCTGGTCTTTCATAACTCCGTGTGTCTGCATGGTGAGACCTTCACAGCTTTCTGTCCCTCCTTAGTTCCTTTTTACAGCTCTGCTGACCTGAGTCCTCTGACACTCCAGGGCATCTTCCTGTTTCACCTGGTGAACTGCAAGCCTTTAACCTACAACAACGTGTACGTGTACCCGTGGTGGGGCGAGGCCATCGGCTGGTGTCTGGCTCTGTCTTCCATGCTCTGCATCCCCGTCAGTGTCCTCTACAAGCTCTTCCGAGCTAAAGGAACCTTCAGAGAGGTCAGCCGCCGACCACACTAACAGCTCAGGGTCCTAGTTGGACACGTGTTCATGAATGCCAACTGTTCTGGAATTAATTGGACAAAGTTAGGATCACTCTGGCAGCAGATTCAGTCTGTCAAACTGGATTAAAACCTCTTCTGCTTCAGTTCATCTGTTGGTTTGATTTTCTGTTGTTAATCTACAAAGATGGAAAATGTTTTCCTTCTGAATCTACACAGAAAAAGAATCGAAATAAAACCAAATGGGTAAGATTTCTGATCTGATTGAGGTTTAATGTCATCATCATTAGCTGGGTTGTAGATCCTGAATGAAGGTTCTCCACAGTGATTCTAGCTCTTTGATGATGGTTCTAGATCCAGAAACATCTAAAAAATCTGAGTTTTTATGGCTGTTCTGATTGGAAATCTTCCACATCTCAATGATCTCATAATTTTCTGGTCTGGATGTTCTGATCTAGATGTTGTGCTCTAGATATTCAGATCTGGATGTTCCGATCTAGATGTTCCGATCTAGATGTTCTGATCTTTGTCATGAATTAAAATGCACAGGAAGTTTTTGGAGGTTTGTCTGAAGTTTCCACGGTTCTAAGGTTCTGATGAAGTTACACCTGTGTGTTTCAGCGCTGGGCCCACCTGACCAACCCGGTTTGGGGGCCTCACCACCTGGAGTACATGGCCCCTGACATCAAGTCCCTGCGATCGCTGAGCCCCGGCTCTGATGACAACAAGGTCATCATCTTCGAGAGCGTCATGTAGACCAGACTCCGCCCATCCCACTGAGACAAGATGGCCGACCTGCATCTCCACCTTCGCCTCCTGTTCCGGGCATCTTAAATCAGCTGGACTCTGATTGGTCACCATAGCAACCATAGCTTTACACTCCCTTCTCCCAGATTCCTCTGGGATCGCTGCTGAAAGTTCTGCGTCTGTCCGGACTCCGTCTTCCTGTGAGGGTGACAGGTTCGGTTCATTGGGTCGGATGGTCGGCCGGGTCAAACCAGAACCCGATAAACAGTCATGATGGACTCTCTGTCCGCGGGATCCTCCGGTATCAGATCCTTCAGCGGACAGAGTTTGGATCATTGCTGATTGTCGGGACAGACAGAGTTCTAGACAAACGCCTCGACTGAATCCCCCCAACGTTCGTCAGCGGTCCAGTCCAAAGCTCAGACACCAGAACTGGGTTTGGAAAAGTTTTAGTTTTTTTCTGGTGTTTGGCTGCAGGACCGAAGCAGAAACCTCCTGAACGGTCCCTGAATGCACCACGCCGGCTGAACGCAGACCTGCGTGTCAGGGAGCGCTGCTCGCTTCCTGTCGAACAGCTGATCCCAGAACAGATACCGGACCAGAACCAACGATGTGTCCAGGAACCTCTTTTTTAATCCTGTTGGAACATAAGTTTTTTCGTAGTTTTTGTTTGAAGCTTGTTGGTCCTACAAAATATTTTAAGATTTTTTACCCAACAAATCTTTTCCATTGATTTATTTTTGATAGTAAATACATGAAAACAAGCAGAAGATCCAAAATCTTCTATTAGCTTAAAGGAGGGGTGCTGCCCCCGGGCACCAAGGGGCCCCTGGGAACCACGTATGGTGCCCTCAGCATCTTCTGAAAAAAGCACAACTCACCAATGAGCTAAGTTTGAAGTTTTGTATTATTTTCCTGGTCTTCTTTTTAATCAAACATGGAGTTATAGAGATTTCAAAATTACAAAATCTGGAAGAAAATTATAGACTTAAGAAAACATTAAAAATATGTTGATTATGCATGAAGTTAAGGCATGATGTTCATCATCTCAGCAGGTTCTGGTCTGGGATCCGATCGGGTCAGATGTTCTACTGTATTACTGCCAATCCTCGTTTATTTGGAGTGCCAAAAGGTTGATGTCCGTCCTGATCTGAGAACAGTGTTGCAGGCTGCCAATGATCCTTTCGGACTCTGCCTCATCGACCCTCCGGTCCTCTCCTCGACCCCGCCTATGTCGGTTCTGCTCAGATTTTGTTCCCTTTCAAGAACGGTTCTGTTCATCAGAACTAGCCGGATGGGCGGGGACATCCGATGAGAGCCGGAAGACTCGATGCGCCGCCAAGTGTTGCCTTAAGTCGCTGTCTTAACCTCTCAGAGCCGAAATCATCGTCTAGCCAAAGTCTGAGCACCCTACGGGACGTCCTGTGCAAAGTCAGCAGCGTGTCTACAACTCTGTCTCCTAGCAACCACTAAGCATCCCGCCATCAGTGGGAAAAACATGGGTTAGAATGTAGGGAAACCACATCCGTTTGCACATTGCTGTGAAATAATCTCGCTCGCACTTTCAAAAGAATTAATAGAAGAAATCCTTTTTTTTATTTATTTTCTACAGGCTTTTATTTTGCTGATAGATATAAAAAAAATCTATATAATGATTACCTTTGGTAAGCTGTATTTGATGCAGTATTTTACTGGAGTGATGATGATGATGATGATGATGATGATGATGATGTTTGTTCACTTTCATTTGGCAAACACCAGCAATGCTTCATCCAACCCTTTCAGGCCTACCTCATTTCCCATTTGGATTTTCAAAATAAAAAAACACCCCAAATCTCTTTTTATGCAAACGCTGTCGGCAGCTGTCGGATCAGTTTTTCTGTTCTGACAGATTTCTTTAATCCGATGCTGATGCTGCCCCGCCTTCTGGTCGCTGTCCGATCGACTGGCGTGAGCAAATTGTAAAGGCCAGTGCTTTTATTCTGGCGGGTTCGCTGCAATGCAAGTTTGGGGAAACAGTTTGTCCTTTTATTAGAATGTTCCAAGTGCTAAAGTGTTTTTAGAGTTTTAGCTTCCAAAAGATTTTCTGTGTTTTCTCCCTCCGACTTCCCAAGGCTCACCTTCTTAAAAAAAAGTATTTATTCTTTGAGACGTTGGGTTAGTTTTCACTCCAAGAAAGTTAAAATCAATCCACTGGACTTTGTTTCCAAGTTTGAAGACGTTTCTCTTCCATCCAGGAAGCTTTTTCAATCCAAAATGTCAGAAATAGCGTTTAGTTCCAGGTTTTATCCAGCAGCCCAACAAAGCCTGGTTTTAGTTTAGAAAACATGCAAATAGAAACGGATGAACGGGTCCCCCCCTTTGGAATGGGGGTCGTTTGGCTTCTTTGTTAGCCTGCAATGCCCCATACCTGTCTATGTCTCTGAAAGGGGGGTCTTTAGAGGGAATTGTTGGCCTGGCTGAATAGGCGAGGTACCCCTGTAAAGCGGTGGGGGTTGCAATGATAGCGGGAAGGAATCAACTCAATTGCTGCATTGTAGGTTTTTGTAGCACGGTTTGGGGTTTTACAGGCTAACAGAGAAACAAAACGACCCCCATTCCAAAGGGACGGACCTGTTCTTTCGGTTCAGTTTACATGTTTTCAAAGCCAAAACAAGGCTTTATTTTTGCAACCTTTTTGCAATGACTATGACCTGAATGACTGAGAATCTTCACCGGCGTTAGTTTTCACTCTGTGCCAGAATTTAGTCAGAGACAGAAACAGTCTAACAGTGCTGCTTAAAGTGGCTGAGACTCCTCTGAATGATACCTGGAGCAGTAAAAGAATTAAAATAATCGCTCCAAAGCCAAGTCTGGCTTCATCGTGATAATGAAGTGTAGATTTGATGCAAGTTTGATGGTTGAAAGTTAAAAAGGCAAAGGTTTGTGGATGAAGCACAGACCTCCACTTCCAAGTCAAAAACATTAGTGAACTAATAGATTATCAGTTCATTAAACAATCGTTTTTACTGATCCTACTAAAAGTAGTTATTATAAAATAATTAACTGAAACATGGAGATGTTTGGCTTCCAGCATGGTTGATCTTCAACCAAATAATACTTTCATTGTAAACGTGATTGGAAATTCTGATTGAGATTATTTTAATCTGAATATATTTGATAAAATCCTGAGAGATCAGAGATGATCTGAAGCAGTACATTTATAATTCAAATTCTAAATGATGTGCACTTTTTAAAATCAAAAGGAAAAAAAATATATAAATCAAGGGAGAATTCTAGGGATGAACGATATAATCGGCCCCCTATCGGTATCGGCCTTAAAACTGAATATCGGACATCGGCCACCCCACCGATATTTAACCCGATATTTGATCAGCTTCTGGGTTTCTAAAGTCTAAAAAAGGAAAAAAATACTACTACTTCTTCTTCCTCAAAAACTGTTTTACACACTTAAAAACTTCTAAAGACGAGGGAAAAAATATTGATCCATTAAAATATCCCAATATCTTCATATGCTGATATATTGCCATTTAAAAACACCATATCAATCTCTTTTACTAATGAAATATTGCTATATGTCATCGTTATGCTACGAAATCCCCCGAAAATTCACCAAATGTTGCCATATTTTTATTTGTTGATATATTGACGCGGTATCGATCTATTTTACTAACAAAATCTCACAAGAATTTGCAAAATATCACGAGAGTTTGTAACAAAACGATGAAATTTCACGAGATTTTGAAAGTAAAATAGATCGATACCGCGTTTTTAAAAATCAATTTGATATCAGCATATGAAAATATATTTGAGTTTATTATTTTTCAAAGTGTCAGAAATGGATAACAAAACTGCTATTTTCAATGACTACTTATTTTTGTCCAGCTTTAACATCGGTATCGATATCGGTTATCGGCTACATGAGTTTTAAAATATCGGATATCGGCCAAAATCCCAATATCGTGCATCCCTAGTGAATTCTTAAGGACCGCCACTAACATCTACGAGTCTCTGCATAAATTCACTTTCACTTCCAGCACTGATGCTAGGAGGAAACATAAATCAGATTAGTTCAGTGATTCAGGATAAAAATGATTTTCATCTTTGTTTTTCATGTAAAGTAGGGCGTCGTCTGCACAGAAACATAGAAAACCTAGTTTGGAACTGAATAAATTCAAATTTACACAGAACTTTCAAATAGGATCAATATTTTTTAGGGTTTCCTCCAGAATAAACCTCCAAGGAATTACTGCAAAAATATTTTTAAAGACGTATCGTTATCCAGTACAGTGATCGTTTTCTGAACGTTGAGAGTTCAGCTATCTTTAAACCATAAATTAATATAAACAAATTAAGCCTTAAAATAGCAACAATAGGAAAAGGTTTAAGTTTGTAGTTTTAAATAGTAGTATTTTTATTTTTATAGTGTCGGTTCATGCCTCGATGTAGATCCAGATTAAAACCCAGATGAACAGGAGATACTTCACTGATCCGACTAACCTGCTGCACAGTAATGTGTGTTTTTTAACTGTTGGTTATAAATTTAAACCTTTAGATGTTTAAAGTCGATTCTGTTTAATTTTTCCTCTACTTGTTCCTCCAGACGTGAGCCTAGAAGTCTTTAAATCTTCAGCCGTGTCAAACTAAAGAGGAAAATGTTCCTCATACATGTAGATGTTGTTCCATGTCTGTCTATCTTAATGGTTCTCTGTTAAAAAAAAAAAAAAAACCTGGTGACAGAATCTGTCATGGTGACCTTAGAGGATGTCATCGGCTGGGATTCAAAGTCTCTGGAGGCTCAAACCGCTAAAAAAAAAAATGGCTCGGCATCAAATGAAGCTACTGGTTATGGAGACGGACTCTGGACTTTTATTTTGTATATAATTTCACACAAATCAAATTCAGAGGAACTTTGGAAAGTTCCTGGAAACTCATTGGCTGAATTCCTATTTATGGACTGCATCCTCCAATGTCTTTGAAAATAAGGAAACCGGAAGAATTTTGGCTGTGAATTCAAACAGGTCCAGCCTTCCGCGTCTTTTACCGCCGTACACTCTGTCGCCAGACAACAGTAAGAGTTGACACAAAAAAATAGGAAAAGAATGCATACCGAACTTTTCAAACTGTTTCTTTTTAATCTTTTTTTTTTTTTTTATTGCAGTGTAAACAGAGACTACACTCCAGAGAATAGAGAGTGAAATAAAGGTAAAAATCACCTGGAGCAGGAACAAATAAAAGTAAAACTAATGATAGTTTTAATGTATGTAAAAAAATATATATATCTGCAAAATCTCTTATTTTCAACAACAAAAAATACTTAAAGTCGTAGGGGAGTCATATTTGAATGTCAAATCATTCTGGCGTAAACATTTATATAAATTTACTCTTTATCAGACAATATTGTCCAAAAGTTAGAAAATTAATTTTTTTTTTTAAATCCTGTCTTAAAATCTGTGTTTTTTTTCCGTTATCTTCTGCAGGCCAGTTAGTTCTACGTCAGCCTGAACACCTAAATTCATCCAATCATATATCAACGGTCATCTGTCAATCAAATGTTTTCAGTCATAGCATCTTCATTCATATGTCGCAGCTAATATACGCAATGGTTGAAATCAGAATAATTCCCTTTCCCATTGAGTTCCTCTTCCACAACATCTTCGTCCCCGCTTTCCTCCTCTAAATAAAAAATGGATGACGGAGGAGACTCATCCACGACCTCCGACACTAAACTCTCCTCCTCTTGCATGTTTCCGCTGTCCATAGCGTTCCTTGACAGCGTCGTTTCTAAGTCACCAATTTAGTGCTACTTGGTCCCAATGGAATTTCCCATTGGGAACCTGCTAGCACTAAGTTGCTAACTGGTTAGCAAGGTTCTTCCTACAAACCGGCCACAACCAGACTTGCTTGCGAACCTTCCGCCACAACAATCCCGCCCCCTTGATAATCGACCAATCACATTCCCTTTATTCACTCGTGTAAAGTCGTGCACCACTCGGGAGAATTCGGAAACGCAACCATTGGAACAGACGCTTCCCTACGACTTTAAGAAAATTCTGCAAAATAGCAGTTAAAAAATAAAAATCAGATTTATAGTCCCCCCACAGATATACTAGAATCTGTCCTTAAATTACAGCCAAACCCATTTATACAGTAACAGATACAAATATTTAGATAAACCCAACATTACCACCACATATATGACTCAATAACCATTAAAACAACTATTAGCATTAACTTCAGACGGAACTATTAAAATACTTGGATTATATTAAACGGAACTTCCAATATTCACCACTGTTTGGCGACATTTCCCTTTTTCCTCTGAGCATGAGCAGCCAGTTTGCTTGGACTCGCAATGAATCATGGGATACCTGAGGCTACGTAGGATACGTCTGACCCGTCCTTCAAAACGGGTAAAAAGAAGGATGCATTTATAGGTCGCATATAGCGGAGTCTGCGAATGCGACCAGACTTCGGCACCACGCTATGATGTAATCGGCCTTCGGACGCATCCCATGAATTCGAATTCAGCCAAATATTTATTTGACATCTGAAATCAGATCTAAAGTTGAACTGCCTCCAGCACCTGCCAATCATCTCAAAGGTCACATGATGTCAGACTGATGAAATGTAAAGGGCCTAATCAGTTTGTATGTTTTTTAGGGATTAATAAATCCCATTAAACGATCCGTCTGAGGAACCATTTGGATTTTAAAACAAAGAATCTGATCCGGTCGGTGCTGGACGTTATGAACCGGTGGAGAGTCTGGAAGAAAAAAAAAAAAGGACAAAGATCCAAACAAAAGAGGAAGGGATGCCAAATGGTTCTGACTGGGAATGAAGCGTTGTTCAATGGCCCTCTTGGGTTTTAATGACCGATTCTGTCAACAAGCCTCTGCGCCCAAATTCCAGAAGCTTCTCTGCTGATATCTGAGCAGATTTAACGGCATATTTCTATTGCTGATGATTTTAGGCCAAAAATGCTTTGTGTCTTAATACAGAAAAAACTGTAAGGATAAATAAGTGTTAGACAACATAGACAACATCTTTGCTTTTTATTTACGAACAATTTTTTTTTAACACAACAGGCGGAGATGAAAAAATTAAAACAACACCTGCAGGGGGCGCTCTTTTGCAAAATTATCTGAAAATAATACACATATCATTGTTTTAATCCATGACTATGATCTTCATACTGGAGAATTAATGACTTCAGGCTGCTACACTGCCAACTAGTGGCCAGATGTATGTACTGCAGCCTGTCTCCCTTCAGATAAAATGAATAGAAACAGTTTTTCTAAACTGCTTTTAGGCCTAAAACATCATCTTAAGAAACATCCCGTCACTTCAACAAAAAAAATTAACGCGATTACATTTTAATATTATCTTGGAGACTTAAATCTCTCAAGTCTAAACACAGACTTTAAGATCATCTGCTGTTGTTGCGAAATTGACCAAACATTAAAACTAAAATTATGATCATTTCATTCATGTGCTTTAAACAGAATAATCTTAAGAAAATACTAAGTATATATTCAGATGTGTTATTAGGTCATCCTCCATGTTCCTCGTGCTTCCATTCCTCAGTAGGAAGAGCAATCAGAAAGTTGGAGGTATAACTTCTTCCTGGTTGTAATGTAAACCGCAGTCAGTATGAATCTAGCAAATTCAGCGTAACACATATTTAAAGGGAGACTGTCTCTGTGACACTGAAAGAGTGGCGGCCCCGAGTCCTGCTTCATGTCGTCATAGCTGTGTAGGTAGCTTAAACTTTAGCTGTAATGTAGGAAAACTGTCTATTAATGAGTCACCAGCCAAACATTAACATAAGACTAATTAAGTTAGCCCTGATGATGCCATCCATGTTGACCCCCCCCCACCAGAGGGTCTTCTTGTAAAAAGCGTTTGATTAAAACTGAGGCAATAAAACTAATGTGATACAACAACTGGAGTGTTTGTGTGTTTTTGGAAAGGAATGACTAAAAAATGCTGCTGTTTGGAGGGGAAATGCAGATTACCGTCGGGGACGGCTAACTAAAAAAGTTAGCTTCAAATACGTTAAGCTAACTGAAATAGCTTAGCTAGCTGACCAATGATCAGATGTTAAACCTACAGTTTGTATTAAATATAGTGATTTTCTAACAGAAATGTTGTTTTCTTATACATTAGTATATTATTCTCATCTACATATGGAAGAGGATAAGGGCCACTGGAAAAAAATAAAGTTAACTGAGTCTTCAGGATTCTGAGGGGAAAAAAAGTAAATTCTGTGAAAAAATGTCCGAAATCTGAGAAAAAATCTCCAAATTCTGAGATTAAAGTCAGAAGTTTGAGTGAAAAAAGGCTTAAATCTGAGAAAATATGTCAGAATTCTGAGATTAAAGAATATTAAACTCAAATAAAAAATAATTTACTTTTTTATATTTTCCAGTGGCCCTAATCCTTTACTCTGCAACAAATGAAAGTTTTTATGGCCTTAGAAATATATAATTACATAAGTGTGGGTCTCGTATCATGAAGGCAGACATCTTTGCACGACAGCAGCGCAGAGCGGACAAACTAGTGACCGTAGAGATCACCATTACACTCAAATGGAGTCCAGTGTGATGACGGCGTGTTCTCTGGAAATCTGATGGACCAGTCTGGGTTTGGCCAAGAGGACGGCTCTGAATGCATCGTGCCGAGTGTAAGATGGTGGAGGCGGGATTATGGTGCGGGCTTGTTTTCAGAAGCTGGGTTTCCCCCTTAGCTCCAGTGAAAGGAACTCTGATCAAAACTTTTGGACCATTCCATGATCCCAACTTTATGGAAACAGTTTGGATCAGAACTGCTCCCCTTCCAACATGACCAGAGCACAGAACAAGGTCCATAAACACATAGGTGACAGAGCCTGGTGTGGATGAACCTGACTGGCCTTCACAGAGTTCCTCACCTGATGGTTCACCTTTAGACTTAGACTCAACTCTATCAGTTTTCCCTACAACTTTAATAATGAATTAAATCAATGAAATTAATAACCAGGTAATTTTTTACTTTATGCTGGATTAGAGCGGAGACTGGGACCCAGGCCTTCTGGTCCAACAGTGTGTGACCTCACGAATGTTCACCTGAACTTCATAGATAATAAACATATTTTTATTGTTTCTTTTCATTTTTAATTTGCTTTTAGATATTCTCATAATGAAATCCATATAAATCCTCAAATGTTCTAATTTATTGATATGATAAAATGCTTCATAAATGCTTCAAAATAAGAGCTTCAGTAAAAAATAACATTTCAGATTTAGTCCACTGGTGAATTGTTCTGTTTTCAAAAGATGCTGAGGGTACCCCATGTTGGCCTTGAGGGCCCCTTGGTGCCCACGGGCACCACGTTGGTGACCCCTGCCCTATAGATCAGGAGTGCGACATCACTGAAGCTCGTATGAGTCAAGGAAGGGGAATGAATATTTTTGATGTGTAGCTGAACTCCTCCACTAGAGGTAGGAACTCCTGGACAGAACCAGTGACAGAGAGGAGGCCAGCATGGACTTGGTGACGGTCCGACGATGCAAACCAGACTCCTACTCCGCTTTTAGAAACCAGATGGCTCCTAGTGAAGGGCTCCCGGCGCGGTATTCTTGCAGCGCCCTCAGTGTACTGTTAGGGACACAGTTGAACGCCCTCTGTGAGTATTTTTACCTAATCTATAAATAAATCTATCCACCATAGATGGAATCATGAAGTCTATTCATCATTTATAGATATTATTTGGTTCCGAGTCTGAAACTCCTTCAGAGTTGAAGGAAGCCACCATCATTGTTCCTCATGTTCCTAACAGAGCACTTCGCTCTCAATCTGCAGGTTTACTAGTGGTTCCTAGAATTTCTAAAAGTAGAATGGGAGGCAGATCTTTTAGTTATCAGGCTCCTCTCCTGTGGAACCAACTACCAGTTTTAGTCCGTGAGGCAGACACTCTGTCTACTTTTAAGGCTAGGCTTAAAACTTTCCTTTTTGATAAAGCTTCTAGTTAGAGTGGCTCAGGTTATCCTGAGCTATCTCTATAGTTCTGCTGCTATAGGCTTAGACTGCTGGAGGACATAGGGACCCCTTTTTCATCATTCTGCTTCATTCTATCTCTATTCTCCCACTCTGCAGAATCTGTTAGTTCAATCTCTAACGTTCTGCTCTCTCTGCTTTTTCTCATAGTAGCTTCATCTGGTCTGTTCCTGTTTGGCTGTGACTCCATCCTGGAGAGAAATATCAGCTGTGCTGCTGCCATCAACACCTTTGTTTCTAGATGTTGGAGCTTGGCCTGTTTTCCAGTGTAGGCCTGTTTCTCTGACTGTGACTAACTGGATGTGCTCTCTTCATCCTCTGACATGGGAGCTGGCTCGGAGCTCGTCTGCCTGGCTGTGTGTTTCCTGGACGGGGCCGCCTGTGGAGCTGGTTGACAGTTGCCTTTTGTATCTATGCTTCTTTTTCTATGTCTGCTTCTGTCTCATTGAACCCCAGTGGGCCTCAGCAGATGGCCGCTCACACTGAGCCTGGTTCTGCTGGAGGTTTCTTCCTGTTCAAAGGGAGTTTTTCCTCTCCACTGTCGCTACAAGCATGCTTAGTGTGAGGGATTGCTGAAGAGTCAATGAGTCGATGCAATCAGCTGGTTTTCCTTAGATAGAAAACTTTGAATCAATCTGACTGGATGATCTGGTGAACTGGAAAGTGACCTGAGATGACATGATGTGAATTGGAGCTATAGAAATAAACTGAATAGAATTGAAGATGAGGTCAATGCAGTTCAAAGGTTGCTCTGTTCTTAACAGAAGTGGTGGTTAAAGGTACGTAGTGTTAACCTGGAGGAGCTGTGGACTGAAATGCTTCAGAGCTCAGAGTTCCCCCCCCTGGGCTGTGGTCGTCCTGTCAGCGGGTTCACAGGCGAGGCTTTCGGATTGGTTGTGAAAGCCGAGCTGCTGCTGAGGCTCAGCAGAGCAGCTCAAACCGGTTTCAGGCTGACGTCTACACCGACAGCTGCTCCACGGAGGAAGAGGAGGAGGAAGATGGGCCGCGATGCACTGCAGCAGAAATTACTGTGCGATTAAATGCTGATGAGACTTTTTTTATTGGATAATTGTCAAATCATCTGTTAAAAGAATCCAAACTGGCTGCATGTCGGAACAAACGAAAATAGGATTCAAACTTAAATCCTGGTAAAACGGTTTGAAAGTTATAGATTAAATAGAGTTGCAACAGCATTTAGTTGCATAATTAAACACACCAATAAGATTATTTACTGAAAATGCAAATACTTCTAAATGCAAATTAAAGCTTTAATCAAAAACCAAATGTTTATTCTAAAAACACTTCATACTTCAACTTTATCAAAACCTAAAAGCAGATTTCAGGTGAGATTCGTTTCCAACTGGAGAAATTCTAACTGAAGCTTTTCTGCTTCATCCAAAGTGCTGAATGTTGGGTTAATTCTAGTGTGGGAAGATCTGTAAACAATGATCCAAAGATTGGCTTCATAACCTGGTGAAAATACACTCACCGGCCACTTTATTAGGTACCCCATGCTAGTAACGGGTTGGACCCCCTTTTGCCTTCAAAACTGCCTCAATTCTTCGTGGCATAGATTCAACAAGGTGCTGGAAGCATTCCTCAGGGAGTTTGGTCCATATTGACATGATGGCATCACACAGTTGCCGCAGATTTGTCAGCTGTACATCCATGATGCGAATCTCCCGTTCCACCACATCCCAAAGATGCTCTATTGGATTGAGATCTGGTGACTATGGAGGCCATTTGAGTACAGTGAACTCATTGTCATGTTCAAGAAACCAGTCTGAGATGATTCCAGCTTTATGACATGGCGCATTATCCTGCTGAAAGTAGCCATCAGAAGTTGGGTACATTGTGGTCATAAAGGGATGGACATGGTCAGCAACAATACTCAGGTAGGCTGTGGCGTTGCAACGATGCTCAATTGGTACCAAGGGGCCCAAAGAGTGTCAAGAAAATATTCCCCACACCATGACACCACCACCACCAGCCTGAACCGTTGATACAAGGCAGGATGGATCCATGCTTTCATGTTGTAGACGCCAAATTCTGACCCTACCATCCGAATGTCGCAGCAGAAATCGAGACTCATCAGACCAGGCAACGTTTTTCCAATCTTCTATTGTCCAATTTCCATGAGCTTGTGCAAATTGTAGCCTCAGTTTCCTGTTCTTAGCTGAAAGGAGTGGCACCCGGTGTGGTCTTCTGCTGCTGTAGCCCATCTGCCTCAAAGTTTGACGTACTGTGCGTTCAGAGATGCTCTTCTGCCCACCTTGGTTGTAACGGGTGGTTATTTGAGTCACTGTTGCCCTTCTATCAGCTCGAACCAGTCTGGCCATTCTCCTCTGACCTCTGGCATCAACAAGGCATTTCCGCCCACAGAACTGCCGCTCACTGGATGTTTTTTCTTTTTCGGACCATTCTCTGTAAACCCTAGAGATGGTTGTGCGTGAAAATCCCAGTAGATCAGCAGTTTCTGAAATACTCAGACCAGCCCTTCTGGCACCAACAATCATGCCACGTTCAAAGTCACTCAAATCACCTTTCTTCCCCATACTGATGCTCGGTTTGAACTGCAGGAGATTGTCTTGACCATGTCTACATGCCTAAATGCACTGAGTTGCCGCCAAGTGATTGGCTGCTTAGAAATTAAGTGTTAACGAGCAGTTGGACAGGTGTACCTAATAAAGTGGCCGGTGAGTGTATAACGTATCTTTGGATTAGAGGATGACAGCAGACTGGACCATTCAAACCCTGAGTTAGACACCGAGGCAGACCTGGAGACTCGTCTTTAACACCTTCCAACGTATTTTATCCTCCTGTAGCAGAAAATGGGACCCAAGTCTTTAATTGGTTTATTAAAGTTTGGGGGAAAAGTTTTGGAAAGAACTGGAAAGAAAAAAAAGAAAAGAAAAAAAACGTGCAGTAAAATGTTCTGGATCAGAAAGAAACCAGTGGAAGAAAAACTGATAATTTATCATGAGGAACCGATCATCAATGCTGCCTTCTGCAAGTTATATGAAGGAGCATTCCAGAACCAGAACCAAAGATTGGACTCTTAGAATCAAACACGACACATGTGGTCTTTAGCATCGACAATTTTATATATTTTACCATCGGAAACAATATTCCCGTCTATAAATCACATTCAAAGTCCGAACCGAGACGATTTTGGTCCCGTTAGCGATCAAGAGGACAAACGGTGGTCACAGAACCATCCAAAGAAACAACATTTTTAGACCGTTTTTTCAGTTCATCTTAAAGCTGAACATGCAGGGTTTATTTTTGGAATAAGTTCATTTCCTACAGGAAACAAAAGCTGGCGTCTTTCCTCCTTAAAGGACAGAAGACAGGTGATGATTACCTGCCCTGGAGTTACACAAATAATCCAAAATAAACACCACAAACAAACCTAAAGAAATAAAATAAAATAAAAAATCAGAGAAAACAAGGAAATCTTGATGTAAACAGACAGAGCAAATGTTCCTACAGTCTGATCATCCAATCACAGCACAGCGTGTGAGCTGACATCAGATCACTGGGCAGGATGATGAAGCTGAAACTTCAGAGAGCGGTGATGATGGCGATACAAGCTGGATGCAAGCTTCTTCTTTCTCAGTCTGATTTCTTGTCACTGCTTGCCTGCAGACAAAGAACAGGGCATCAGGAAAACAGCCTGCAGACAAAGAACAGGGCATCAGGAAAACAGCCTGCAGACAAAGAACAGGGTATCAGGAAAACAGCCTGCAGTCAAAGAACAGGGCATCAGGAAAACAGCCTGCAGTCAAAGAATAGGGCATCAGGAAAACAGCCTGCAGACAAAGAACAGGGCATCAGGAAAACAGCCTGCAGTCAAAGAACAGGGCATCAGGAAAACAGCCTGCAGACAAAGAACAGGGCATCAGGAAAACAGCCTGCAGTCAAAGAACAGGGCATCAGGAAAACAGCCTGCAGTCAAAGAACAGGGCATCAGGAAAACAGCCTGCAGACAAAGAACAGGGCATCAGGAAAACAGCCTGCAGTCAAAGAACAGGGCATCAGGAAAACAGCCTGCAGTCAAAGAACAGGGCATCAGGGAAATTGATTTAAGGTGGTATTCATCTTTGCTGTGTGTTAATCGATTTAAGGTGGTATTCATGTTTGCTGCGTTTTTTAATTGACTTAAGGTGGTATTCCTGTTTGCTGCATGTTTTAATTGATTTAAGGTGGTATTCATCTTTGCTGTGTGTTAATCGATTTAAGGTGGTATTCATGTTTGCTGCGTTTTTTAATTGACTTAAGGTGGTATTCATGTTTGCCACTGATTTCGTATTGGGTGAAACTATTTTACCAGCAGCTTGCTGTGCTCCTCCAGCAGTCTGTCGTACTCCACCGTCAGGTTCTCCGCCTGTTTCTTCATTGCACTCACGTCACTGTCAGACTTCTGTAGAGCTGCATCAGAAGATCAAAGACACAAATTGAATCAAAACTTCTCAGAGCTTCATTAGTTCTGATCTGCCTTCCGCTCTGCTCCACCGTACCTTTCTTGGTGTCCTGCAGCTGCTCCTTCAGGGTCTTTAGTTCCTCTTTCAGAGTCTTGTTCTCCTCCTGCAGTCCTGCTCCTTTCTTCCCGGCCTCTGGTATCTCGATTCCAGCCTCACGCAGTTTCTAAGGAAACAGTGACACAAATTGATCAACTTTGACCTAGTGGTACAGCAGGTGTTTGAAAATAATCGGTAAGTCGTCTAAAAAGAATCCCAAAGTGCTTCACACCGCACTCATACACTGATATCAGTGAGCTACATTGCAACCACAGCTGCACCAGGAATGCTGGAAAATAGTGTCACCGGTTCCTCTGACCACCAACAGCAGGCAAGCGGGTAAAAGCCCTGCTAAAGGGCAAGAGAGAGGGTTGAACCAGCAACCCACCAGTTACAGGATGAATCTCTACCTGCTCCAGCATGAAGGCGAACAGAAACATGTCAGACACTTACCTGCTGTGATAATTAAACCAATTCAAGGAAAAATTCAGGACAAACAGAAGGAGGACTGAACATGGCTGACTGTTAAAAGCAGAGAAACGAGTCAGCTGGAGACGCAGCAGAAACCAGAACGGTAAAAAGTTTCCGCTGCAGACCTCAAGCTGTCTGCTTCTGGAGATCCTGCAGAGTTTGGACCTCAGTTCTACAGGTTCAATATTAATCATGTGCATTTTAATTAAAGTCGTAGGGAAGCGGCTGTTCCAACCGTTTCATTTCTGAATTCTCCCGAGTGGTGCCCGACTTTACACGAGTGAATAAAGTGAATGTGATTGGTCGATTATCAAGGGGGCGGAATTGTTGTGGCGGAAGGTTTGCAAACATGTCTGGTTGTGGCCGGTTTGTGGGAAGCATCTTGCTAACCAGTTAGCAGCTTAGTGCTAGCAGGGTCCCAATGGGGAATTCCATTGGGACCAAGTAGCACTAAATTGGTGACTTAGAAGCGACGCTGTCAAGGAACGCTATGGACAGAGGAAACATGCAAGAGGAGGAGAGTTTAGTGTCGGAGGTCGTGGATGAGTCTCCTCCGTCATCCATTTTTTATTTAGAGGAGGAAAGCGGGGACGAAGATGTTGTGGAAGAGGACGCCAGAAGCTTGGTTTGGTGTAGAAGGCTTCCAGCCGTACATGTTTGAGCCCTTGCCTCGCAACGCTGCCAGTTCTGTTAGCTCTACGCCTGCCGAAGACACAGACGTCCATCCCCGTGAACACTGGGACGGAACTAAATGGGAAAGGAAAGGATTCTGATTTCAACCGCTGCGTATATTAGCTGCGACATATGAATCAAGATGCTATGACCGAAAACATTTGATTGACAGATGACCGTTGATATATGATTGGCCAAATTTAGGTGTTCAGGCTGACGTAGAACTAACTGGCCTGCAGAAGATAACGGAAAAAAAAAATTATATACATGTTTAAGCCAGAATTTGACATTTAAATATGTTTTCTCTACAACTTTAACTAATGTAAAAACAACAGCTACTTAAAACCCAGAGTGGGTGAGTCCTTATTTCTAAAATAAAAGAAAACTTTACTTCTATCCTGTAAGACTGACCTGGGACCACAGAGAGAGAGTCCAGGTCAGTTTCTCTTCGACTGCGGTCCGTTTAGATGATTATCCAGAGAAAGCAGGTTTTTTTCTTTTCTTTACTTTCTATTAAAAGCTGCATTCATGTAATTATAGCGATCGTTTTAATCACCGTCTCTCACTGGCAGTTCCTGGCCTGGTTTTGGTCTACACTCTGTTTAGAGTTGGGTGGTCTCCATTACAACACTGTGACTAAAAGAGCTTGTTCAGCGATGACCTTTAGTTGGGAACTGAGTGTGGAGCGCCTCAGTGACTGGGAGTTGGATACCTGGTGGCTCAAAGCTCTCCATGATGGTTTAGGCCAACGCAGTCATTTGGTTGCTCTGATGTAAATATTCTGATTCCTCATTAAGTTTTTTTATCAAAATCCTGGAATAAAAAATTTGATGATGAGCTCATGTTCCTGACTGAACCGTAAACGGATCTCAGAGGAGCTGCGACTTCATTGTGAGCCAATCAGAGGTCGTCTGCTTCCAGCAGCTGAATGTATTTCAGGATTTCCAGCCGTATGTTGGTGACCTCTGACCTGCAGAACCTAAACGATCTGTTCCTAAGAGGACCTGCTCTGATTGGTCAATGTTATTATGCTATAGTTCTGCTGTTATAGGCTTAAACTGCTGTTCCTGTTTGGCTGTGACTCCATCCTGGAGAGAAATATCAGCTGTGCTGCTGCCATCAACACCTTTGTTTCTAGATGTTGGAGCTTGGCCTGTTTTCCAGTGTAGTCCTGTTTCTCTGACTGTGACTAACTGGATGTGCTCTCTTCATCCTCTGACATGGGAGCTGGCTCGGAGCTCGTCTGCCTGGCTGTGTGTTTCCTGGACGGGGCCGCCTGTGGAGCTGGTTGACAGTTGCCTTTTGTATCTATGCTTCTTTTTCTATGTCTGCTTCTGTCTCCTTGAACCCCAGTGGGCCTCAGCAGATGGCCGCTCACACTGAGCCTGGTTCTGCTGGAGGTTTCTTCCTGTTCAAAGGGAGTTTTTCCTCTCCACTGTCGCTACAAGCATGCTTAGTGTGAGGGATTGCTGAAGAGTCAATGAGTCGATGCAATCAGCTGGTTTTCCTTAGATAGAAAACTTTGAATCAATCTGACTGGATGATCTGGTGAACTGGAAAGTGACCTGAGATGACATGATGTGAATTGGAGCTATAGAAATAAACTGAATAGAATTTAGTTAGAATCTGTTCAGAGGGTCTCAAAGGTTGGAGGGAAGGAATAAAATGCTGTTCTTCTACAGAGAGAATTTGAAATAAAACTTGGAAAACTTCTTAATAAAAAAAGGTTTTCAAAGTAATTTTGTACAAATGTTTTATTATTATCGTTTTACTTTCTCTCCATCAGATAGAGTTTTAGCGAGTAAATTCTTTTATATTTTAAAGATCATATCCTCTCCCCTCCGGGGGGGCGGGGCTTTCCTCTGAAGTGAGGAGCGTTTCTATTGGTCCTTTGTGAAAACAAAGAATTTGAAAATAAAACTATAATAAAAAAATTAAGTTGGAAAAAGTATGAAAAAAAAGATTTTTTTGAATAAAGTTTTTTCTAATTTCCATTTACAAAAAAAAGTTCTTTGCAACAATAATGGAAGCAAGACACGCTTGCATCCCTGAGTGAGAACATGTGATCACGTCTGCATGTCAGCCACAGTTAGAGCTGAAATCTAGACGTCCCCAGACCAACCAGAAGGAATCCTCTGTGTGGATCCATGTCATGAGCTTCTGAGAAAGGAAGTCTTCTGAGGTCCAGGAACTCAGTCTCATGTAGAGACTACGGTGGGGGTAACGGACCCTAACAGAACCATGTTTGGTTCCTTCCTCCATGAGTAACAATCTCCAGATGAATCCGTCCAGAAACACTCGGTCACTGGGGGGGTGATGTTGCAACACGAGTGTGTCTCATGACTGTGAGGTGTTGGGAAACTTGGACATGTGAGTGTTACTGTGAGGAGGTGTCGTCCAGGAAAGCAGATTCTGATCCGATCCGTCAGATGATCAGAGGAAGCTCAGAGGTTCTGATGATTGAAGATCTGAACTGTTTTAGTGAAGCTCTGGATCAACTTAATGGACTAGGATAAATCTGTCATCAGTAAGATGGTGCAGAGGGACAGGATAACGAATAATTCATAGAAGTGAGGAGAAGAAGCAGGAAAGTAGAGCAGGAACCACCATAAAGAGAAATGGCTGGGTAGGGACCCAGTGAGCAGGACTGGGTTGGTAGTGGGTCTTGGCATTAGCCCTGGCCGCCGCGGGCGGGCCGACGTCAGCCCTGGCCGCCGCGGGCGGGCCGACGTTAGCCCTGGCCGCCGCGGGCGGGTGTCCCATCAGTCGAGGTGCTTCAAATAGACTCAGTTTAGTGATTCAGGGAGAGGAGGTAGATGAAGGTGCAGTGAGCGCCACAGTCAAATGGAGAACTAAAGGAAGAAGGAAAATGGAGTTTCATGTTTTAGGTGTGTTGATGTTTCACCTCTTGCAGACGCTCGTTCTCCTCCATATAGGTCTTTGCAGCGTTGGTGGCGCTCTCAGCCTGGCTCTTGAAGGCCGAGTTGGAAGCCATGAGAGTGGCCTGCTGGGAGAGCAGGGTGGCAATGCGGCGCAGCAGTCTGCGACATGAACACATGAACAGAGTCAGTCTGCAGCATGAACACATGAACAGTCAGTCTGCAGCATGAACACATGAACAGTCAGTCTGCAGCATGAACACATGAACAGAGTCAGTCTGCAGCATGAACACATGAACAGAGTCAGTCTGCAGCATGAACACATGAACAGTCAGTCTGCAGCATGAACACATGAACAGAGTCAGTCTGCAGCATGAACACATGAACAGTAGCATGAACACATGAACAGTCAGTCTGCAGCATGAACACATGAACAGAGTCAGTCTGCAGCATGAACACATGAACAGTAGCATGAACACATGAACAGTCAGTCTGCAGCATGAACACATGAACAGAGTCAGTCTGCAGCATGAACACATGAACAGTCAGTCTGCAGCATGAACACATGAACAGATTCAGTCTGCAGCATGAACACATGAACAGATTCAGTCTGCAGCATGAACACATGAACAGTCAGTCTGCGACATGAACACATGAACAGAGTCAGTCTGCGACATGAACACATGAACAGAGTCAGTCTGCAGCATGAACACATGAACAGTCAGTCTGCAGCATGAACACATGAACAGAGTCAGTCTGCAGCATGAACACATGAACAGAGTCAGTCTGCAGCATGAACACATGAACAGTCAGTCTGCAGCATGAACACATGAACAGATTCAGTCTGCAGCATGAACACATGAACAGTCAGTCTGCAGCATGAACACATGAACAGTCAGTCTGCAGCATGAACACATGAACAGTCAGTCTGCAGCATGAACACATGAACAGTCAATCTGCAGCGTGAACACATGAACAGTCAGTCTGCAGCGTGAACACATGAACAGTCAGTCTGCAGCATGAACACATGAACAGAGTCAGTCTGCAGCATGAACACATGAACAGTCAGTCTGCAGCATGAACACATGAACAGAGTCAGTCTGCAGCATGAACACATGAACAGAGTCAGTCTGCAGCATGAACACATGAACAGTCAGTCTGCAGCATGAACACATGAACAGATTCAGTCTGCAGCATGAACACATGAACAGTCAGTCTGCGACATGAACACATGAACAGTCAGTCTGCAGCATGAACACATGAACAGAGTCAGTCTGCAGCATGAACACATGAACAGTCAGTCTGCAGCATGAACACATGAACAGATTCAGTCTGCAGCATGAACACATGAACAGTCAGTCTGCGGCATGAACACATGAACAGTCAGTCTGCAGCATGAACACATGAACAGTCAGTCTGCAGCATGAACACATGAACAGAGTCAGTCTGCAGCATGAACACATGAACAGTCAGTCTGCAGCATGAACACATGAACAGATTCAGTCTGCAGCATGAACACATGAACAGAGTCAGTCTGCGACATGAACACATGAACAGTCAGTCTGCGGCATGAACACATGAACAGTCAGTCTGCAGCATGAACACATGAACAGTCAGTCTGCAGCATGAACACATGAACAGAGTCAGTCGGATTCATGTTTTTATATTATTCTGCATGAAGAGTCTTTAATCGAGAACCGCCCCAAACTGCTTTGTAGATAAGTGAGTTGAGGGTCAAACTCTGGCCTTTGTGCCTTTGTCATTTTCAGGATTTGCACTCATGACGGAGAGCATGTCCAACCCCCCCGCACACACACTCACCACTGAGTGCTGTGCTGACAGATGATGAGGAAACAGTGACTAACAGGACGGGTGGAGGTGGGGGGGATCAGAGAAAAGCAGACTAGCTGTGAATCTAAACCGCTCCTCTCCTCCCTCTGATCATATAATCTCAGTCTTTCAGCCTCTGGTGTATTTTTCTGCTCCGGGGAGGAAAACATAACCTGTCTCCATATAGAGCAGGAAGACCCAGAGCTCAGCTAGTAAACATTCAATAGATTAAAGTTTCTATTTTTCCTCCTTAGAACTCAGAAGACCTCCGTCTTCCTCCTGAGGCCTAAAGAGGCCTTATCGTTGCTCTTTCATTCTTATGTCGGCTGACCGGAGCTCAAACCATAACGCAACTTCTGACCAATTTCCCCTTTCCATGGAAAAGGTGAAATTAGCAAACGGAGCGCCCCTCCAGTTCACCATGGATGAAGCTGCTGTGATCAGGTTTCGCTGGTTTGAAGCGATTCAGTTGAAATCTGCGCTGCAGCCTCTCCTCGGTGAGGTCACCAGCATCTTGTGACGCTGAAGCCGTGAACATGTGCAGGTTGTAAATATCTGCCCGCTGATGCATTCGGGGACTTTCTGGCAGCCTGGGATTTATTTGTGTTGCACGTTTACTCACTCTCATCCGGCTCCGGCTGCTATTTTTAAGGAGTTAGAAACGGGTCCCTGCAGCCCGGGGCAGAATGTCCAAACATAGAGCGGTGGCTCTCTGACCCGCCTGGCATCTCCACATGGCTCTAGGTTCTGTAACTTCCTCTGCTTCATGGCGTTGATGTTTTGGCTCTGGGTTTCTGGAAGGTGGTGTCCGAGTCTGGGGCCAACTTGTTGATGCGTTATGAATTTGAACGTCTAAGCTCAAAGATCAAAACTCTGACCTTTAATATCAGGCTTTTATTGGCGTCTCTGCTTGAATCAGAACCGAAGGAGAAAATGTTTGGTTCTATTTTCAGCGGCGGATGAATCCCTGCTTAATGCAGAGGGTTCACATGGAACCTGATCCGGATAAACAGCGAGTCATAGAGAGCGCCGCCTTGGCTCAGGAAGGTGAAAGAAAGGTGTTAGGTCAGAGGAACCGCTTTATCCGGATCTTCCTAAAACCGGAAACCAGATCCGACTCAATCCGACCAAAACCGGAGCGCACAGTGGCAGGAATCAAACCGTTTCCTCAGTTCTGGTCCAAATATGGACAACAGTGACTTCATGGACCTGAAATGATCCAACAGCTGCTGGAGCCCCACCTGCTCTTCCTCCTGGGCTGGTGTTCCAGCAGCTGCAGGATCACATGTGGCATCTGATGTGATCTGCTGCCCCCTGCTGGCAGAAACTCAGACATCATGAAGCCACAAAGTTACATGTTATGGAGCCAAAACTTTATCATCACCATTAATAAAAGTTTAACCCTTTATAGCGCAAGTTACTGTTTTTCATCACTTGCATACCCCTTACCCCCCCCCCCCCCCCCAATCAGTGAGGTCTAGAAACGCAACATCTATATCCAGCCATTCAGCAAAGATTCTGCTACATGGCTGTACATTTTATTTTGGCATTTGACCAATTAGATGAGCCTTGAATGATAGATTACCTACTGGAAATTGACTGTAGGGGCATTTTGGAGTCGATGGAAAAAAACAGAGCTAAAATGAATGATGATATCCGTCTGTCCATAAAACATCTACATCATGGGGACCTGCATCAGATCCCCATCACGGTTCTAGGCTTAAGTGTTACGTTAGGACTAAGGCAGGGATGTCAAACTGCTTCCATAAAGGGCCGTGTGGCTGCTGTTTTTTTTCGTTCCATGCAATAGTATGGAGGGAATTTTCTGCCGAAACGTTGCACACATAAAGCATGTTGCACAACAAGTTTTGTTTGTGCACAATAAGATTTATTTGTGTGCAACATGTTTATTTGTGAGTGATGAGATTTGTTTGTGTAAAACATGCTTTTTTACGGAAGAGGATTAGGGCCACTGGGGAAAAAAAAAAGGTAACTGATTGTTACATTTTATTTAAGTTTAATTTGGGAAAAAAGTCTGAATTCAGAGAAAAAAGTCTGAATTCAGAGAAAAAAGTCTGAATTCAGAGAAAAAAGTCAAAATTCAGAGAAAAAAGTCAAAATTCTGAGAAAAAAGTCAAAATTCTGAGAAAAAAGTCAAAATTCTGAGATTAAATTCAGAGAAAAAAAAGTCTGAATTCTGAGATTAAAGTCTGAATTCAGAGAAAAAAAATTCTGAATTCAGAGAAAAAAGTCAAAATTCTGAGATTAAAGTCTGAATTCAGAGAAAAAAAAAATCTGAATTCAGAGAAAAAAGTCAAAATTGGGGAAAAAAAAAGGTAACTGATTGTTACATTTTATTTAAGTTTAATTTGGGAAAAAAGTCAAAATTCTGACTTTTTTCTCAGAATTCTGACAGTTAACAAACATGTTAGCATCAAGCCGTAGCCATGTCTGTTTTAGAGACTAGCTCTCTTGTTTTAATGACCTTCTGCTCCATTAATGATGGGACCCCTCGGCCACGTACAAAGTTGCCTAATTCTGTCATTTTCCACCAATGTGTCACTGGCCACCCCAAACAACTCACATCTTTGTCAGTGAAGCTGAGTGCTCCACATCTCTTCCTTCATGGAGCCCATCTACATTAAGATCCACAATTCTGAGATTAAAGTCAGAATTCAGAGATTAAAGTCATAATTCAGAGAAAAAAGTCAGAATTCAGAGAAAAAAGTCAAAATTCTGAGATTAAATTCAGAGAAAAAAAAGTCTGAATTCAGAGAAAAAAGTCAAAATTCTGAGATTAAAGTCTGAATTCAGAAGAAAAAAAAATCTGAATTCAGAGAAAAAAGTCAAAATTCAGAGATTAAAGTCTGAATTCAGAGAAAAAAGTCTGAATTCAGAGAAAAAAGTCTGAATTCAGAGAAAAAAGTCTGAATTCAGAGAAAAAAGTCAAAATTCTGAGAAAAAAGTCAAAATTCTGAGAAAAAAGTCAAAATTCTGAGATTAAATTCAGAGAAAAAAAAGTCTGAATTCTGAGATTAAAGTCTGAATTCAGAGAAAAAAAATTCTGAATTCAGAGAAAAAAGTCAAAATTCTGAGATTAAAGTCTGAATTCAGAGGAAAAAAAAATCTGAATTCAGAGAAAAAAGTCAAAATTCAGAGATTAAAGTCTGAATTCAGAGAAAAAAGTCTGAATTCAGAGAAAAAAAGTCAAAATTCTGAGAAAAAAGTCAAAATTCTGACTTTTTTCCCATATTAAACTGAAAGAAAATTTAAAATCAGTTAACTTTTATTTATTTTTTTCAGTGGCCCTAATCCTCTTCCGTATTTTTTACATGCAACATTTTGGCAGAAAATTCCCTCCATACAATAAACACACCAGGCTGCAGTCATCTCAACAGGTAGCTCCAGTGTTAACATGATGACGTGATGAGATGACTGCAGTCTGGTGGGCTACTGCTTGGTTGAAAGAAAGCCAGCGGCCACACGGCTCTTTCGGGAACCAGTCTGACATCCCTGGACTAAGGTGTGCATTGAGTTTTGGTTTGGTATTTACTGTAATGGATAGCTTTAGGGTAAGGGGCGCTGTTAGGCTGTATAACTCACAAATGAATGGAGGTCAATGGAAAGTCCCCACCATAATAGTGAAACCAGACCATGTGTGTGTCTTACAGGCAGAGCAGCAGGGCGAAGCCGGCGATGTACTCGTTCCTCTGAGCTCTGAACAGCTTCATGTGGATGTGTTCGATGGCCGTGGGGTTGTTGGTCACGTCCACTTTGTCCGTCACGCTGTACTTCCTGACTTCACGAAACGCATCTGCACACATGAACACACCGTTAACACCAGCTGGTAGCAAAAAAAAAAAACAGATCTAAGTTTACAGATATCCCATCTTAGCCTAAAACCTTCCTGGCGAACAGTTTGATGTTCAGTGAGATTCAGCTGCTGATCGGCTTCAGCTCTCTGACCGGAGCTGATGCTGGTTTAGACTTTATTTTACTTTTAACACTTTATTTACACAACTCAAAACATATAAACAGTTACTGGTGTAAAACAAGCGTCAGTTAAAAATCATTAAAGGAGGAGCCTGTTAAACTGGAGCTGTCCATCATCTGACACACTTCATAAAATGTTAAAACCCCACAGCTGAATAAAATCCCTTTTTTTCTTTATTTTTCCTTTTTTTTTATTTTCCCCGCCAAAAAAAAAGAGATCAGATTTCTAGATCATCATGGTTGATTCAGAAAGCAGCTCTATAGATAAGTTATAGAGTAGACATCTATGTATGTAAATCCCTTTATTGTCTCACAAAGGGGAGATTCTCTCTCTGCATTTAACCCATTTAACGCCTTGGGTTAAATGGGTTAAATGGAGGTAAAGGGTCTTGCTCAGGGACTGAGTGGAGGCTGTGGGGATCAAACCGGGTATTTGCAACCTTCTCAGAGCACAGCGCGCTGCTCTAACCCACTGGGTCAGCACTTATCTAGAATATTTCTGTAGAGATTTACCGATGAGGAGGAAGACCAGGATGGCCATGGCCACCATGAACCAGGTGTTTCCATACAGGGCGATGGTCTGCACCAGCCGGGACTTGAAGACCCTGCTCCAGCTGAAAGAAGGGAGAAGCAGAGCCGGTTATGGTTCCCAGAACCAGAGGTGGAACTCCTCCTGAGCCCAGACTAGAGACGCACCATGGGCTGATATCTGATAGCGATCCGATTCAACGACTCGATCAATGAAACACATTTCTCAGCATCTGAATGACGGATTAGCCCAAAGATAATTATTTAAAAAGGTAATAAATCAACGCAGGTATAAATTAAGTTTACATCATTTATTAACAAATAAGCAGCAAAAAGACAGATAAATTCCATGTAAAGGGCGCCAGATTGGGTCTCAGATATCTGATCCAGATAATTAGTCATTGAAGGCGATGACAGATCAGTGCATCTCTAGCCCAGACCCAACAGGAACCAAAGCAGCAGATCAGAACCGGCTGGTACCAGAGCGGGGCCCTCTCCTTCCTAACCACGCATCTGGATCCAGTTGCCATAGCGATGGACAAACTGATTCTGAGACGTTTCAGAACATTTCAAGAACCTTTGAATGGGGCCAGAAACAATCCGATTAAATTAACTAACATGAATTTATCTTAAAGAGGTCGGATTTACACACCTACTGAAAAAAAAAAAGAACAAGTTCAATTTTCTTAAAAAAATTTTAAATATTGAGATAAAAGCATTTGCGGTTTAAATTTTTCATGTTCTTGTCGTGTGGAAAAATGCTAACTTTTAGCTAGCCTAAATAGATCCGCTTTCAGCTGCAACTCTGTCTTCTGTCTTCCTCTTTGTGATACTACCACTAGTGATGTTATGAGATGAGCCAAGGCTTCGAGGCGTGTGTCGAGTAATGGAGGGGTCGTTTCCCTGAAGCGCGTGTCGAGGCGTGATTCATTTAGAGGCGGAGGTTGTTTTTCCAACCAATCTAGTTGCTTAAAACTTTGGTTTGAATAAACAATGTAATGATCAAAATTTGAGCAAACCATCGGACAATGTCATTGTTAACAAGTTGGTGTTAACTAGTATTTTCTCCTTGCTATGGTCATCTACATAGGTGGCGTCATCTGTTAGAGATAGGCTCCCACTCTAGAAGTTGATGGTTCAACACCTGTCTTTGACTTTTGAAAATTACGATTAAACTGGCTGATGAGACTAAATTGCATTGTCTTGCCCGAGTAAAAATATAGATTGGGTAAATTAGGTCGGTTTAGTCAAAAGATTGATTGAACACAACTTCCAACCTGATTAAAACCAAAAAACATGGAAAAACTATCATGTTTAAATAAAAATGACTAACACCTTTCATTTTGCTCATCATTGCTCAAAGTAATTTCCCTCTGTGCAAATTGGGCAAACTGGGCAATCAAAATCAGAAATACTTTAATAATCCCAAACACTTTCACTGTCTGCTTGAGTTTATTTCACTAAAATGGCAGAAAACTGTGCACCTTAAATGATAGTTCTAAGAAATTTTACACTTAAAAAAAAAATTACAAAAGATTTTATTATACACACCAACCATTAACAATTTCAAGGCTTGAAATGGGGAAAAAAAAAGAAAAACGGTTGCAAAAAAACAGATTTTATTACAAACTGTAGTTCTGCTCTCCACCAGTAGGTGGTGACATGTTCACATGGAGCCTCATGAACTGTGGGGATCGTTGAAGCAATTTGGCCAAACGGTTCAATGCCTCATGAGGCTTCATCTCACCATCACTAACTACCACTACATTCACTGGATCGCTGATAGCCTGAAAAAAAGTGAAGCCACCGGCCGCCATATTGGTACTCCCTGCTCCCACTGAGATGCACAGTCAGAGTGCCTCCATGTGCAGCATTTGGCTGCTAAAACCAGCAGTTTTCTGGCTGCAGAAAAACGTTCCTCAGGTAATTTCCCAGTCAGTGGATGAACTAAGCAATTAATCCATCTATAGCCGATGGATCCTATAGTTTAGTCTGCAGACTAACATTAGTCTGGCTGAGTTAGCCATTGACATTAGGTCTAACGTTAGAAAATAGAAAGTAGAGGAAATAGAAAGTCATTCACTGTAAAATGTTAATGTAGTAATTCTTTATTCAGTGGATGATGCTGTCATTTTTGTAGAGTTTGTTGTCTTTCTCGTTTGAAAAAGTTGTGCTGAAATATATTGAATGTTACATTGATGGAAAAAAAGCAACTCAGGCATTTTACCCCTCATATATATATATATATATATATATATATATAGTTTTTGTCCAGAAAATGACTCCATAGCCTCATTTATTTCTTTACTTCTCTGTTATTTTGAGACTGAACTGGACGTCAGCTTTTCCAGACCGCTTTGATCTTTCTCTGGTTTTTATCTCTGAAAAGTTTTCACACGGATGTGACTCTGGACAGGTGAGCACCGACCTTTTTGGAGAGATGAAGGGGATGCAGAGAAGAAGAACCAGGAAGACCTCCACATAGAGGAAGGTGGCCACGGCCGTCCACTGTAGACTCATCTGGACACAGAGAGCAGAAATAAAAACCATCAGAATCCTTCCAGGTTACTGGGAACCAGTCCGGGTCCATCCGGACCGGTTCCTCTGAGCCTAGCGGAGCTTTCAGCCACAACATTATTTAATCATCATCAGTTTCTCGGTTTGATCACTTTGTGTCCAACTCAAAGAATTGATAAATAAAATTGATTAGAATGACGTCACCATGGGAACAAAGGTGGTAAGATGAAAGATGATTAAATCAGTTAACTAATGTTGACATTAAAGATTAACTAAAGATAAAATGAGTAAATAAAAGCTGCAAAACGGGTTTAGGGGGACAGAGCCAGGTTAGTTTGGCCGGATCCAATTCTTTTTTTTTTTTTTTTAAGTCTCAGGTGATTCTTCTTCAACAGTTGAAAAAAGTTGAGGACTTTTCCAAGTGTTGAAATACCAAAATATGTAGAAAACAATGCACTGGACTTTAATTCCAAGTTTGAAGACGTTTCTCTTCCATCCAGGAAGCTTTTCAATTAAAAATGTCAGAAATAGCGTTGAGTTCCAGGCTTTATACCATAGCCCAACAAAGCCTGGTTTTGGCCGGTTCTCACTATGAGTACTTGTGCGATCTCGTGAAACGTCATCAGCCTCAGCCCTAGCGCTGTTCCAATTCACAAGAACAGCAGACAGAGAACAGACAAAGTCCCCGGATGTTGTTCCGCCCCCCTCTTTACCCCACATGCATCAGAGCAGATTTGTCCATTCTCCAAACTGACAGCTGTCCCAGCATGCACTGCGGCGGCAGCAGCTTCCAGGTTAGCGCTCACAGAGCTCAGAGTATTAAGTTAAAGGTTCTCTTTTCTGTTGTTAAATAAAAGTACCTTTTAAGATCATGTGAGGTGAGAACATTAGCCCGTCTGCAGCAGCCGTCTGCAGGCCGGAGCTAACGTCAGCCCGTCTGCAGCGGCCGGGGCTAACGTCAGCCCGTCTGCAGAGGCCGGGGCTAACGTCAGCCCGTCTGCAGCGGCCGGGGCTAACGTCAGCCCGTCTGCAGCAGCCGGAGCTAACGTCAGCCCGTCTGCAGCGGCCGGGGCTAACGTCAGCCCGTCTGCAGCAGCCGGAGCTAACGTCAGCCCGTCTGCAGCGGCCGGGGCTAACGTCAGCCCGTCTGCAGCGGCCGGAGCTAACGTCAGCCCGTCTGCAGCAGCCGTCTGCAGCGGCCGGAGCTAACGTCAGCCCGTCTGCAGCGGCCGGGGCTAACGTCAGCCCGTCTGCAGCGGCCGGAGCTAACGTCAGCCCGTCTGCAGCGGCCGGAGCTAACGTCAGCCCGTCTGCAGCGGCCGGGGCTAACGTCAGCCCGTCTGCAGCGGCCGGAGCTAACGTCAGCCCGTCTGCAGCAGCCGTCTGCAGCGGCCGGAGCTAACGTCAGCCCGTCTGCAGCGGCCGGGGCTAACGTCAGCCCGTCTGCAGCGGCCGGGGCTAACGTCAGCCCGTCTGCAGCGGCCGGGGCTAACGTCAGCCCGTCTGCAGCGGCCGGAGCTAACGTCAGCCCGTCTGCAGCAGCCGTCTGCAGCGGCCGGAGCTAACGTCAGCCCGTCTGCAGCGGCCGGGGCTAACGTCAGCCCGTCTGCAGCGGCCGGGGCTAACGTCAGCCCGTCTGCAGCGGCCGGGGCTAACGTCAGCCCGCCTGCAGCAGCCCTCTCTCTGCATAGCCGTGTGTGAAGGACTGCTGGCTCTGATGGAGGTTTGATTGTTTTATTTGGACAAATGTTAATTTGATTTGTGTTTATCTGACTGTTAAATATTATTCCCCCACTAAATGAAAAAAGAATTTATTATTATCTAGGGACTATTGATAACAGGGGGTGAAATGCAGCTCCAGATGAGCAGAGCGTGTGGTGATGTCATCAGTGCCTGATCCAAATGACCCGGATTTATTCTGCGTGCTCCTGTTCTCCCAGACTTTCCTGGGTTCTACTCAAGAACATACTTGGCGAGGACACAAGTCTGTACTTGCATTCTTGTAAATTGAGAAACGTCATTTGTTTAGAAAACACGCAAATTGAGCCGGACGAATGGGTCCACCCCTTTGGAATGGGGGGACGTTTAAGGGGATTGTTGGCCCGGCTGAATAGTAGGGGTCTTCTGTTCCCCTGTAAAGGGGTGGACCCGTTCATCCGTTTCTATTTGCATGTTTTCTAAATAAAAACCAGGCTTTGTTGGGCTGCTGGATAAAACCTGGAACTCAACGCTATTACTGACATTTTGGATTGAAAAATCTTCCTGGATGGAAGAAAAACGTCTTCAAACTGGGAAACAAAGTCCAGTGGATTGTTTTATAAGGCTTTCGGAATGACAGCGACCTGGATGGCAGACATTTCAGGGACAAAAAGGCAAAATCAGGAGGTTCTGTAACCCCCCCCCCCCCCCCCCCCCTATATTTCTCCACTGTCAGATCAATAAAATTAATCAATCCTCAACATTAAACCCAAACATGAATGAAGATCAAACCGGTTCTAGGCGGTACCAGAGGGTCCAAGCAGGAGAAAATGAGCAGCGATGTGGAAATATTTTCTCTGCTTCTGAGGAATCAGTAATCTAATAATCTCAGACAGCTGGGCTGCTGTTCTGCTAATCTGAGACGGGGGGGAGGAGGTGTGGCAGGTTATGCCCAGGAATGCTTCTCTCCAGAACCAACCTCCCTAAAATAAAACCCCCGGACTGGACGAGGCCTCCAAGAACTTCACAGCCGCCCTGAATCCAGATCCAGTTTGGGGTTTGGCTCCGTGGATTTCCCGCTAAATAAAAAGTCTAATCCTGTCATTCTCACACCAACAACTTCAGGCTCCGTCTAATCGCTGGATTCTTAAACATCATCAAAACATCGAACAGCCTGAAGAGAAGATAAAAGAGGAACACTGGTTCGTTTGGTTTTCAGCGGTTTGGACTCACCTTTCAGCACAGAACCGGAACCAGAGCAGAAAACCACGAACCAAAGAGCTGAACTCCTCCGCTGACTGTGCTGCTAGCCTTTAGCGTTAGCTTAGCATGCTAGGAGAAGCTCTTCCGGGTGGGTTATTGCCAGCTCATCCTCAGCGCTGATTGGACAGCCCGACACGGTGGGAGGAGTCACATCATTTCTCACAGTAAACATCAAGTTTTATTTCCAGTTAAAATCATTTCTGATTGTAATTCAATTTAAAATTTATATTAGATTATTATTATTATTCATTTTTAGACTTTTTAAACACAGCTGAATGTTTTTAAAGCTGTTCATATTTAAATTCTGTCCAAAGTTGCTAAAGTTTGTACGGAAATGGATTAGGGCCACTGGAAAATTAAAATTAAAAAAGTTAACAGATTTTTTAATATTATTTCATTTTAATATGGGGGAAAAATCAGAATTCTGACTTTTTTTCTCATACTGAAATCAAATTTAAAAATCAGTTAACTTTTTCTTTTACATCTCTTTTTTTATGAAAAAGGTTTTAAAGTCATTGATAAACCAATGAAAAGGGGATTTAGCATTTCAACCCTAACCCAGCAGGATGATATTAACAGCATCAGAAACAGGCAAGGGAAGATAGACTTATAAAAAAAAATGAGACCATTTAGGGAAATCCACTCTGTTTGGTGCTGTTTCTCCTCACCACCAGCAGAGGGAGACACTGACAACAGAAAGAATCTCTGCTGCTTCGGCTCACCAGTTGGAAGAAGCAGAGATGGGTTTAAAAAAATCGAGGTCTCACTCGGACATACAACTTAAACCCCCTTAACTTCTTTATATTCTGGTCTGACCGCATCAAACTCAACAGAACCTCCGCATAGATCTACTGAACTTCACCACTGAGGACTTTTCCAACTGTTCAAACACAAAAAAAGTTAGAAATCAATCCAGTGGACTTTGATTCAATGTTTGAAGATGTTTCACTTCCCATCCAGGAAGCTTTTTTAATAATTTTGTTTTTTAAATTGAAAAATCTTCCTGGATGTGAAGCGAACTGTCTTCAAACTTGGAAACAAAGTCCAGTGGATTATTTTTAACTTTTTTGCAATGACTATGACCTGAATGACTGAGGATCATCACCAGCAACTGTTGAAATAACTCTGTTCTTTATCATTCACATCAGATAGAATAGAATATAGTAGAATAGAATAGTTATCATTGTAGGTATATCACTGGTAAAGAGTGAGTGTGTGTGTGTATATATGTCATGATTATAACAAAACATTAGCTAATTTACAGACTTAATTAAATAATACACCTGGTATTGTTTGGTCTGTATTTCACTGCCAGCTATTCTAAATCCCACCTGAGAGTGAAGTGCAGAACTATGCAATGAAAGTATTGATGTACAAAATCTCCTTTGCACAAGAAGTTCAAATAGTTTAAAAAATATTTATTGGAAATTATGATACAAAGTTAAGTTGGAAGGAAGGATTTGCTGTAATGCTTCTTATTGCACCTGGGGTGCAGCAGTCATTCCTTTTAGGGTCCTTCAGGTTCTGTCATGGTTCATGCTTGGTGAAGGAGACGTTGTCCAACAGTCGTCCTCATCATCACCTGCGATAAAGTCCGACCATAAGACAGTTATCTGAGAACTTCTAAAGATGGCAGCAACTAGAAGGGGAAGACTGCAGTATAGAGGATTAAAGGTCAGGGTGCTGGCACACTGGCGCCCCATTTCTACAGACCTGCACTGTGTCCTCACATGCTGCAGATGTTCTATCAGGTCAGCATACCCCATCAGACCAGCATACCCATAGTAATACGCATGCACACGCACGCACAAAGGGACATTTAAACAACTTCTGCTACATTTGCCGATCAGCCTGTCAAGTTGACAATCCTGATAGTTCTGCTGCTATAGGCTTAGACTGCTGGAGGACATAGGGACCCCTTTTTCATCATTCTGCTTCATTCTATCTCTATTCTCCCACTCTGCAGAATCTGTTAGTTCAATCTCTAACGTTCTGCTCTCTCTGCTTTTTCTCATAGTAGCTTCATCTGGTCTGTTCCTGTTTGGCTGTGACTCCATCCTGGAGAGAAATATCAGCTGTGCTGCTGCCATCAACACCTTTGTTTCTAGATGTTGGAGCTTGGCCTGTTTTCCAGTGTAGTCCTGTTTCTCTGACTGTGACTAACTGGATGTGCTCTCTTCATCCTCTGACATGGGAGCTGGCTCGGAGCTCGTCTGCCTGACTGTGTGTTTCCTGGACGGGGCCGCCTGTGGAGCTGGTTGACAGTTGCCTTTTGTATCTATGCTTCTTTTTCTATGTCTGCTTCTGTCTCCTTGAACCCCAGTGGGCCTCAGCAGATGGCCGCTCACACTGAGCCTGGTTCTGCTGGAGGTTTCTTCCTGTTCAAAGGGAGTTTTTCCTCTCCACTGTCGCTACAAGCATGCTTAGTGTGAGGGATTGCTGAAGAGTCAATGAGTCGATGCAATCAGCTGGTTTTCCTTAGATAGAAAACTTTGAATCAATCTGACTGGATGATCTGGTGAACTCAGATGACATGTTGTGAATTGGTGCTATAGAAATAAACTGAATTGACTTTATTCTCTTAATATTACAACTTTATTCTCGTAATGTTTTGACTTTATTTTCGTAAATTTAGGACTTTATTCTTGAAATAGCAAAAACTAAATCTCTAGCCTGGCCTTAATACTCCGTCGTACAGAGGAAAGGCTGAGTGTTTGAACATGTGCACAGGTGTGATGGTGAGGGCATCAGGGTGTTAGACATACTGCAGTAAACGCCTCAGCCTGTAGAGGGAGCTGCCAGGCCTTCACCTTCTGGTCTGATTTGTCTGACAGCAGCTAGAGGAAAGGTTTCTCAGGCTTATCCCTGATTTTGATTATTTTAGGGAGGTTTAGATCTTTGATGGCGTCGCCATCATCCCATCACTGACCCTGCCTTTCAGCCGGCGTCTGCTCTGACAGAATTATATTTCAGGCTCATCGATCGAGCTGCTGCACCCTGAAAGCAGAGAGGACTGACTGAGGCCTCCTGAGACAGAATGTGTTATCAGCTCCATGCAGGCCCCTGATCCTGGCAGAGCCCAGGCGGTTCATACAGGGGCTAATGTGTCCTCCTTCTGCCGGAGCGAGGGTGTGAGTCATGCTGCATGGATAAAACGATTTGGAGAAAGACGAGCACGAAGACTGGATTCATGGGAGAGGAGAGGATGGAAACATGGGGAGATGGAGGAGCCATGAAGGGAAGGAGGCTGATGAGGGGAAGGAGACTGATGGAGGGAAGGAGACTGATGAAGGGAAGGAGACTGATGAAGGGAAGGAGGCTGATGAGGGGAATGAGACTGATGGAGGGAAGGAGACTGATGAAGGGAAGAAGACTGATTGAGGAAAGGAGACTGATGAAGGGAAGGAGACTGATGAAGGGAAGGAGACTGATTGAGGAAAGGAGACTGATGAAGGGAAGGACACAGATGAAGGGAAGGAGGCTGATGAAGGGAAGGACACTGATGAAGGGAAGGAGACTGATGAAGGGAAGGAGGCTGATGAAGGGAAGGAGGCTGATGAAGGGAAGGACGCTGATGAAGGGAAGGAGACTGATGAAGGGAAGGAGGCTGATGAAGGGAAGGAGGCCGATGGAGGGAAGGAGACTGATGAAGGGAAGGAGACTGATGAAGGGAAGGAGACTGATGAAGGGAAGGAGGCCGATGGAGGGAAGGAGACTGATTGAGGAAAGGACACAGATGAAGGGAAGGAGACTGATGAAGGGAAGGAGGCTGGTGAAGGAAAGGAGTTTTAGTTTATAGAATATTAGTATTTGCAGTCCATGGCGGGTTGAGGTGCATTTAACACATCGGTTGGTCCAGAAAACTTTACAGAGACAAATGAAGCAGAAAAGGAAAAGGCAGGGAGGCAAAGCTGGACATATCCAACAACAATGTTTTACATCTGTTATATTAAAATATAATTCAAAAAAGAAAACAAAAACACAATTTATATTTTCTCTTTTTCTTTTTAAGAAATAGCTAACTGAAAATAATCTGGTCCAGATTAGTGAAATTCATAAAAAGAACTTAAAATACCCGACAGGCCTAATTTTAGCACCGCTTTAAGGAGAAATGAAGGCAACAATGGTTAGAAAATCCTTCCTGCCTTCAGTTATCGCCATGAACAACAAGATGTTGACTAAAACATCTAAGTTACATTTAATTACCTTCATCAAACAGGTTACATTTTAGGAGAGTTTGTCTGTGTACAGGTTTGCTTGAAAAGTCATCAATCCAAGGAACAAGTTTTGGTAAAGATCCAAATCATAATCTGGATCCAGGAAGAATTCTATGAATTAACTTAAGGTGGACGTCACAATATGTCTCTGGGATCAGTAGGACGTTTTAACTCAAAAACATTTAAGCTGTGCAGCAAAATGTCACAAAGAGAACTTAATCCAACACTGAAATTTAATTTCTACTGAGAATAAAAACAAACCAGTTAGATTGGCTGGATCGCCTGATTCTCTGCCTTCCTTTTCTCCTTCATCAGTTTCCTGGTCTTCATCTTCTTCGTCTCCGAAATCATCTTCATCATTTTCCTCATCTTCACTCATTTCTTCACCTGTGCCTCGGTCGTTGGCCTCCTTCACCTGTGTCCCTCCTGTTGTCTCCATTATTCTTCCTGCCTCTAATCTCAGTGTTCTTACTTCTCACTTACTTCATTCTTTTTATCCAAAGATTCTAAAAGTTCCTTTTTTATCTACAAACCGTAAGCAAAAAAAGCTCCCATGTCAGAGGATGAAGAGAGCACATCCAGTTAGTCACAGTCAGAGAAACAGGACTACACTGAAAAACAGGCCTATCTCCAACATCTAGAAACAAAGGTGTTGATGGAAGCAGCAAATGTGCCAGGGGGGGGCAGGAGGGGGCCAGTGTGTTTTCATGGGGGCCCTAAAAAGCATGAAATAAAAAACAGGTCAAGGGACTCAAATACATTAATATAGCTGCATGAAGTGAAATTTCTATTCAATTAGGTTTAATTAAAATTCTATTTCTTAGCAGGTCAAAAAACATTATTACATCATTTAGGAATTTTACATATTTTTGACTTAATTTAAGTTAAAATTACAGTTTTCTTTCAAATCTAAATTAGAACTCAAGAAAAATAGATTAATTCGGCTGTAAAAAGCTGTAATTTTTTTATTTATTTTGGAAAAAACATTTAGCAGATGAAAACTGGGATCCTATCTCAGTCCCACTGAAGCCTTAAATGTCTTAAAATAATTATTAAAAAAGAATTTGTAAAGAAAAAAAATGAAATAGATCCAAAGACCTTTCAGTAACCTAGAAATTCTATGAATATTATGTCTTCAGTACAGGGGCCAGGACATGATACACAGGGGCACTGGCCCCCGTTGGCCCGTGTCTAGGGCCGCCCATGATACTGCAGGTCGTAAACGCGTAGTGTCCAGCATGTGTGGGGTCTGCAGGGACCTGAGCTCCTGAGGAAGGTTACAGCAGGAAGTCCGGCTCCATGCGGTTCTTTTTTTAAATAAATTTGTATTTTTCAATTAATTATAATTTATTTATTCAACGTTTTATATTTTCTTCGACATGAAACATTAAAAGTGGTCTTGGTGAAAATATCAGAAGTTTCTAACTTGCAGGATACAAACACAAATTTCATTTTTCAGTTTCAGCTGCAGATTCTTTCCAGATTTAATCCGATAAAAAAAATGTACATTTAATTCTCAGCTTGAATATTGAACATGACCAGCAGACAGCAATCATTAAATATGGAGCACTGTGTCGTGTAACTGTCTGACAGCCAATCATAAATCATTTAACAGCTACTTGGCTGTTGCCGGGCAGGTTAACCCTCGCAGTTCCTAAAATGTTGAACCTGTTGGGAGGAAAACTCAGACTTTTAGCTCTGACACAAGATTAAAATTAAAAGTGGCACAAAAAGAGAGTTACTAAGTCAGCCTTTTATCACCTCAAGAACATCTCCAAACTCCTTCATGCATTTACCTTTAGTAGAATCGATCACTGCAACAGTGTCTTCATAGGTTTGCCTAAAAAGTCCATCAGAGCTGCAGCTGATCTAAAAGCTGCTGCCCGTGTTCTCACTAGAACTATAGAAAGTAGAACACATCAGCCTGGTTCTGAAGTCCTTCCAATGGATCCCTGTAGCTCGGAGAATAGACTTTCAAAAATCCTTCTGTTAGTATAGAAATCACTGAATAGATCAGCACTTCAATCCCTAATAGATCTGTTGGCACTAGATTAAACTCCCTCTTTATTTAGATCTTTATTGCGGTGTGAAACATATTATATGAGTGTATTTTTTACCAACCGTCTAATGAACTATACACAGTTATTAACATAGTAATTAAAAGTACCACTGTCTGCTTTTTCTATTGGTGTCATGTTTAAATGGCTCACGGCTCGTGTTGAAATCTGCCATGTGTCGCGGTATAAATAAGGTCCAGTCAGATAATTTAACATCAGGTGGGTTTAAGAGGAATTTTTCACACCATTACATCTGCAAAGAGACATCCTAATTCACAATTGTGCCTATCAGGTGTCAGTGACGGGGGCCCTAAGAGGTTGGAGGCCCCTAAGCAACTGCAGTCTCTGCTCACCGATATTTACACCATTGAGTCAGAGTAAAAAAAATGCTAGAGGGCGTCACTCCATAACCTGACTCCGCCAGATGGATTTGCTCCGCATATCCATCTGGAAACCTTCCGTTGAAGTAATTTCGGGAAGGGGTGAAAATACTGGTTAGCTGATTGGCCTATGTTGGTGATAGACGGGCCAAATAAACCAATCAGATCAACGAAGCATATGACGTACTAACAGAGCGACGACGAAAACACAACCACAAGCCAGGCTACTCTTGTCGAAACCAGTCGGGAGAAGAGCAAAAACATCTTTTCCTCTGAGAAAAGCCTCCAGAGCAGTGTTTTGCTCTTCTTTCAGTGAAGAAATACTCTGTAATTCCCATAAAACTTGCTCGATAGCCACGCTAACGCTAGTTTCATCGGCTGAAGCCGCCATGTTCTTTAGACTGAACTGTCGCGCTTCTCGTTGCGTCACACCTCAACCCGCCTCAAAGCCAACGCTGATTGGACGTTCGTTTGGTGAACGGCTCCAAATTTTCTTCAACGGAGAGTCTCCAGACTGATTAGCTCGCGAGATCAGGATGGTCTCATGAGGCTAGTCACTCCAGTGGCTGGAAGTTAAAGCGGATTTTTCTGGCAGTTGCAGGGAATGGGCTGTCATTCAGCTTCTGTTTGACTGGGAAGGGCCATTTTTGATGGCTGCTGCTGTAAGAACGGCTCAGATAAACACTATTCACACAAACTCTGCCCATACAAAAAAAAAAACAAACAAATAAAAGAATTATTTACAAAGTTCTACAACCTATGTGCTAAAATGTTAGGTAGGAGTTCAATTCAAAGCTTAAGAAGTCACTAAGAAGTAGCCTGACCAGGGGTGTAGTTCCCCACAAAAGAGTTAAAAACTATTTCAAAGAATTGTGGATCAATGAATGCTGATCATTCTCACATATTCTGGAACTGTACTAAAACTGTTACATTTTGGAAAAATGTGCATGAAACTGTAAAGAAGATGATATTCCTATGAACAGTGCAGTGCTTTACCTTTGCAATTTGAACAATATCAAAGTACGGGTAAAAGACAGGTATCTGATTAAGATATTGTTAATAGCTAGCAAAAAAGCTATCACGAGGAAATGGGGACAGGCAGACCCCCTTGTCAAGAACAATGGACTGAAATAATAGAAGAAATCTACATAATGGAAAAGCTGACACATCGTCTAAGACTTCAACAAACTCAAATGGAGGAAAAGTGGAGGAAATGGACAAAATTCAAGACAAAGAAAAAATAAATAAACTAGACAGGACAAAGGCCAAATAGATGAATAGCTCCCAAGTGAAAGCTCTATGTTACCTTGAGTTCAATGTATATTGTTCATGTACACTGTATTTGTAAAAAAGTGAAAAATACCAATAAAAAGTTAAATTAAAAAATATATATATATATATATTTCAACGACAAGTTTCCCTAGAGCCTCGTCCACACCTCTGTTTGACCTTCAGTAGTAGCCATTCAATGTCTCCACCTTCCTTGATGGGTCCTTGGCTGGTCCCCTTTAATTCCTTTTTAAACATAAATATTTGTATGAAAATATTCTTTATGTCATGATTTCTGGACATTATGATCTAAAGTGACGCGCCTTCCCCTGGTCAGACCCTGTAAATCATTTTTTTTTTACGAGTCAGAGTAAAAAAATATGCTAGAGGACGTCACTCCAGTGGCTGGAAGTTAAAGGGGATTTTGCTGGGAGTTGGAGGGAAGCTAGCTGCCATTCAGCTGGGAAGGAACATTTTGAATGACTGCTACTGTATAAGCAGACTGGAGAGGGTCCAGGTCATCCTGCAGCATGTCCAAGATCACCTTTAACAAGTTCTTAAGCACATTTCAGCAAATGATGTCAGAGTCTGAAATCACTGAGCGACTCTGAGACATACAATTCTGGGACCTGAACAGTTACTGAGTTTTTTGATAGAAGAGGGACCTTCTGCATTTTTAAGGACATCTGGAAAAACGAAACAGAAACGATGTGGAAGTCGAAAAACACAGTTTTATAAGAGCAGGACATTCAGAATTTTTCTTCTTACACTCCACAAAAGACCTTTATGGTCCTGCCTATGTCGAAGTGTTGGCAATGCCACATTAGCATTAGCATCATTAGCAGCAGCAGCATCATGAAGGTCAGCAACCACTGATGTCAGCAACTCTCCAACTGGAAGTGATAACATGTATTAATAATGAGGAGCCCAGTAGGCACACATTTACTCAAACAGGATCTGCCATGTCGGCATGGCAACAGCCCTGGATCTACAGTACATGAGGCCCATCAGGGGTTCAGCTGGAGGCTGATGTCCAGCAGACCTGGAGGGAGACTTCATAGTCAAAGCAGTGGTTCTGCTTACATCACACTGGGAAAGAACCTTAAACTGGGCGTACACTGTACGATTTTTTGCCCTTTTTGGGAGACGTCGTAAGGTCTGGAGAAAATCGTAAAGGTCGGGTGGTCAGGAATCGTAGGTCGGGAGAAAATCAAACATTTTTGAAATTCGGTCGGCCGTCGTAAGGTGGTCGTGCGCAAATTGCTCAGTGAGCAAACAAGGATTCTTCTTCTTCCTCTCAGATGAAAACCCAGCAGCATGGCGGGGGGCAATGAGTGAAATTGAGTTATTTCTGTAAAACTGACAGACCGTAGTAGCCATGTTTGCTCAGCCATGTCTTCGTCCAAATACGTCGTCTCCTTTTCTTTTTAGGGCTTTCAGCAAAAAATTCCTTTTCTACTCGTTTGGCTTCCGGATAGACGAGTCCGAGTAGCGCCATCTCGCTGACATACAGTTAG
The DNA here is from genome assembly GCA_030533445.1 of Cyprinodon diabolis. NCBI lineage: Eukaryota > Metazoa > Chordata > Actinopteri > Cyprinodontiformes > Cyprinodontidae > Cyprinodon > Cyprinodon diabolis. The sequence goes on from CM060062.1 coordinate 45,419,646, forward strand.
ACGTGTGAGCAGGTAGATCGCATCAGAGCGTCGGGTCGCACCGTGTGAGAACAAACATCGTGAGCTGGGAACTTTTAAACCCTGCTTTCTTTTTTCGGTACAGTTTGTGCTGTAGCTGCGTGCGACGATTGAAAACATCGTACAGTGTTTGCCCGTCTTTAAACAGGTAGACATTACTGCTCTGGTTTGGTTCTTCAGTAGCTTTTTATCTGGACCTCAGGAAACTCTGGAGCTGCTGCAGAGCAACAGAGTCTGGGTCCAGAAGCGTGTTTGCTTTTTTTCTGGTTCTGCTGGTGTCCTGTTCCCATCTTCCAGGATTCCTTTTGTCCCCACTCTTTATTTCCCTTCTGAATGCCGATGTTTCTTCTTACCGCTTCAATCCCGAGCCTCTTCCTCCTTCATTAATGACAGAAGGACCAGGTTACACGCATGGAGAAAATTAGCTTCTTGTTCCACTATCAGGTGTATTTGGTACTAAAAAGATAAAACACACATCAGGACCTTCCTAACCACAGAAAACTAACTTTAGGATTATACAACATTGGACCAAACGTGAATTAGGATAAACATCACAGAACAGTTTTTCATTATTTGATCCAGGACGCCCGGATCTTATTGCTAAGACTTAATTCTCAGAATAATGTAACAAAAAGACATGAAAAATAATTTCTGCCATTTTATTGTTAACTTTCTTTAATTAATTAGGATTCGATCCAGAGCATCTCAGATTAAAGGCAAAGATTTTAACTAAGATAAAGAGACTGAATGGCAAGATTCAGTCCCTCTATCTATCTATCTATCTATCTATCTGTCTATCTATCTATCTATCTATCTATCTATCTATCTATCTATCTATCTATCTATCTATCCATCCCTCCATCCCACATCACAGACTCTATCTGTCCACAGCTCTGTTAAATCTGTGTCACACTCTTCTTTTTTCTGTCTCACGGGGTTGCCATAGTGACCACATCATCAGCTCCAAGGGAAAACTGAAGCAGATCAATTAAATCCTCGTCTGTTAAGTTTAATTGATTGATTAGTAGCTCTAATGGACATCAACCTTAACGAGCCATTAGCTAATTGGCCGGAGCTCCACTGACTCCTGGATGTGTGTGTGTGTTTGGGGTGTGTGTGTGTACTTGTGAGCCCCAGTTCAAACTGATGACTCTGATATTTAGTGTTTAGTCATCAGCCGCTGAGCAGGAGAACTGTTTAGGCTCCTGGAGGAGTGTGGAGTTTATTCTCTGGATAACCAACATTTGTCACAGTGGGAGAATGGAGCGCTCCAAAGGGACCACTCCATCTTTAGTTACTATGTTAGCTGCGTAGAAATGAAGGGGGGGGGGGGGGATCTGACCTGAATAGTCTGATGTGTTCTGAGGGAAAACCTCCTCAGGAGACGGTGAACCGATGGAGCCGTCCTCTGAGACAGAGACATCTGCGGAGACGTCAATAAATACAAAGTAATGAAAGTAGTGGAAATAATTAGAAATGATATTTAGTGGTTTCAGTGAATGGGTGGGGGAGGGGTTCCCCTGAGGAGGATCTGAAGGCAAAGGGAGCTTTTTCAGATGCCCCCCCCATTACTCCACCCTGGGAAGCAGAAGGCTCCTCCAGAGACGCCGCATTATCCGTCTCACCCCCGTTATGATGCATCTGTCTCCTCTGCTCCATTAACGAGCTTCTCCCACGACGACCATCTTTTATTAATGACTGATACAGGCCACTCCCTGCTCATGTTGTCGCCCGGGCAGAAAATGACTTCACCGTGTGAAGAAAGACCCGGAGGCGGAACCAGAACCACAGAGAAAACCTGAAACAGCCAGAAAACTAAAGTATTTTCTGTTTTACCAGCAGTTCTGCTTCATTTAAGGTCTGCTTCAGAGCAGTGGATCCGTCTGTTTGTTCCAAGATGCAGGAAAACCTTTTCTAGACCAGGGGGTGAAGAGTGGGGGCCACCTGGACGCTAACCTGACTCCGCCAGATGGATTTGCTCCGCATATCCATCTGGAAACCTTCCGTTGAAGTAATTTTGGGAAGGGGCGAAAATACTGGTTAGCTGATTGGCCTATGTTGGTGATAGACGGGCCAAATAAACCAATCAGATCAACGAAGCATATGACGTACTAACAGAGCGACGACGAAGAGGAGCCAATTGATAGATCAAACTCTTGCCGAAACCAGTCGGGAGAAGAGCAAAAACATCTTTTCCTCTGAGAAAAGCCTCCAGAGCAGTGTTTTGCTCTTCTTTCAGTGAAGAAATACTCTGTAATTCCGATAAAACTTGCTCGATAGTCACGCTAACGCTAGTTTCATCGGCTGAAGCCGCCATGTTCTTTAGACTGAACTGTCGCGCTTCTCGTTGCGTCACACCTCAACCCGCCTCAAAGCCAACGCTGATTGGACGTTCGTTTGGTGAACGGCTCCAAATTTTCTTTAACGGAGAGTCTCCAGACTGATCTGCGAGTGAAATCTTGAAAGCTCGCGAGATCAGGATGGTCTCACGAGGCCACCTGGACGCTCCTTCAGTCTGACAGTCATGACCTTAGAAACACGCCCAAAGGCAGCTTCAGGAGACCAATGGGGTCAGCAGGACCTCGACTAGCTCAATATTACAAAGAACAAGTTTATTTGGGATAGAAATTCAATTCAGTTTATTTCTATAGTGCCAGTTCACCACATCATCACTCGGGAGAATTCGGAAATGCTGGAACGGCCGTTTCCCTACGACTTTAAAACAACTATTCCTTATTTGTGCACATTAATTATGTTTTTGATAAAAATCCTCTGGCTAAAATGCCATCAGAACGCTGATAATATTAAGTGTGTCTCAGCCCCCCCCCTTCAGTGTCCACCATATTGGATCAGTCCATTTGCTGCACATGTTCAGAAAGGTCCAAACAGACAGCAGCAAACCATTTGAAAACAAACGATGCAAAAAGCAGTGTTGCCAACTTAGCGCTTTAGTCGCTATATTTAGCCACTTTTCAGACCCCTCTAGCACTTTGATTTCTAAAAAGCTCCTAGCGCCAAATCTAGAGACTTTTTTCTGCCACTGGAGACTTTGGAGACAACATCTAAAAGCAGCGAACTCTGCTCTCCAGAGCAAGTAGATTGGTAACCCCGCCTCCTGCTCTCCTCTATCTTGTATGCTGTCATGATTCATGCAGCTATTATTTCATCCAAATGAAAAATGGAGAACAGATAAGCAGATCATGGCTTGTCTACAGTGAAAAGAAGGACTGGGTTATTTACTTTGGCCTTTTTGGAAACACAGGAAGGAGCAATCAGCTAAGTGAGCTTAGTGCTTGGAAAAAATCTTTCATTCCTTTAGAGACAGCATGAAAAGTCAGCTGAGTACAAAACATAGAGAGGAAAACAAGAAGAAAAGGGACAAGAAGAGAGGGACACAACCTAGAACAGATGATGGATGTCTATTCTATTAACATTTCTATATCTGGAGAATGGGGCTGTTTATGTGTTGTCTTCTAAATTCAGAGGGCCCCCTGCCTGTCTTTGCCTAGGGCCCCAAATTCCCTAAATTCGCCCCTGTGACAGGGGCTTTGGCAAATATGTTAATGGCCGACCCAGAGCTACGCCACTGGGTGAAGGTGGAACATCTGCTCTTACAGCCAGATGTTGGTCCTTGTTTTGAGGGCCCCTGTGGCGGGCCCTCTGGAACCGATAATCTGATGCAATGAAGCTAAACGTCCAAAGAAAAGCTTCTGGACTCAGACAGCAGCAGGAAAATGAAACACAGCAACAGAAAAGACTCATTCAGCACAACGTGAGAGAGAGAGAGAGCAGCAGCAAAGATGAGGAATCGCATGACTCAGCTCTTCTTTTCGTTTATGATTAACAGTTCATTTGGGAGAGTGGCTGCGCGCGTGTGTGACTGTACAGCTATCTTTCTGGGGCCAAGACGTATGATGGGGGCCAGCGGGAAAAGTGGGAGAAAAAAGCCCATTCTGGGGACATTTCTCATCAATGGGAGATAAATCAGCATGTTTTATTAAACTGCATCGCTCTAACAGTCCCAGAGAAACAAGCTCTTTAAGTGATAAAGGCAGAGAATGAAAGCAGAAATAAAACCGGGGCTCCTCAGTTACAGGAAATGAAGGGTTTTGTATCTGGAGAGAATTTAGTTGTTTTTTTATTTGGTATAAAATTAAATTCTATTCAGTTTATTTCTATAGCTCCAATTCACATCATGTCATCTCAAGGCACTTTCCAGTTCACCAGATCATCCAGTCAGATTGATTCAAAGTTTTCTATCTAAGGAAAACCAGCTGATTGCATCGACTCATTGACTCTTCAGCAATCCCTCACACTAAGCATGCTTGCAGCGACAGTGGAGAGGAAAAACTCCCTTTGAACAGGAAGAAACCTCCAGCAGAACCAGGCTCAGTGTGAGCGGCCATCTGCTGAGGCCCACTGGGGTTCAAGGAGACAGAAGCAGAGATAGAAAAAGAAGCATAGATACAAAAGGCAACTGTCAACCAGCTCCACAGGCGGCCCCGTCCAGGAAACACACAGCCAGGCAGACGAGCTCCGAGCCAGCTCCCATGTCAGAGGATGAAGAGAGCACATCCAGTTAGTCACAGTCAGAGAAACAGGACTACACTGGAAAACAGGCCAAGCTCCAACATCTAGAAACAAAGGTGTTGATGGCAGCAGCACAGCTGATATTTCTCTCCAGGATGGAGTCACAGCCAAACAGGAACAGACCAGATGAAGCTACTATGAGAAAAAGCAGAGAGAGCAGAACGTTAGAGATTGAACTAACAGATTCTGCAGAGTGGGAGAATAGAGATAGAATGAAGCAGAATGATGAAAAAGGGGTCCCTTTGGAGTTTTTTTTTGATAGACTGAGTTTTATGATTTGCATTATTTACAAAGGAAAAGTTTGATCATGAAGGAATAATCAATGGTGATTTAATGAATTAAGCATTAATCATTAAAAAAAGATTATTTTCATCTCGAACACTGAGTCTGGGAGCGGCCATCTTTGCCCAAATATAGTAGCCCCTCCCTCCTGCCATCTTCCAGCAGTGACGTCACGGTGCGGTAAGCCTAGCGCCATTCTCCCCGCTTTACAAGCTAAATCAATGGGAACTACTAGACACATCTGCAATCAACAACAATTATTGAAGATTTCCAGAGGACTTCACCATTGAAATTCACCAGAGCTATAGTGAAACTGACAATGCCCACGTGCATGGCAGCTGGATGCTGGAATACATCGGGTAAAAGTGAAAAAAAGAGTTATTCCACCTTTCTGATTCCTGATCCTCCACGGACGGGTTGGTCGTTGGATCGCCAACTTGAAGAGGGAGGATTTGCCATCGAACTTCTGGCCAGAGAAAAAACCCGTAATATGTAGCCAACATTTGGAAGAAGAATGTTTTCAAGATGACTTGGATAATAGCGCGTTGTGACAAACACCAGATACAGCACTGGGACTTGATCAACAGCCGATACCGCACCGTGACAATGTCACTAACCAGTAGGTGGCAGTAGTGTTCTTTGACAAACATGGATGCCTCCAGTAAAGCACATTCACATGAAAATTACTCTGAATTAAAAACACTGATCATTTATTGAACAGGATGGAATCATTTCAGATTTAAAGAACTTTCAGGAGTTTGGATTCTGAATATGAGCGGATTTTTCCTTTAAATCCAATTTTACAGATTTCTCTACGCTTTAGGTCCTACTCATTTTGATTGGTCCACAGATCCCCCTAAACTTTAGGGGGATCTGTGGACCAATCAAAATGAGTCTCCTCTGCCAGGACGTCAGCGACAGCCTTTTTATTGGCTGCACAGACCAACCAGAAGTATAATCAAATCGGTCTTAAAACTTAAATTTTTTTGTTTTTACTTTACTTTTAATGATACTAAAAAGCTCCCAATAAAATGGAGGATAAATAAAGCAGATGAAACTCTTCCAATGGTAGCAACACCCCCCCCCCCCCCCCCCAACGGTAATGGAAGGTCTATAAAACTAATTTAATCGTAGGCTTGAACACCAACCCTGGGTCCCACACACTCCGCAGTGCAAACATTGTGCGAGTGTCACCTGTGGAAGCTGAGTGGGCAGCCGGTGGAGTGGCACACAGCCTGACTCAGGGCTTTCCAGCCACACTCCAAGCTGTAATCAAATAAAACCGACGCCCATTTATTTCCCTGCAGCAGCAGCAGCTCGTCACGCTAACGAGCCCCAGACCTGCGGGCCAGATCCGGTCCATCCTGTGAGTCAGAATGATGAACCGATAGAAGGGATCGTTGTTTTACATCCTGAAGCTTTTAATCGTTAGTTATACAGAATATCTTTGGATGTTTATTCTGCTGAGCAGAAGATGAGTTGATCCAACATTCATCGACATCGCCTGTTGGTTCTGTTAGAAACTAAGAACTCACCTGATGATGGATCGATATGAGAAGCAGCTCAGTGATGGAGAAACCAGATGCTGGTTGCTATGGAAACCGCCTCCTGTTTTAAGTTAGAAGTCTGGCTTTAGAAACCGGTAATAGGGAGATGAAACCAGGACTTGAAAGGAGGTTTAATCAAAAATGTTACCAAGATGTAATCGGGTCAGAACCATCATCATGTCCGGCGGGAAAAATCTGAGAGATTTTAACTTTACTCACAAAGAATCTGGAAAACACAACAACCGAGTCAAATAAAGTCCAACTTCCTGTGACCTTTTTAAACTTTGAATGACTGTTCTGCTGGAAAAGATGGCCGAGACAGGGAGGTCCAAAGTTCCAGGATATGTGGACCATTGTCCTCTGGCCTGGAGAGACCTACGCACAGGTTAGCAGAACCGTGTTCCGATCAGCACCAACTGCGAAAAGCTAAGAATGTCTGTTAAAAGAGGGTGTTCCTCTCCACTGTCGCTACATGCATGCTCGGTCTGAGAGATTCCTGTCCGAGACTGGAGTTAACAATATTAAGGCTGAAACAATCAATCAGATTGTGATAAATTTAAATAATTTAAACTAATTTAGCAATCAATAACTTGACTCTAAAACATGCCCAGAGCAGCAATTATACCAAAATATGTAAACATCTTGCATTTAAGATAAGAAAAATGTCAATATTCTCTATCCAGAACTCCTCAAGTGGAAAAGTTTTAGTTTTACCTGGTTTCATTTCGTAAAAAGTCTTCTTTAAGGAACCTTTGGCTATCGATTCTTTATCGAAAAAATAATCGACAGATTAAACGGTTCGCAAAATAATCGTTAGTCGCCGCCTTAACGAGCAATAAGCAGCAAGTCAATGACTTGTTACATGTCAATAAAAGTAATTCTACCATGTGAAGACGACTAAATGCGATCAGCTGCATTTTAATGACGATGTGTCGTATTTTGCTGCACGCTAATGATTCGATTAAACAAGCGGGCCTACTTAGACTCGGACTCAGAAACCAGTCAGCTTGTATCTGGTTAACTGGTCAGGTCTACAGATGAACACTGGAAAAACGATCTAGAAATAAGTAAAAATGTCTTAAATTAAGTGTATTTACTATTAATTTAAGTAGGTAAATGAGGTAGTTTGCTAAAGCAATGAGTATTTTTACTCTTAAAATAAGATAATTAAATAACATGCACTTGAAATACCTCCCCAATCCAAGAACAAATGCACTTATTTTAAGAAAAAAATAATTTTTTTCCAGTCATTCTGCAGACCTTCTCATCCTAGAAGGCTTCATTTGTTGTCCTCACTAACTCAACCATCTGGACGCGCACCTGTCCCCAAGCTAACGACGACACCAAGCATGTCTGACCGTTCAGGAGACTCTACGATCATTTTTTTTTTAAATAAGTGCGTTTGTTCTTGAATTGTGGAGGGAAATGAGACACTTTGACAGTGGAACAAGATAACTTGCATTTATAATACGAAAAAACAAATGTAGCGTCTTATTTCCAGTGCATATTATCTAATTATCTTATTTTAAGAGTAAATTAACAAATCCTCTTATTTACCTGCTTAAATTAACACTTAATTTAAGACATTTTTCCTTATTTGTAGGTCGTTTCTGCAGTGAAATCTGCAGGTGAGGTTAGAGGATCAGAGATTCTTCTGAAACAGTTTGAAGCTCAAAGCTTCTCCTGAGGAACTAAAGTTTAGCTGCTTTGAGTTTTTAAACCTTTTTGTTTCCTTGTAGAAATACATTTCTAGAATCCAGAGAAAAACTTTTCCCTGCGCTGTGAACTGCAGGCGTCTTTTAATCAGCAGCTCCTCCTGATAATGAAAACCTGAGATAACGAGTCTTTTGTCGTCTCTGCTGATAAGAGCTGAAAAGCCTGTATCATTGTTCTCCATTAATTAGCCTGTACCCTTGGTAACCTGTACCCTTGGGGGTTTGGGGGTAGGAATGGGGGGGGGGAGTCATGTGATCTCTAGTCTTCCACAGCTTCTGTTGCCGCCGCTGGAAGTTGAACAGAAATAACGACACCAGTTTCCTTCTTTACACTTTAGTGAAATCACACAAATATACAAACTCAGCAGAAGGCAATGATATAAAAACGGACACAGGCTGTTACATGATTCATCATCAACATTACATTTCAAATCAGCAAAAAACCACAAATAAAAACAAGGCAATGGCGAATGGCATCATCGATGGGCCCTGACTACGTCCTGGACGGCGCTGCATCAAGGCGATACTCCAGGCAGAATAATGGTGGCGATGCAGAGCAGCAGGCGGCGAATCGACCAATCAGAGGTCTTCCTGCACACATTTTCAGCACCCAGCAGGGCTGGAACTGTTAGAGCTGATCTGTCAGCTTCCTGGTTACGGCTTCCCCAGTAACACGAGAAAATGCTTAAATTTCAAAAAATGTTTTCTTTCATTTTGAAATCGTCGTCATTACCTCCTGATGATTTGGCAAAGCCTTCTGATTGGACCCTTCCTGACCCGGAGAACCGGGAGAATTAGAACTGAGGTCCAGTTCACAGCTTTTTTTTTTTTTTATCCAGAACATCCAGAATCTGAGAAACGCTGTTGCTATGATACAAAGATTTGCCGTCAGCTCAGTCCACCAACCATCCATCTATCTATCAGGTGTGCAATGTGGGCGGGACCTAATGAGGCACCTCCCCTTTATTGTAAACAGCATGTCAAGACGATCCATTTTTCGTTTTGTTGGAAATGTGAATAAAAACATCCTTCAGTCCGTCTGCTGCTGATCATATTCTACATAGCGGGAAAAAAACACTCCGATGTAGCAATAATTCTTCTAAGCAGTAACACTCCAACCATTTCCCACGACTTTAACATTTTATCGGTTTCTTTTCCCTATCTGGTCAGCAGCTCTCTGCCTGCTGTGATGATAGAATCAATGGTTTCTGGGTTTAAATACTTCTGAACTCTTCTTCATCACCATGAAGGCGTCCAGCCCACCGACTGTTTGCAGAGAAAGTGGTTCTGATCGATCGGATCGAGCCGTTTGCTCCAGGTGGACAGAAGTGAGACGGACGGATCAATCGGTGGATCGATTGAAGCTTTTCTCACATTTCTTCAGGTTTAAAGCCAAACCTACAGCTGAGTCAGAACTACGGATATGAAATGGTTGGTGGTCCTTCCCCCCCCCGCTGGGACGAGGATATGAGCTGAGTCTGTCCACACACCCCCACCCCAAAATAAATAAATCCATCATAAAAAATAAATTAAAATAATAAATATCCCACCGCTTTGAGTGTCTGTGTGACTTCAGCTTAAGCCCCACCCCCTCACAGGACTCCCCGGACTCGGCCCCACCCCCTTAAAGACACGGCGACGCTGCCACAGAGGAAATCCAGCCAATCACTGATCAGTGATGTCATCCTGCTGGAAGTTTCCAGTCGCATATTTGGATGGACGTTCAACTGAAAACAGCAGGAAAGTTTAGTGGAGGAAGATCTCAACAGAGGAGGATTAGGGGCACTGAAAACATTAAAAAAAGTTTTTTAAATATTATTTCTGTTTAATATTGGAAAAAGAAAATGCCTGACAGCTAACAAACATGTTAGCATCCAGCCGTGGCCATGTCTGTCTTGATTTAATCACCTTCTGTTCTCCCATTAATGAAATAGCATCAGCAGGGACCCTCAAGGACGGAAAAAGTCATTCTGTCATTTTCCACCTGAAGCTAAAAACGTGTTTTTATCTTCAGGATGTGTCACTGGCCCTCCAAACAACTCACATCTGTGTCAGTGTAGCTGATTGCTCCAAATCTCTGCCTTCATGGTGCCCATCTACATTAAGATCCACAATTCTGAGATTAAAGTCGGAATTCCGAGATTAAAGTCAGAATTCCGAGGTTAAAGTCGGAATTCTGAGATTAAAGTCAGAATTCCAAGATTAAAGTCAGAATTCCGAGGTTAAAGTCGGAATTCTGAGATTAAAGTCAGAATTCCAAGATTAAAGTGAGAATCCCGAGATTAAAGTCAGAATTCCGAGATTAAAGTCAGAATTCCAAGATTAAAGTCAGAATTCAGATATTACATTCAGAGGAAAAAATCAGAACTCCGAGATTAAAGTCAGAATTCTGAGATTAAATTCTGAGAAAAAAGTCAGAACTCTGAGATTAAAGTCAGAACTCTGAGATTAAAGTCAGAATTCCGAGGAAAAAGTCAGAACTCCGAGATTAAAGTCAGAATTCTGAGATTAAATTCTGAGAAAAAAATCAGAACTCTGAGATTAAAGTCAGAATTCCTAGGAAAAAGTCAGAACTCCGAGACTAAAGTCAGAATTCTAACACTAAAGACAGAATTTTGAGATCAATCTTGGAATTCTGACTTTTTATCCATATTAAAGTGAAATAAAATTTTAAAAAATCTGAACTTTTTTTTCCGTGGCCATAATCCGTAGATCTCTCTGAAAATCATTGATAGAAAACTTTATGCAGGATCTGGGCGCCATGATGGCTCTGGATTCCACCTGCTTTCCTTCCAGAGCGAGGGGATCAAGGAAAAATGTGGATCTGATTCCAGATTGGAATCGAGCTGCAGATGTGATGAACGGCAGAGTTTCCACTGCGGCAGCGGGGAGACACAGACACACGGCGGTGGGGGAACAGTGGTGTTGGTACGCTAGTGGCTTCCCTCCCTCTTCTATCAACAAAGCTTAAAAAAAAGGCAGTCTTACACCAGAACCCGTCCCTCCGGGTCCGTTTGGCCCCAAACAGATTTAAATGACAGTGAAACATCGGCAGGAAAGAAAAGAAAGGTGCTTCGTATCTTTATGGCATCACAGAGAGTCTAAAGAGGTGACCGGCGGTGCTGGAACATTTTCACAGACTGACCCACCAACCATAACCCTCATCCTCCGCCTCCATGTTAAAGGAACAGTCCAACACTTCTTACTAATTAACATGGAAACAGGCGATGAGCGCCGTGACAACAACCGACCACCAGGTGGCAGCAGCTGCTACACAAAAAGGAGGAACTGTTGATTTTGATCTCGCTTTGCTTCTTTCCCAAACATCATAACGACAGAACGAGCAGAATCGCAGCTTATTGTGTTTCTGGGTCAGAATCCAAACGATTAGGAGCAGAAATATAAACCTGAGAAGAAGAACCCAGAATCTAGGACTGAGTCGAATGTCCGCCATAACCCTAAATCCCTCCGTCACTATATGATATGGTGAACTTAACGGACCGTTCGCACAGATGATCACTACTTTTTGCTCCCCGTTGGCCACGTGACTCCGCCTCCCCGCACGGTGCCAGCGCCATCTTTGCTAATTGTCGCAGAGTCAAAACAAATCTCATAATGCTTTGCGATGAGATCAGATACATTTAAAATGGCGTAACCATTATCCAGCGGTTAGGGCGGATGTTCGGACGCAGCTTATGTGTTGATCTTTCATTCCTCTGACACCCTGCGGCTCCAAACCAGACTCTAAGGATCAGAACCAGAACCCGGCTAGTAGAACAGTACCGGGTTCTGTTTTCTGAGAGTGCAGAGCAAACGGACCGGAGAGCCTGCGGCGTGAAGGGAAAATATTCCAGCACAGATCATCTCAGACTGGTTCTGTTGGTCCAAACCCGGTTCTCCCCCCATGCAGGCTGCAGACACTCTCACTGTGATGCAGACGCAACATCTAAAACAACCAAAGCCTCTAAAAAAGGCCTGAACCCACAGAGCTCTGGTTCTGCTCATAAAAAAGTACCAAAAAGTCCAAACTGTGTCTGCATCTGCACCCCACTGGGCCCAGTCGGCTCTGCCGGGATCTGGGCCGGTCGGTACCGTCCGATCCCTCCTCTTTAGGCTCTCTGTCCTCCTTCGGACTCGAATGTTAAGTTCTGTTTATCTTTGTACAAGTCCAGCTCCAAAAAACCCACAAAGTTCTGGTTACATGTTAGCATTTCCATATTTTTTTCCTTTCGTCTGAATTCTTTTCATTATTTTATCGTTTTTAGCTTCATTTTCTTTCCTTTTTTTTCTGTTTACAATTATGGCCACAAGTCTTAAGAGTTCTTGGAGTTTGGTCCAGTCTAGCCTCCATTCTCTTTGTTCTGGATCTGGATTTGGTCCGAGTCCAGTCCAGTCCTGAGGGAGATCTGGTCCAGACTTTGCATGGCACTGGGCTTGTAGCTCTGCACAGTATTTCCCCTGTCGGGGAGGGTTAGCACGGCGCCGTGCAGCATGGCTGTGATCGGGCAGGCGGGTCAGACCGCAGCGTGGTCCGCAGGCGGTTCTGTCCCGGAAAAATGTGGTTCTGAAAGGTTGGCGGCGTACCTGTGCTGGAATGTATTCAGTTTCTGTCACAGCGGTGACTTCCACAGTCTTTATTGGTCAGGCAGTACATCCTCCTGGCCAGCAGACTGACCAATGAGGAGGCAGGGGGCGGGGTCAAACGGGAGGCTCAGGAACAGGAAGTGGTCGGTCAGGACGCGTTGGGCTCAGTGTGCTGTGGGAAAACTGATTGTCCGGATGAAAACTCCTGACCCGGCTCGGCTTGATCCGATCAGATCCAAGAGATGAATTCGGCTCCGGGTCGGCTCGTCCAAACCAAACGCTTTCCTTCATGAGCGGACCCTGATTTCCTAACAGGTCCAGATGGAGCTGGGCGGGTCAGCAGTGAGGATCAGTGAGGTCCGGGTCGGTCCGACCTGTGAGGAGAACCTTCTTTAACCATGGGACCGGGTCCTGATCCAGAATGGGATCCACTGTTCATTCTCGTTGGGCAAACTGAGTTCAGTCCTCAGCAGGTTCGGTCCGGTTGTTCCAGAATCCGTTAATCCCAGGAAATGTTCTGATCCACTGGGTCCCAACGAGCCCATCAGCCAATCAATCCATCTTCTGATCAATAATTAATGACGGATTGATCACTGGTGATGTTGAAGCTGTCGCTGTCCGACCCGTTTGACTCGGACCCGTTTGGTTCTGACAGTTCAGAGAACCCCCACCCCCCCGCCCCGTGGATCCATGTCCTGGTCTCAGCTGCTGCCAGACATCAGGTTGATGGCTTGCTCCAGTTTATGCCTCAGCTTGTGTTTCCGGCAGTATCCGTCCCGATCCAACGCCGTCAGAATCTAAAGAACCGCAGAAAGAAAAGTTCCATTGGAAACAGATTGATACATGGAATCATCAATGGATCATTTAACCATCCAACATCCATCCATCTAACCATCATCCAACCATCATCCAACATCCATCCATCCATCCAACATCCATCCATCTAACCATCATCCAACCATCATCCAACATCCATCCATCCATCCAACATCCATCCATCTAACCATCATCCAACCATCATCCAACATCCATCCATCCATCCAACATCCATCCATCTAACCATCATCCAACCATCATCCAACATCCATCCATCCATCCAACATCCATCCATCTAACCATCATCCAACCATCATCCAACATCCATCCATCCATCCATCTAACCATCATCCAACCATCATCCAACATCCATCCATCTAACCATCATCCAACCATCATCCAACATCCATCCATCCATCCATCTAACCATCATCCAACCATCATCCAACATCCATCCATCCAACATCCATCCATCCATCCAACATCCATCCATCATCCAACATCCATCCATCCATCCAACATCCATCCATCTAACCATCATCCAACCATCATCCAACATCCATCCATCCATCCAACATCCATCCATCTAACCATCATCCAACCATCATCCAACATCCATCCATCTAACCATCATCCAACATCCATCCATCCATCCATCTAACCATCATCCAACCATCATCCAACATCCATCCATCCAACATCCATCCATCTAACCATCATCCAACCATCATCCAACATCCATCCATCTAACCATCATCCAACCATCATCCAACATCCATCCATCCATCCAACATCCATCCATCTAACCATCATCCAACCATCATCCAACATCCATCCATCCATCCAACATCCATCCATCTAACCATCATCCAACCATCATCCAACATCCATCCATCTAACCATCATCCAACATCCATCTATCCATCCAACATCCATCCATCTAACCATCATCCAACCATCATCCAACATCCATCCATCCATCCAACATCCATCCATCTAACCATCATCCAACCATCATCCAACATCCATCCATCCATCCAACATCCATCCATCTAACCATCATCCAACCATCATCCAACATCCATCCAACATCCATCCATCTAACCATCATCCAACCATCATCCAACATCCATCCATCTAACCATCATCCAACATCCATCTATCCATCCAACATCCATCCATCTAACCATCATCCAACCATCATCCAACATCCATCCATCCAACATCCATCCATCTAACCATCATCCAACCATCATCCAACATCCATCCATCCATCCAACATCCATCCATCTAACCATCATCCAACCATCATCCAACATCCATCCATCCATCCAACATCCATCCATCTAACCATCATCCAACCATCATCCAACATCCATCCATCCATCCAACATCCATCCATCTAACCATCATCCAACCATCATCCAACATCCATCCATCTAACCATCATCCAACATCCATCTATCCATCCAACATCCATCCATCTAACCATCATCCAACCATCATCCAACATCCATCCATCCATCCAACATCCATCCATCTAACCATCATCCAACCATCATCCAACATCCATCCATCCATCCAACATCCATCCATCTAACCATCATCCAACCATCATCCAACATCCATCCAACATCCATCCATCTAACCATCATCCAACCATCATCCAACATCCATCCATCTAACCATCATCCAACATCCATCTATCCATCCAACATCCATCCATCTAACCATCATCCAACCATCATCCAACATCCATCCATCCAACATCCATCCATCTAACAATCATCCAACCATCATCCAACATCCATCCATCCATCCAACATCCATCCATCTAACCATCATCCAACCATCATCCAACATCCATCCATCCATCCAACATCCATCCATCTAACCATCATCCAACCATCATCCAACATCCATCCATCTAACCATCATCCAACATCCATCCATCCATCCAACATCCATCCATCTAACCATCATCCAACCATCATCCAACATCCATCCAACATCCATCCATCTAACCATCATCCAACCATCATCCAACATCCATCCATCCATCCAACATCCATCCATCTAACCATCATCCAACCATCATCCAACATCCATCCATCTAACCATCATCCAACCATCATCCAACATCCATCCATCCATCCAACATCCATCCATCTAACCATCATCCAACCATCATCCAACATCCATCCATCTAACCATCATCCAACATCCATCCATCCATCCAACATCCATCCATCTAACCATCATCCAACATCCATCCATCCATCCAACATCCATCCATCTAACCATCATCAAACCATCATCCAACATCCATCCATCCATCCAACATCCATCCATCTAACCATCATCCAACCATCATCCAACATCCATCCATCTAACCATCATCCAACATCCATCCATCCATCCAACATCCATCCATCTAACCATCATCCAACATCCATCCATCCATCCATCCAACATCCATCCATCTAACCATCATCCAACCATCATCCAACATCCATCCATCCATCCAACATCCATCCATCTAACCATCATCCAACCATCATCCAACATCCATCCATCCATCCAACATCCATCCAACATCCATCCATCCATCCAACATCCATCCATCTAACCATCATCCATCCATCTAACCATCATCCAACATCCATCCATCCATCCAACATCCATCCATCCATCCAACATCCATCCATCTAACCATCATCCATCCATCTAACCATCATCCAACCATCATCCAACATCCATCCATCCATCCAACATCCATCCATCTAACCATCATCCAACATCCATCCATCCATCCAACATCCATCCATCTAACCATCATCTAACCATCATCCAACATCCATCCATCCATCCAACATCCATCCATCTAACCATCATCCAACATCCAACCATCATCCAACATCCATCCATCCATCCAACATCCATCCATCCATCCAACATCCATCCATCCATCCAACATCCATCCATCTAACCATCATCCATCCATCTAACCATCATCCAACCATCATCCAACATCCATCCATCCATCCAACATCCATCCATCTAACCAACATCCATCCATCCATCCAACATCCATCCATCCATCCAACATCCAACCATCATCCAACATCCATCCATCTAACCATCATCCAACATCCATCCATCCATCCAACATCCATCCATCTAACCATCATCCAACATCCATCCATCCATCCAACATCCATCCATCTAATCATCATCCAACCATCATCCAACATCCATCCAACCATCATCCATCCAACATCCATCAATCTAACCATCATCCAACATCCATCCATCCATCCAACCATCATCCAACATCCATCCATCCATCCAACATCCATCCATCTAACCATCATCCAACATCCATCCATCTAACCATCCTCCAACATCCATCCATCCATCCAACCATCATCCATCCAACATCCATCCATCTAACCATCATCCAACATCCATCCATCCATCCAACATCCATCTAATCATCATCCATCCAACATCCATCCATCTAACCATCATCCAACATCCATCCATCTAACCATCATCCAACATCCATCCATCCATCCAACCATCATCCAACATCCATCCATCCATCCAACATCCATCCAATCATCATCCATCCAACATCCATCCATCCATCTAACCATCATCCAACATCCATCCATCCATCCAACCATCATCCAACATCCATCCAACATCCATCCAACCATCATCCATCCAACATCCATCCATCTAACCATCATCCAACCATCATCCAACATCCATCCAACATCATCCATCCAACCATCATCCATCAACCATCATCCAACATCCATCCAACCATCATCCAACATCCATCCATCCATCCAACATCCATCCAACCATCATCCAACATCCATCATCCATCCAACCATCATCCATCCAACATCCATCCATCATCCAACATCCATCCATCCAACATCCATCCATCCAACATCCATCCATCCATCCAACATCCATCCATCCATCCAACATCCATCCATCCATCCAACCATCATTCATCCAACCATCATCCATCCATCTAACCACCATCCAACCATCATCCAACATCCATCCAACATCCATCCAACTAACATCCAACCATCATCCAACATCCATCCAACCAACATTGATCCAACCATCATCCAACCAACATCGATCCAACTATCATCCATCCAACATCCATCCATCATCCATCCAACCGTCATCCAACTATCATCCATCTAACCATCATCCATCCAACATCCAATCAACATCCATCCATCATCCGACATCCATCCAACCAACATCCATCCAACATCCATCCATCATCCATCCAACCAACATCCATGCAACATCCATCCATCATCCATCCAACCGTCATCCAACTATCATCCATCTAACCATCATCCATCCAACATCCAATCAACATCCATCCATCATCCGACATCCATCAAACCAACATCCATCCAACATCCATCCATCATCCATCCAACATCCATCCATCATCCATCCAACCGTCATCCAACTATCATCCATCTAACCATCATCCATCCAACATCCAATCAACATCCATCCATCATCCGACATCCATCCAACCAACATCCATCCAACATCCATCCATCATCCATCCAACCATCATCCAAACCAACATCCATCCATCATCCAACATCCATCCAAAAAACATCCATCTAACCCACATCCATCCAACATTCATCCATCCATCATCCAACATCCATCCAACATTCATCCATCCATCATCCAACATCCATCCAACATTCATCCATCTATCATCCAACATCCATCCAACATTCATCCATCCATCATCCAACATCAATCCAACATTCATCCATCCATCATCAAACATCCAACCAACAACCATCCAACATCCATCCATCCATCCATCCATCCAACCATCATCCAGCCATCCATCCAACCATCATCCATCCAACATCCATCCATCCATCCATCCAACCATCATCCATCCAACATCCATCCATCCATCCATCCAACCATCATCCATCCAACATCCATCCATCCATCATCGTCTCGCTAAAGAGAATAAAACCAGTCTGTTGGATCAGTCCAGCAGCATGAGGAGGGCTGTTTTCTTCTGAGGACAATAAAGAGTAACTCTGTGACCCAGAAGAACCAAAGGTTAGAGGTCCAAAACAGGCCAATTCCACTAAGTGCCCCAGAAACCAGCAATAAAAGCTCAAAGGTCATAAAAGTCATATTTGGGTCCTGAGAGGATGCAAAGACCAAGAGGCTGATGTTTTTATGGACCCAGCTGGTCCAAACATAAAGAGCATAACTGGGAGCACTGGAAGCACTAGGGGCAGTGGAGGTGATCTTTACCTTTAATACAGAACCAAACCGATCTAACCTCAGATCAAAGCACCATTTAGATTAACAATTTAAGTTTTATCTGTTATTATAGTTCATCACCTGAAGTTACACCTTGACTGTATCTCCAAATGTTTCAGAGAAGCTGTAGGGCTCCAGAACCCACACTGGTGCAAAGATCTGAAGTCCAGTTTGATGCTGGACTTTATGCTAAATTCAAAAGGCTTGAATCCGTCCACGTTCAGATCCTTCTTTCCTGTCCAGAGACCTGGGTTCAGATGGCTGCTCTGGATTGGTTGAAGTCTTACTGAAATGGGGCACATTTTTATGTTTAAGTTGCAGACCCTCTCTCATGAGGAGTACCTCAAGGCTTTATACTTGGCCCCTTTTTTTCTTGTTTCCCGTACTTCACCTGAGGGTCGTAGTTCCAGGAACCTGGTGCAGCCATTTTGGTTTGTTAAATGTCTCTTTTTTTGTTTAATCAGCTC
This sequence comes from Cyprinodon diabolis, assembly GCA_030533445.1. NCBI lineage: Eukaryota > Metazoa > Chordata > Actinopteri > Cyprinodontiformes > Cyprinodontidae > Cyprinodon > Cyprinodon diabolis. Next base: position 45,439,020 of record CM060062.1, read on the forward strand.
TATGAATGTGTTAAGACCTGCTGGCAACGGAGCTGTAACTTAAAGTACTGCCTCCAGAAACGGGAACCAACATATCCTGTTTCTGGGTTCCCTCACTTTTCGAAGCAGATTTTTGACTTGTTGAATTCGACCTTGAATATTTCCTCAGTAGCTGTTTTCTGATGTAAGTTGGACCGGCACCATTTCAGGACTCCACGGAACCAAAGATCTATCTGTTGGGTCTGCTAACCAAGGAGTTATTCCCAGAAAATCACAGATACCTCTTCAAAATGTACTTTCTACGGCTCAGAGGACTTGTTTCTATACAGCGTTGGTCTAAATGGCATGAATATAAGAAAAGGTTTGAAGCCTCTGTTTAACCCAGTCTGTTATTTATATTTGTGATGCTCTTCTGAATAGTTCCCCATCCTGTGCCCCATTCTTCAACTAAGACGTCCTTTATAGAACCAAACAGCCTGAGGAATTTTAAATGTTTCTTTGTAGACATTAATCAAGCACTAAACCGGAGGTTAGCTAACGATGGACCGCATGGCGCTGACTGAAGCTACTCCAAGTTTAAACCAAGCAGCCTCACCTCTTCCTTGTATTTGTTGATGTAGAAGTAGAGCTCATTGAGCGCGCTCAGGGTGTTGAACTCGTTGCCATGGAGACGGGACTGCTCCACCAGGTAGGCGTCCATGTCCTGATCGCTGATGCTGGGCATCTTCGAGATGTCCCTGTAGTACCTTCAGGAGGCAGAGACACACGTCAGACCGATGGTTTGGGGAAAAAACAAAACGAAACAACCTGTGGTTCGCACCTTATGATCCATCTGTCACCAACTTCTATACATATAAATCTGGACCTGTTTAATATTAGCAGTATTTTTAGATTCTTATTAGCCGATCGGTTCTGCAGCTGAATAACCAAAACCTCTGGTGTTTGAAAGCTTGTCGTCTATAAAAAGCCGCTGTAAGAACCAGATCCTGCTTCCTGCTAGTGACGTTACGCTACATGATTGGCTAAATTTTGCCACATGACGTAAAACATTGCGGTTGCCAAGACAACGATAATAACATCTCGCAGCGTCCGTGTAACGAGTCGGGAGCATCTGTAGCGTTAGCAATGTCTAATGACCGATGAGGTTTTACAGAAACAGGTGTGATACAGTTTGTCCGAGTGGAATTTGTGGAAGTATATTTTTCTTTGGCCTATAAAATGCTTTGAGTGTGTCTGCCTGAATAGCAGTGAGTTCAGAGAGATCTTTTACCAGCCTCTAAGCTGTAATGTTTAAGGTAGGGGGGCATAAAAGCAGATGCCTCCCTACCCTAGACAATGGTGATTAGAATGAGTTCACACAGCCTCCTTTAAGCCGTGAATGTGAGACCTGTTCTGACTGTTTATCTGGCTAAAATTTATGTCCTTGATGAATTGATGTGTTTTTCTTAGGAATAATCATGGGCGGTTCTAGACAGGGGCCAACAGGGGCCTGTGCCCCTGTAGCTCATGTCTTGGCCCCTGTTATGGCCCGTGTACCGAAGACATAATACTGGATCTGCGCTGGAACAGATAGGGTCTTTTGGATCTATTTCTTTTCTCTAAAAATTATTTTTATTTTACAAATTCTGTTTTACTAATTATTTAAAAACAACAAGGCGATAGCTTCAGCGGCATTGAAATAGAATCCAAGTTTTCATCTGCTAAATGATTTTTTTTTCCCAAAACAAATAAAAAAAAACTAATTTTTGCAGCTGAATTGATCAGTTTTTCTTGAGTTCTAATTAAGATTTTACAGAAAACGTAATTTTTACTTATATTAAGTCAAAAATATGTAAAATTCCTAAATTATGAATATATATTGACCTAATAAGACATAGAATTTTAATTAGACCTAATTGAATAAAAAAAAATGTCTCTTCATTTCATGCTTTTCTGGGCCCTCGTGAAAAAATGCTGGCCCCCTCCTAGCCCCCTGGTACATTTGGTCTAGAACCGCCACTGGGAATAACCAAATGTTAAAGTGTGAGAAAGTTCCTTATGCTAGGATGCAAGGAGAATGTTAAATACATTTGAAAATTATTTTTTTGCAAGTTATGCTTCCGCCTATGATGATGTCATAAGAAAGGGCGGGGCCCCGAGCAGATCTGGTACCTACAGCGGGTCTAATCGGACTCTCAGAATAAACAACATTGCACAATATAATCTTAAAGAACCCAAAAAATGGCGGCGTAGGAGCTGTTTTACATTATTAGTCCAAAAGTCTGAAGTTATTTATCAAAAAGTTGAAAAAAACCTGCTGAAAGCACGTTTCAAAGTAAAGGACAATGCAGACGATAACAGTGGCGGCCAATAGGGGGCGCCACTCCACTCACCCAATGACCTTGATTAAGACATCAAAAAAAAAAACTAAACTATAAAATTATAATATTTCAAAATATAGTCATGCATTTTTTTAGATTTGCAAGATAAATATTTAATCTTAAATAAGTAGTAAAGCTGTTTTGTTCGTCTTCGGGTTGGTGACATATTTCCATAAATCTCCATGTGCTGTAGCTCCTCTGACGTCACAGTCGTCTGATAGAAAGATCTGATCGTTTCTGATCTCAGATCCCATTTTCTAACTATTCATAAAACAATTATGAGCTAAAGATTGGATAAAATCCTGGATTAGCTAACTGCCTCTCTACCTCTCCACCCAGCTCTTGTAGTTGGGGATGTCTTTAGCGTAGAGCAGCTTGTTGGACGGCGAGTCTTTGCCGAGTCGATGTTCAGAAGTGGAGCAGGAGTCCATGAAGGTCTGTGCCACCACCGACAGGCAGGCGTCCGTGATGCTGCTCTTATGGATGTCGAACACGAACTGAGGATTCTTAATGACGTTCACCCAGAACCTGAGAGGAAGGCTGCAGACCGCACAGAGGATTTACTTCGACGGCTCCAAACAAACCAAACGGGGGAGAGTTTCCGGGAACTAACCAGTTGCTTTTCCAGGTGTGCCGGACGTCTGGGTCGGTGATGGCCCGCTTGTCGGCCTGCTCGTCCAAGAAGTCAAACATGTATTTAATGGCCAGTGGGAGAGCAGAGCCGCGATGGGCTGTGCTGAACACCGTCTCAAAAAGGTCATCCACGAACTTCTGCAGCGTCCCCTGGTGGTGAAATGACAACAATACAGGCAACAGTTTAAAACATCGAAACGAAAACAAGGAAAGTGAAAAATAAGACAGACAACCTGAACAAACAAGAATAAACAATAAGAGTTAAAACTGATTCAACCATTGAGGGTGAATGTAAATAAAAATTACTTGGAGTAACAATCTACAGCTTGTTTCCGATTGAAAATAGCGTGTTAGCGTGTTTTTCAAACATGGGTCGACCCGCTAACTATCGCCATTTGGTTCCCTTTCCCTCGGCATAAAAAGCTGGTCTAACCCCTCGCTGGGAGCTTTATAGCCTCTGTTCCCCCCAGCTGCTGTCTGGTGACACCATCACACTGGGTTAGGGTTGATGATGTCACCACTGCGTTAGAAATCAGGGAAGTAAACAATGGGAGAGCAACATGTAAACACAGGTTTTTCTGCTTGTTAGAGGAGAAGCGACTGGCACGGTGTGTTGACAATCCGTCCGTTGCATTTAATGGTGTCACGTAATTTAGCGGATCAATCTGGCTATTTTAATGCGAGTTTTTTGATCCGGGTAGAAAAGCGTCAGTGAGCTGTTCCCACTAACACTAAAAGCTGATTGTTCCCGGGTTAAACAGGCTTTTCCCCAGATGGTAAAGATTATTACTTGGCAACAATTTAAACTATTACTGAAAAAAAATTTCAAATATAGTAAAATGGTGGAAACAGGCCATTTCTCAATCTGTGTACTTGTGCTTTCTAATGTGCTCGTGAAACGTCATCAGCCACAGCCATAGTACTGTTCCAGTTCACAAGAACACAAGACTGAGGAAAAGTACGTTTTAAGATCATTCGAGGCGAGAAGATTATACTTTAAGCATCACTATATTGCCCATTTACAGATTTAGTGAGTAAAAAAAAGTTCAGATGTTGAGAGGACTGCAGCAACCAGAGGACATCCAAGGGTAACAGCGGCCAGGGCTAACGTTAGCCCGTCTGCAGCGGCCAGGGCTAACGTTAGCCCGTCTGTAGCAGCCAGGGCTAAGGTTACACTATCTGTAGTGGCCAGGGCTAACGTTAGCCCGTCTGTAGCGGCCAGGGCTAACGTTAGCCCGTCTGCAGCGGCCAGGCCTAACGTTGGCACTACTGCAGCGGCCAGGCCTAACGTTGGCCCTACTGTAGCGGCCAGGGCTAACGTTAGCTCGACTGTAGCGGCCAGGGCTAACGTTAGCCCTACTGTAGCGGCCAGGGCTAACGTAAGCCCGTCTGCAGCGGCCAGGCCTAACGCTGGCCCTACTGTAGCGGCCAGGCCTAACGTTGGCCCTACTGTAGCGGCCAGGCCTAACGTTGGCCCTACTGTAGCGGCCAGGGCTAACGTTACACCGTCTGTAGTGGCCAGGGCTAACGTTAGCCCGTCTGCAGCGGCCAGGCCTAACGTTGGCCCTACTGTAGCGGCCAGGGCTAACGTTAGCCCGACTGTAGCGGCCAGGGCTAACGTTGGCCCGACTGTAGCGGCCAGTTCTAACGTTAGCTCGACTGTAGCGGCCAGGGCTAACGTTAGCCCTACTGTAGCGGCCAGGGCTGACGTAAGCCCGTCTGCAGCGATCCTCTCTCTGCACAGCCGTGTATGAGGTGCCGCTGGCTCTGATGGAGGTTTTTTTGTTTTATTTGGCAAAATATTAATTAGATTTGTGTTTATCTTATTGTTACTGTGTTAATCATTATTCCCCCACTAAATTAAAAAGTAAGAATTTATTATTATTTAGAGGCTATTAATAACAGGAGGTGAAATACAGCTCTAGAGGAGCTGAGCATGTGATGATGTCATCAGTACGCGTCTGTTCCAGTTGACCCAGATTAATGCTGCGTGTTCCTGTTCTCCCAGAGTTCAGACATTCCTGGGTTCTTCTCAAGAACATACTTGGTGAGAACACGAGTCCGTACTCACGTTCTTGTGAATTGAGAAACGGCCAAAGATAAACTACTCAACAATACCATCAGGGACCATCAGGGACCGGTCCTACCAGAAACACTTGTTTTCCAAAGGTTCCTATCTCCGCACTGAATGAGTATTAAGTGCATTAACTGAGGGAATGCACACATTATATTGGCTGTTAGAGGAACCAACACGGTTTGTTGAATATTTGCAACAATAGGCGACAAGGGTTTAAAAAAGTAAAGTTTTCTGAAACTTAAGTTATTCTTTTATCCTAGGTTTTTATGTAAAGAGCCATTTTCTGTCAGGAGGTGAATTTCTGAAAACTGAAGGTTTCCTTTAAATAATGGGAGAAATCTTAAACTAAATCAAGAAAAATAAGAAATAGTAGATGTTAGGTGAACAACTTAGAGAGCAATACAGAGAAAGATGAGAGGCAACACTCTAAATAGAGATCTCCAGACCGCTGCTTTATTTAATTTATCTGATTATGAGCCGTGGTTTCTGTCTAAACCTCTTCCTGGTGGGAAACGACTGAACGATTCTGTGCTTAGACATGATCAATAACTGTGGCCATAGAAGCTTTTCTCTTAGAGCATCTAATTCTGGATCAAACATAAACCCTGTGACCTTATGTTATGCGCTGCCGTGTCAGCGAGGTTTTTTTTTTTTTTTTTACCTTGGTGGCCAACAGTCTGGTCAGGTAGATCTCAGAGACCATCTTGCTGCCCCGGTCTCCCTCCCTCTGGTCGCTGTGCTCATGGTTCTTGACCAGGTGCCACAGTTTAGTCCCTGTAACACATGATGGACCTTCATCAGAGGAACACAGAGTCTACCAGAGGAGAAAACGTCCCTAAAAAACAAACAGGATGCCGTGATCCTGTTCTGCGGCTCCAGCGGTACCTGTCTCCTGGTCCGGGGTGATCATTGGAGCTCTGGACCTCAGGCTGTCTGGACTGCTGGACGTCCGCAGTAAAGACTCTGATGATCCAAACAGAAACGCATGAGAACAAAAACAGTTATGGAAGACATGAACCTTCAGACACAGAGTTAAATCTTAGCTTTAATTTCAGTTAGCCTGGAAATTAACACTATTTCTGACATTTTGAACTAAAAAAGCTTCCTATTTGGGAAGAGAAACGCCTTCAAACTTGGAAACAAAGTCCAGTAGATTGTTTTTTTTATTTTTACAGGTTTGTAAACTTAGTTCATTTTTTTTTAAAGTGAACTACGAACATGAGCTAGTTCATTTTAACTACATTGGCCCTAAAACTACTGTTTTAGCATTGATTTCCTAAAGGCGAGAAGCAAAAAAAAAAGAACTTTTATAAACAAATATAATTTAAAAAAAAGGTTAGAAGCTGTAGTGAGACAGAATCTAAAAATAAAAGTCCTTGCAAAACGCCACCCACAGTGTTAACAGTGGGTTCAGTGAAAGAAGTTAAAAGTTTGATGCTATGGATGCGCTATAGGTACCAGATCTACTCGGGTCCTGCTTCATGCCAGTGACATTACGCTACATGGTTGCCTGAATGTTATTCTATTTATACTCCGTTTGTGTTTCATGGGTTGTGTACTAATGAACTATTATGATGTATAATGTGTGAATCATCGTTTATTAACTCTTGCTAAAGATTGTTCCAGATAAAGGTCATGCAACGGACGGGTTGTGAAGGAGGCCTGATCATCCTCTATCACATGTTTCTTCTAAACATGTGTTCTTGGAACAATTCAATTGTAAAACAACCACATGCTTTGTTTTAACGTATGTGCTGAGGTTTAAAGTAAGATAATTTTGTTTCCCTTTCCCTTAGTTAAACCTCAGCTTGTGTAATTAGGGACATCCCCTGACTTTAATAAATAGCGAGGAGAAAGCTGAAGACTGGCAGAGCGGGGTGGAGATTTGTAAACTCTGCAGTCTCTTCCTACTCTCCTCGCGAGTAAAACTAAATTAATTGTCTCTGTGCCTTCTTTCTTTCCCTGTATGTATGTATGATGTTTTAGGTGCTTAGACCTGACACTGAATGTCGCCACATGATGTGAAACATTGTGGTCGCCCAGACAACGATAATATCCCGCAGCGTCGGTGTTCCAAGTCGGTAGCATCAATAGTAGGACGTCTGGTCCCCCTACCATATCAACAATCTGATGTTTCAGTGAGTGAGTGCTTGTTGCTATGATGCGTCTTTGCTCAGCAGCTTCGCTCGTTGTAAACCAACCAATCAGAGCACAGCTCATCTAAATATTCATGATCATACCATAAAAGGAAGAAAACCTGTGGTTTCATTCTAGGGCTTTTAACCAGGCTGCATTAGGACTCATTGATATTCAAAGACCTTAAGGACCAGAACCAGATACCCTTTAGAATCATTCTATCACTCCGTTAATAAAAATAGTAAAAATAAGCTGAAGTTTTTAATGTCTCCTTGTTAAATAGCAGAGCTCAGTCTGTCTCAGAACGCAGCACTTTCCTTCCAGACTGACAATGATCGTTTTCTACTTTCGGCTTCTTTAGATCGCCAATGAAATGTGAAATAATAGCAAATATAGGTAATAATATGTTGAGACTCCAAAAGAGATTTGATCCTTAAGAAACGGATGCAACAGTTCGTCAGAGTGGAGTTGCCATATGTCATAAGAAGGGGCGGGGCCCCGAGCAGATCTGGAACCTACAGGCGTTCTCTTTAGTGATGTGAATGAACGTGTCCCTCAGGGTTTGTTGCTTTCATCAGTAACTGGCTCTAAATTAACACGGTTAGTCAGGAAATAAAGGTCCGGTTCTGGTCCATCCACAGCGGCTTTACCGTATCTGCTCAGGGATCTGGTGAAGGTGAAGGAGTTGGCGATGTTGTAGGCAGAAACCTGCTTCTGGACCAGCGCCACCAGCGAGCCATCTGTTACCTGGCAACACACAGACACACAGTCAGTCGGCGAACTAATTGTCCCCTCAATCAGTCGATTGTTATCCTGTCAACAATCTGGATCTCCTGCGAGCGAGTCGCTGCAGGAGCTGATGGAGAGCCGGGCCTGATTTGGAGCGAGGCGGCGCCGTCCGACTGTTTTCTGTTATTATCACCGTAATTATCCTCCTCTCTGATTATCCCCTCAGTCCTGCTGCTTCCAGGCTCCGGCTTTAATCAGCAAACAACCAGGAAGAAAAGGGCCGACTTCCTGGTTCAGAACCCCCCCCTGACCGGGTCTTGGTTCCGTGCGGCTGACCCGTTCCGGCTTCAGTACCTGGTAGTGAGCCAGCGTGTTCAGTCTCTTCCAGTCGCTCTCGATCTTCGTGGTCACGTCCTCGTCCTGCAGGATGATCCGGGTCAGGCGGCCCTGTCGCCACTCTGAGAACACAGACACACAACTTTCTCAGAAAACCGGGTCACAGCACCGCGTCCAGAACCTTCCAGCGACCCGCTGATGGTGAGGTGGTGTGAGGCTGAGTGTGAGCTGGTACCGAGGTCCATGTCGTCGGCCTGGGGTCTCTGAGAGAACGGGATGCCTTTGTAGACGGCGTCCAGGAGTTTGTCTTTCACCTGAGTCACCGTGTCACAGTTCAGAACCTTCACCGGAACCTCGGTTCCGGCTTCGCCCTCCGGGGGGATGCACATCAGCGTCTGAGGGAGAGACAAAGACGTCAGAACCAATATATGTCCAAAGACTCCTGTCCCAGAACCATCTGGAGGTCACCTCTGCTCCTGGTTCTGCTCAGGAACCCAGTGGGACCAGAACTGGGTCAGAATCAGGCTGAGGCCTTTGTTCTGGTTCCATAAACCAAACCCTCGGCCGTTTTCTACCGTTTCCTCACAGACTGGATCCCCACTAATGCAGAAACACTGAACCTTCACGCTGTGGGAAACAGCAGACGGTACCCGTTGCTATGGAAACCAGGGTCCGAGCCAGACACTGAACCCAGTGAGATACAGGCTGGTGGGCGGAGTGAGAAACCAGCTGACTGTGGGTTCTGACGGGCCAAGAAGGTCCAGTTTGGTTCAGCTGACATTAAATCTACTAAATAAGTTTCTAAAAAAACTTAAACATTTTTTTACAGAAATCAGAAAAGTTATTTTTGGGTTAATAATTGAACTTTATTGATCTCACATTGGAGAAATGTATCTCTGCATTTAACCCCTCCCCTTGGGGAGCAGTGGGCTGCCATTGTGCGGCGGCCTGAGAGCAGTGTGGGGTTAAGCGTCTTGCACAGGGACCCAGAGTGGCAGTCTGTGGAGTGGGGCTCGAACTCACAACCTCTGGATTCCAAGCTCTATGTCTGGGGTAACCATTTAAAAATCAACGGGGTCCGAATAAAGAAAATCATCAACCATTAAAGGTCTGGAGACGTTTTAATTATGTTACTTTAAACAGAATTTATCACTGAAATAAAATGAGGTGTTTATGCATCCATGTTATAACATGGATGCATAAACACCTCATTGACTTAGACTTTTTAAATAAAAAAAATAAATAAATAATAAAAAGAAGTAGAGAACAACAATCGTTCAGTTTGGTTTATAGATAATTTCCTGATTCCCATATTTTCTCAAACCCCTGAACTGATCGTTTGTTATTTTCTTTCTTTTTCCTGTCTTAATGTTGGCAGTGGGCTTTAGGCTGCCCTGCAAGGCTTTAAACCTGGGTTTAAATGGAGACTAAGCCATTCTCAAGCACATATCAAGGTGCTCATTTTGAGCCTGGATCCAGGTTTATTGTTGATTCTGTTCATGGTGGAGAATCCTGCTTCACAGCAGCAGGTTGAGCCAAACATCCTCTAAATGTGCAGGGTCATCTTTGAGCACGCCATTTCACTTTTCTTTCACCAGTTCACCACAGTTCTTCCAGCAGTCCACACTTTCTCTGCTCTCTTTTTCTCATCGTCTTCTCCTTCTTTCCCATCGCCCGGCTTGCCACAGGTTTGCCTGCTGTGTCTAAAAGTAGCAGCAGCAGCAACCCAGACTGACAGCTCATTGGCTCATTTGGATCACATGCAGCCTGGAGCCGGACGCTCCCCAGGGCTTTACCGTATTAACAGGAGAAGAGGCGCAAGTTAAGGTAGACATTGCTGTCAGACAACATGTGGTAACTTATAAATGTTTTAAATCAGGTTGGGTCCGGATCTGGACAGCGGTCCGCTAATCCGTGACCTCTGCTCTATGTCGCCACTCACCAGGAAGCTATGAATTATTATTATTATTATTCTTTCGTGCTTAAAAAGTGAAAGGAAAAGTTTGACTAATTATCAACATCTAAAACTTTAAGTATTAAATGTGCAGAAAAAAAAAACAATACATTTATTTTTAAAGCTGCTTCTATCTCAGCTTTCAACAGGATCCATAAATGCTACCATAAGAACCAACAGGAACCCCAGACTGACCCTTCTCAGCCCCAGAAGACCTCACTGGACCTAAATACAAAATCCTGTTCTTAAAGAGGAACAAAAATGGTCCCCAGTGCAGCCGCTAGCCTAGCTTAGCATAAAGACTGAAAATAAAGAGGAACTATTTTTCTAGTAATGGCAGGTGGATGGATATGGTGCCCAGAGGCAGATTTAGGAAATTTGGGGGCTAGTCAAAGACAGGCAGGGGGCCCCTCTAAACTGAGAAGACAACACATAGAACAGCCCCATTCTACAGATATAGAAATGTTAATAGAATAGACATCCATTATCTGTTCTAGGTTGTGTCCCTCTCTTCTTGTCCCTTTTCTTCTTGTTTTCCTCTCTATGTTTTGTACTCAGCTGACTTTTCATGCTGTCTCTAAAGGAATGAAAGATTTTTTCCAAGCACTAAGCTCACTTAGCTGATTGCTCCTTCCTGTGTTTCCAAACGTTACGACTTTGTTCTATAAAAAAGAAATACATCTTTAGCCTGGCCCTAATGCTCAGTCATAGGAAAGTGGCTAAATATAGCGACTAAAGCGCTAAGTTGGCAACACTGCTCTTTGCATGGTTTGTTTTCAAATGGTTTGCTGCTGTCTGATTGGACCTTTCTGAACATGTGCAGCAAATGGACTGATCAATATGGTGGGGGTGGGGGTAGTCTGTATCTCTGCTTCTGTCTCCTTGAACCCCAGTGGGCCTCAGCAGATGGCCGCTCACACTGAGCCTGGTTCTGCTGGAGGTTTCTTCCTGTTCAAAGGGAGTTTTTCCTCTCCACTGTCGCTACAAGCATGCTTAGTGTGAGGGATTGCTGAAGAGTCAATGAGTCGATGCAATCAGCTGGTTTTCCTTAGATAGAAAACTTTGAATCAATCTGACTGGATGATCTGGTGAACTGGAAAGTGACCTGAGATGACATGATGTGAATTGGAGCTATAGAAATAAACTGAATAGAATTATCAGCGTTCTGATGGTATTTTAGCAAAAGGATTTTTATCAAAAACATAATTAATGTGCACAAATAAGGAATAGTTTTATTAACCATACATGTAAACAGAGTTTTATGGGTAACCCCCCCCGCGGCGTCTATAAGCTTTACCAGCTGCTTGTAGTCGATCTGCTGGCGGATGAGTTTGTCTTCGCTCAGAGAGTAGCGAGCCTCTCCTGTGATGGCGTCAATCGGACCTTTCTCCATCTGCTGCTTGATGGCGCAGTACAGCATGAAGAGAGGCTCCCCGGCACACTCCTGGGGGGGTAGAGGATGGGATTGGTCGGCGGGGATTCAGAGGGTGGGTTTAAGAATGAGGGGATGGAGTACCTTTAGGAACCGATGGAGCAGGAAGGTGAACCAGTTGGTCAGCATCTTCTCAGCGACAGACTCGGTTCTAAACAGGAACAGGTCAGAGGTCAGACATGGATTAACACACCGCGATGAGACGGATCAGATTATCCCAGAGCGGACCTCCGCAGCAGCAGCTTAGGATGGTTCCTGTTCTCCAGGTTCTTCTCGATCAGATCGGCCAGCAGCTGCTTCAGCACCACGGTGGCGTACTCCATCCGTCCCTGAGAAGAAACAGACGCTGCTTCTCAATCTGTGTACTTGTGCGTTCTCGTGAAACATCATCAGCCTCAGTGCTAGTGCTGTTCCAATTCACAAGAACAAGAAGACCGACAACGGACAAAGTCCCCGCCCCTCCCTCTTTACCCAGCATGCATCAGAGCAGACTCATCCTTTTTCCAGACTGACAGCTGTCCCAGCATGCACTGCAGCAGCAGCTTCCAGGTTAGCGCTCACAGAGCTCAGAGTATTAAGTTAAAGTTAAAGTTTCTGTTGCCTTTGTTCAATAAAAGTACGTTTTTAGATCATTAGAGGCGAGAATATTATATTACAACATAAAAGATTCACTATATGGCCCATTTACTGATTTAGTAATTAGAAGAAAAAGTTCTGATGGTGAGAGGACCGGAGCAACCAGCGGAGCTCTGAGGCTAATCGCAACCAAGGCTAACGTTAGTCCGTCTGCAGCGGCCAGGCCTAACGTTAGCCCGTCTGCAGCGGCCAGGGCTAACGTTAGCCCGTCTGCAGCGGCCAGGGCTAACGTTAGCCCGTCTGCAGCGGCCAGGGCTAACGTTAGCCCGTCTGCAGCGGCCAGGGCTAACGTTAGCCCGTCTGCAGCGGCCAGGGCTTACGTTAGCCCGTCTGCAGCGGCCAGGGCTAAGGTTAGCCCGTCTGCAGCGACCAGGGCTAACGTTAGCCCGTCTGCAGCGGCCAGGGCTAATGTTAGCCCGTCTGCAGCGACCAGGGCTAAGGTTAGCCCGTCTGCAGCGGCCAGGGCTAACGTTAGCCCGTCTGCAGCGACCAGGGCTAACGTTAGCCCGTCTGCAGCGGCCAGGGCTAACGTTAGCCCGTCTGCAGCGGCCAGGGCTAAGGTTAGCCCGTCTGCAGCGGCCAGGGCTAAGGTTAGCCCGTCTGCAGCGGCCAGGGCTAAGGTTAGCCAGTCTGCAGCGGCCAGGGCTAAGGTTAGCCCGTCTGCAGCGGCCAGGGCTAAGGTTAGCCCGTCTGCAGCCGCCAGGGCTAAGGTTAGCCCGTCTGCAGCGGCCAGGGCTAAGGTTAGCCCGTCTGCAGTGACCAGGGCTAAGGTTAGCCATTCTGGATCAGAGCAGGAAGAACCCAGCAGCGGGATTAGGAAAGTAGCCCTAAGCTATGAGTGGTGTCCCTCAGGACTTCATGCTCGGTCATCTGTCATTTAGTTTCATCATCGTAAAGCTTTCTGCTTCTTCTGCTCATTCTGCGGAATAGATATTCCATTAAAACTCTGCGTTATTGACAGGAACGTTGAGTCCTTAGATGAGATAAATAGGATCTATGCCATCGACTGATGATAGCGACGCTGAACCTGTGCTCCTCACCTGCAGAGCGGCCATCAGCAGCGAGGCTACGTTCCCTCTGTCCCTCATGGAGAACGACCTCTGAGCTTCCAGGGTGTGGATGAAGGTGAGCAGGAACATCTTGTTGTTCAGCAGCTGGCTGAAGAGACGTAGAGCTTTCTCCACGTTAGCAGGAGACTGCAGGGATAAAGAGCTGTTAGTGACCCGCTGTCAGGGTAGCCTCCGTCTGTTCTACATGGAAAAGCTCATCACAGATAGTCTGACAGGTGATCTACGTACATCCAGCTCTTTGAGGACAGGGTGCTCCTCTATTCCAGGAAACATGACTCTCATGGTGTAGGTCCGATACTCCAGGAAAGGAATCTTTACTCCGTCCATGTCATTGGTCAGCTCTTGGATGTCAGTCTGCAGCTCTGCGAAAGCTGCAGGATGGAAACACTAAGTTAGACAAAGCGTGAAGAAAGGAAGGAGAAAAAGGAAGGAATAAAAGATCCATGCACCCTCTTTGCACTCTAGCGCCACCCTGCTTTCCAAGTTGTCCATCTGCAGCTGCAGGCGTTTCAGCGTCCTGTCGGCGTCTCTGGTTTTCCTCTTATAAGCGATCAGTACGGCGATGATGGCGATGAGCAGGATGCCTCCGCCGGCTCCGATCCCGATGATGGCGGGCAAAGTCAGGGTATTATCGGAGTAAATGTGGAGCATACCGGGATAGTACTCCAGACCCCCAACCTGGATCTGAAGGAGAGACAGACGGGCTCAGCTCCACTTCTGCATCAGCAATAATTCATTTACCTTCATCCTCTGAAACATCAGAAAGAGTGAAGGAGGAAATGATTGGAAATGAGGGATAAAAAAACTCAAACCAACGACCACAATTAAAACTAAGGATGAAAATAAAGATAAAAAAACTCAAACTAAAGATAAAATGACTGAAAATTAAGATAATATGACTGAAAATTAAGATAAAATGACAGAAAATTAAGATAAAATGACAGAAAATTAAGATAAAATGACTGAAAATTAAGATAATATGACTGAAAATTAAGATAATATGACTGAAAATTAAGATAATATGACTGAAAATTAAGATAATGTGACTGAAAATTAAGATAAAATGACAGAAAATTAAGATAAAATGACAGAAAATTAAGATAAAATGACTGAAAATTAAGATAATATGACTGAAAATTAAGATAATATGACTGAAAATTAAGATAATATGACTGAAAATTAAGATAATATGACTGAAAATTAAGATAATGTGACTGAAAATTAAGATAAAATGACAGAAAATTAAGATAAAATGACAGAAAATTAAGATAAAATGACTGAAAATTAAGATAATATGACTGAAAATTAAGATAATATGACTGAAAATTAAGATAATATGACTGAAAATTAAGATAATGTGACTGAAAATTAAATTAAAATTACTGAAAAATAAGATAAAATGACTGAAAATTAAATTAAAATGACTGAAAATTAAGATAAAATGACTGAAAATTCAATTAAAATTACTGAAAAATAAGATAAAATGACTGAAAATTAAATTAAAATGACTGAAAATTAAGATAAAATGACTGAAAATTCAATTAAAATGACTGAAAATTAAGATAATATGACTGAAAATTAAGATAAAATGACTGAAAATTAAATTAAAATGACTGAATATTAAGATAATATGACTGAAAATTAAGATAAAATGACTGAAAATTAAATTAAAATTACTGAATATTAAGATAATATGACTGAAAATTAAGATTGCATAATAAAAACTAAGGATAAACATAAACCTCAGGACAAAATGACTCAAAATAAGGATAACTGAAACACAAATTCAGGCGATTAATGCAAAGGATAAAACAACTCAACGTGAGAATAGAACTGAAACTGAGGAAACTAAGAATAAAAACAACAGAGACTAAGGATAAAATAAATAATAAGAAGGATAAATAGTCTTATACTAAGGATAAAAAAACTACAATTAAAGATAAGATGATTAAAACAAAGAATAAAATGACAGAAAATATGGATCAAGTTAAAAAGTTAAATTATTATGTATGTCTGTAAAATAATTTTAGAGGATTTTTTTTAGTAATAAGCAAAAGTAAATATTGAATATGTACCCCCCCCAAAAAAAAACAAACAAAAACAACAATGAAAGAACAACAACCGGAACCAGTAGCTATTAAACCAGTAATCAGTTAAGGAAACAAAACCGACAACAGTAAAGCTTATTAACAAAAAACATTGTTTACAGTGAATAATTATCTAATAAATAAATAAAAAATATATATATTTTTTTTTAAATCCCAGTCTTTGTGGTTTTCTAAAAGAGGAGACTTCATGTAGAAGGTCGGGTGGGGGGGTGGGGGGACTCCTGTTCAGGTGTTTCATAACATCTCTGCTCCTGGTGGCATTAATGTTTCATTAAAGCCTTTCCTGCATGTAAATATCGATTCAATAACAGCTGAAAGTCGTTTGAACAAACCAATGAATTAATGATGAACATGGGGGGGGGGCACCTCTGATGTTTAATAATCAATCATGTTAATAATGTATCAATAGCTGTCAGTGAGGAGATCTTGATCATCAGTGATTTCACTTGATTTCTCATATCTAGATGCGTCTGTTTTCACAGGATCTCTTCCAGCAGCCTTTAAATGATTATTCTCTCGGATTGCTTATTTTATTATTATTATTATTATTATTATTATTATTATTATTATTATTATTATTATTATGTGAAGGTTTGTGTTGGTGGACCGATGCAGATCTTTGTGTTGTGGCTTTATTATGTCCTCTGAGGAGATGGAGACATAAATCTGTGAGTGTTTGTGGCTCCTGTGTAATATCAGAGCAATTACCCTTGACTCCCTGTGGCGAAACTTAATGACTTTCACCTTTACAGCTTCCTCCTCCTCCTCCTCGTCCTCCTCCTCCTCCTCTTCCTCCATGCTATGCAAACTGAATCCTGAGATTCCTGTCCCTGTAAAACCACGATCGCCTCCATCATGTCTGTCATAAGGAAAGCATCCCAGTCTAAGCTGCGCTCCTTTAGGTTCTGCTGCTTTCTTATCCTCATAGATAACAGTAGTTTGAAGGAACACTAACATTAGTCTAAGGAGAGACGATGAGTTATGATAAATAAATCATTATTAAACACGCTGAACAGTTACCATGACACCAAGGACTGTTGTTTGCTTTCATCTCTAAAAATTTTTTTTATGTCATTATCAAAGTAATTCAATTTTTTCTATTGAAATGAACCCTCTTTACATGTTTTAACTGTATTGTGCCTAAATCCTGGCTTAAAGGGTGATGAAACAATTTAGAAATCCCAGATTAAAGGTTGAGGGAATTTCCATGTTATAAAATCCTGAGTTAAAAATTGAGAAAAATCAGTGTTTATAAACCTTGGTTTAAAGGTTGAGGGAAGCTCAGTGTTTATGAATCCTGACTCAAAGGCTGATTTATAAACTCATGTTTATAAATCCAGTGTTAAAGGTTGAGAAAACCCAGTGTTTAAAATCGTTAATTAAAAGCTGGAGAGACTGTTTCTAAATCCTGAATTAAAGATTGAAGAAAGTCAGTGTCTATAAATCCCAGATTAAAGGTTTAGGGAAGCTCAGTGTTTATAAATCTTGTTTTAAATGTTGAGGGAAGCTCAGTGTTTATAAATCATGTCTTAAATGTTGAGGGAAGCTCAGTGTTTATAAATCCTGTCTTAAATGTTGAGGGAAGCTCAGTGTTTATAAATCATTTCTTAAATGTTGAGGGAAGCTCAGTGTTTATAAATCTTGTTTTAAATGTTGAGGGAAGCTCAGTGTTTATAAATCATGTCTTAAATGTTGAGGGAAGCTCAGTGTTTATAAATCTTGTTTTAAATGTTGAGGGAAGCTCAGTGTTTATAAATCATGTCTTAAATGTTGAGCTCAGTGTTTATAAATCATGTCTTAAATGTTGAGCTCAGTGTTTATAAATCATGTCTTAAATATTGAGAAAGTTCAGTGTTTATAAATCCCAGACTACAGGTTGAGGGAAGCTCAGTGTTTGGAAACCCTGAGGTATAGATTGAAGAAATCTGTGTTTTATAAACTGTGTTTATAAATCCAGTGTTAAAGGTTGAGAAAACACAGCGTTTAAAATTGCTGACAAAAAGCTGGAGAGACTAAGTGTTTCTAAATCATGAATTAAAGATTGAGGAAAGTCAGTGTTTATAAAGGCCAGATTAAAGGTTTAGGGAAGCTCAGTGTTTATAAATGTTGTTTTAAATGTTGAGGGAAACTCAGTAAATCCTGAGTTAAAGATTGAGAAAGCTCAGTGTTTATAAATCCCAGATTAAAGGTTAAGGGAAGCTCAGTATTTGGAAACTCTGAGTTATAGATTGAACAAATCTGTGTTTATAAATCCTGGTTTTAAAGGTTGAGAAACTCAGTGTTTAACAATCATTGATTAAAAGCTTGACAGACTAAATACATCTAAATCCCGGATTAAAGATTGGGAAAGCTCAGTGTTTATAAATCCTGGCTCATCATCTGAATAATATGTTCCTCACAGATGCAAAGTTGAACTCACCACAACCCGGTGTTCTCCTGTCAGATCTGGAGAATCACACAGCAGCTGGTTCTCAGAGACGGTCAGCAGACAAGGAGAATCTCCAATCAGAACCGTGTAGTTCAGGCGGTTGTTTCCGGGAGCCGGAGGGATCAGGTTTTTACCCTGGAGTACAGAACACACACCTGTTAGGCCAGCTCAGGTATTCAACATCCTACCTGCATCACATTGCATCACTTCCTGTGAATGTCCCACCTTCAGGATGATGGGAGAGCCCGGCTTCACCTCAAGGATCCCAGATGTTCCGAGCGGATCGAAGGTGGGGTTCGGGTAGTGGGTGAAAGGGGTGGAGTTGAGGACAAGCAGAGAAGAAACCTGGACAGGTGGAAAATATCACATTTCATTTCACTATTCATAGAAAGATTAACAACCCCCTCCTTCTCCTGGGCGTGCATATTTTTTTACTCTGATTTCACCCTTTAACTGAATTATGGCGCTTTTCTTTAGATCTTAATGTCCACAAGATGAAAATGATAAAAGAATATTTTATTGCAAAGATTGACCTTTAAAAAAAGGAATTTTATGGAACCAGCCGATGATCCATCAAGGAAACCAAGGAAATTTTGAATGGCTACTAATGTAGATGTAGTTTTTTTAGAGGGAACATAAAAATTGTGAATTATATTGGAAAAAATTTAAAACTAGATAAGTCTTTTTTTTTCTTAAAATATGAGCATTTGTTCTTGGATTAGGGAGAAAAAAAGAGACATTTTACCAATGGAACAAGACAATTTACGTTTGAAATAAGAAAACACAATTGCATTGTCTTATTTCAAGTGCAAATGATCTAATTATCTTATTTTAAGAGTAAAAATACTCATTCCATTGGCAAATTATCTCATTTACCTACTCAAATTAAGGGTAAATGCACTTAATTTAAGAAGTTTTTACTCATTTCTAGATCGTTTTTTCAGTGTAGCGACTTATTTTGCACATTTTTCTCATGGTTGTATCTTCTGGGATTATTTCTGAGAAGGAACAGAAAAGTGACAGATTCTTGTCTCCTTGGTGCTTAAAGTTGACCCAGTTCTTGGTTCCTGTCTGCTGTTTAAAATCAGAGCCCGGGGTCTCCGTGGTCCTGGTCCAGCATTTCAGTGTTCCTTTCTTCAGCCCTTTTCTTCTGCCTTCATCCCTCAGCGCTCCGCTGTGGCTGACGCTCATCACTTCTAGATGTTTGCTCTTGATCCCATTTCATTAAGGCAGTTAGCTCACGCTCGCTTCTCCAGACGCCCTAAACCAGCAGAAGGACGATTCATCAGAGAAGATAACTTGGTTCCAGGTTTACGTTGCTCATCCTTGTTCTTTCTGCACAGGATCGAGTTCGTTGGAGTTATTATGATTTCTGTTGTTTTAATCATTTTATTCATTTATATATTTTATGTTGCTCTCAATCATTTGTTTTTCTATGTTACTCTCATCATTGGAAATAGTGTATGAAGGCCATGAGACGGTCAAATGTTTTGCAAGAATGCTTTCCTGTTTTTCATTTGAGAAGCACAGAAGTGAGAGATCATAACCCCGACACCTTGTGTAAAGCGTATACTGAAACCAGGTAACATATTCTCATTATCAGTTCGTATGAAATCGTACGAAAAGTTATGCACACTATTTCGTACGTTTTGGACGTTTTTCCTCAAAAAACCACATCAGTGCGCATGCGCTGGCAGACAGAAAAGAAAAAGCAGATCCGCGGACGAACGTAAAACTGGGAAAAACAGTGCAATCATCACTTCTTCATGTCTCTAACTACGGTGCTTGCTGTTTTATATCTTAGGGTCAGGGTTAGGGCTAATTGTAATTTATATTCTATATTCGTGAATGGTGCATCAGATGCACATATGACGAAAAAAACTTACGAAATTACGGTGCATAACTTTTCGTACGATTTCATACAAACTCATAATGAGAATACACTGAACCCGGCAAGTTCCCTATCTTAAAAGTTCATGTTATGTCTAACAGACTGCGTATTTGTTGACTGCTCAATAAAAAAGCCTGCAAGTGTCGCGCCAAGCGGAGATGCAGAGATTGATACTCCGTCTCCCCTTTGCAAAGCATTTCAGGAAAAATCTTACACTGTCTTTGTTTCATTTTTTATAGGTTAAAGTTGGGGGACTTAACAACCCTAACAGGGTTAACCCTTTCTTCAAGGTTTAGAACGGATCTATGCTGCTGCTCATGCAGATGCAGCCACCTGTTGAGCAGTTTGAAGCTCTTGATCATTGAATCAGTTTTGCCATTTTCTCAGTAGCTGATTCTTACATTAAGGCAGAAGAAGATCTGAGGTCATCTGCATCCTCTCATGTCCATCCCTGGATGATCTCTGGCTGATTTATTCTTTTATAAACTGTCCTGCTTCAACATCAGGTCTAGTAAATGTAAATTTGCATTTACTAAACCACTAAAGAGGAAGCTGCAGTGGACCCCCTGTAGAACTATGAGAGTGTATGTGGTTGGTTCTGGTCCATTCAGAACCGCCACCTTGTCCAGGGAACTGAAGAGGAAGAGGAGCCTCCCACTGGTTCAGCTGCTGTGGATGAGAGTGAGATCTCTGTTGGCGGGTGACGCTCTGTGCACCTGTTCTCCATCTGCTCACCGGTTGGTTGGCATTCTCCAGGAACTGCAGAGCAATCACTCTGTGGCAGAACGCCTGTTTTCTTTTCTTGTATAAGTCCATTAAATGGGTCACAGTACGCAGAGTTTCCATTGTCATAGATGAATAACGATAGTTCAGCGGGTGAAATGGACGTAGAGCTAACCTGGTCAAAGATGAAGCCGAACTCGTCGGGCCGCAGCGCCTCCTCTGGTGGGTTGGGTTTGTTGTAGATCAGCCCAGGAGCCAAGCATGTCATGGTGCTGTCGTTGACCACCGTACAGTACTAGAGAGCAGAGAGAGTGGGGTTGATGAAGAGGAGGCACCAAACGATGAAGAGAACTAGTGAGGGAGGAAACTGTTCTTACGTTGTTGGTCTCCACTCCTCCATATTTGGCTCGAACTTTGGGCTCTTGGATGGTTTGAAGGTGGGTTCCTGTGACGGTTATCACTGTGCTGCCACTGGAGAAACACACACAGGGTTCAGTTTTTAGGTTTGGATCTACAATTTTAAATCCTCCTTCTCACATATAAAGCCTTAAATGGCCAAGCTCCATCTGATATCAGAGATCTGATTGTTCCTTATGTTCCTAACAGAGCACTTCGCTCTCAATCTGCAGGTTTACTAGTGGTTCCTAGAATTTCTAAAAGTAGAATGGGAGGCAGATCTTTTAGTTATCAGGCTCCTCTCCTGTGGAACCAACTACCAGTTTTAGTCCGTGAGGCAGACACCCTGTCTACTTTTAAGGCTAGGCTTAAAACTTTCCTTTTTGATAAAGCTTCTAGTTAGAGTGGCTCAGGTTATCCTGATCTATCTCTATAGTTCTGCTGCTATAGGCTTAGACTGCTGGAGGACACAAAGACAACCTTTTTCTCTCTCTGCTTCATTTTACTTCTGTTCTAAAGTTTTGGATTATTAAATAGTTAACATTTAACCTGTTTTTCCTGACTTGAATCTGTTCAGCTGTGACTGTTCTGAAGCAGCCCATCAGCTGAGCTGCCGGTAATTTCTCGTTCTTCTGTTTTTCAGTGGTTAATGCAGCTTGATCCAGGGCTATAATTGAAGTTGTATTAAACACTAAGTCAAAAGGACTCACTTCAGGATGGTCCAGTTCGGCTCTATGCTGGAGATGGTCGGGTCGTCGGTGTAGATGTAACCCACGTCAGAGTTGGTCACCTCGGCCCTGTCGATCATCAGACGCACAGGGGCAGGGCCGGTCCCAGACAAGGAGGCGGGAGTTATGCAGACTATCTCCCGATTGGTGCGTCTACAGAAGGAGAGAGTTCCGTTAGTGCTAGTTTTAAAGCTGGAGTTCCTCAGGGATCGATAAAAGGTCCCCAAATCTTTGCCTTTTAATGGATGAATTATATAGTTATGCAGATGACACAATGATCGACTGTTGTTCCCCGTTTCTGATCAAACACTCTGAATTCTCCTGTTTTCCTCCACTGTTGTAACAGTAAAAAAAAACATTTCCTGTCTGTAGAAACTGTTCCATGGTTTTATGACTTTACGCTTGGATTAAAAACAAAATTCAATTTACAAGTCCTGGCTAATAATTAATTTTAAAATGTGCAATTAGAAAATGCTTTTCAAATTGTGTGATTAGAATGTTACAAACTACTGTTTTTCTTTATCAGTGACTCTCAGGATCCTCCATTCTTTTCTACCTTGGTTGTTCTGTCACACATCCTGAGTTACAATCGTGGTTTTTGTTGGTGACTACTAAGATATTGTGCTTTCCATTCATCCATCCATCCATCCATCCATCCTATCCCTACTGGGGTCATTAGGGGTGCTATCTCCAGCTGTCTACGGGCGAGAGGCAGGATCCACCCTGGACGGGTCACCAGTCTATTGCAGGGCGATATTGTATTTCTTTTATTTTGATGCCACTGTGAGCAGAAGCAGTAAAAGGCGCAACAAAAGATCCTGCACTGCAGCTGATGAGCTTCTGAGCAGCAACTGCTGGAGTTGGAAAATATGGAACTTTCTCTGCTGGACGTGCCGTATCGACCAATGAGAGAAGCTGATCTGGGAGCTGGCAGGGAGTCAGACACAGCGCTGCTGATGCAGAGCGCTATGATCACTCCTCTGAAACTGTTTATTAATGAAACCTGCCGGCAGAATATGTTGGCTTTTATTATCCTGCTGCCTGCAGTTTGTAGCACAGACCTGAAAAACGCTAACATCTACTTCCAGCCGCCACCAACAGGAGGGGAAAACCCCCAAGAGGTGAGCGGGCCTGAGGCAGCTGCTGCTGGGGATTCCCAGTGACAGCGCAGCGCCGGTATGTGGGGGTCTGAGCGGCTCCCACAGAGAAATAATCTTTGAAGGCAGGATGGTAATCTGGATGAACTGACTGCACAGACCATGATTTCAGGAGGACTTTCTCACTTCAACATAGATTCTAACTACTTTCTACCCGCTGATCACAGCTAATATAGCCGCCATTGTTCCAGGCAAAGAAAGGATAGGGTAGCTCCGCCCAATGAGCATCAGACCCACTTATCAGGCGTGCAGCTACAGCAGCAAAGATGCTTCAGCCGCTGTTAGAACTAAACTTGTACAAGCATCTAAAATGCAGCAGCAGGCGCTTTATTGCTGCTCTTGATGGGTGCGGTCTGAACGTAGCATAAGTCCTGAGAACAAAATGTCATCTGGATGAAGGAAGCGCTGCTTAGAGGCAACAGATGGACTCACTTCACAAACAGACACTCCTCCTTGAGGATGTAGACGGTGACTCCGCTGCCAGAATCCAGGTGTCGACCAATGACTGTCAGCCTGGTTCCTCCAGAAACGGGCCCCTTCAGCGGACGGATCCGGGTAAAACTTGGGCTCTGAGGGCGGAAACCAAAGCAGAACTTAAAGTTTCACTTTTAAATATTGAGGAAATTATCCTCTACAAAGAAAAACACAATTTAAAGTTTTTTTGATTGATTGTTTTGTAGAAAAAGATCCTGGATCAGTCCCATCTCCTCTCTGTGCCAGGTTCCGGGTTTTTTCAGCTTTGATCCAGAGAAGTTCTTGCACCACATGTCTACGTACTGTTACAGCGGACATGAAGGAAACTGGGCCGAGACGGTACCATCCAGGCTCCGGTAAAGGTGCTGACTGTATGTCACTAGTACTTCATCGCTCTCAAAGGCTGGTTATCCTCCTGCAGCAGTGTGTCGCAGTTAGACTTTGTTGCAGGTATGCTGCAGATAGTTTTGATTTATGCCCAATATTGAAGCGTGGTCTGCCCTTTTGGCAAGCTTGTTCGCCGTCTACAACCCCTCATCCAACGCCAGACGACATGTCACTACCTGATCTGTCCCGGAAAAACGTTCCGTCCTGCGTATGCGCGAACAGATATACATCCGGGTTTCCATAAATAATGTAATTATGGCAATAAAATTACTTATTTATATAATTAAATCACTAAAGAATGCTAATGCACAACTTAAAAAACATTTTTATGACTTTTCTGAGACAATTTTGATGCTTTTTACATTTTCTCCGTTAAACAGCTTCTCTGGGACATACTCGGAGCAGTCCATCTAAATCTGATTAAACCATGTTTATCTGCATTTTAGTTCTTTCTTTCTTGAGATTATGCACTATTTAGCATAATGTTAATGCAAAAGGAGAAAATAAAACTCAAAAAGACTAGATTTATGTTTAAATCCAAAGCCAACAAAGTTAGCTCCTGGAAGTAACGTAAAGAGAAATGATTTTAAGGCATTTGTTTTCTCAGGAAATACATTATTAACCTTTATTTTAGTACGCTTACTATTATTGGGGAGGGAAAAACAAATTTAGGTCTTTATAACAAAATAAAATCGAAGGTGACCCTGATGTATATCTGCATGCGTAAATGGGGCATTCGCAGGATGGATCTTGTTTCCCGGACGGATCAGGTAGTGACACGAGGCACAGTTCACCCGTGAGTGTTCCCCAAAGACGTGGCACCGCGTATTCTGGCTTCAGATGCAAACCATCAGACCGTCGCACAGAGCTACAAACTAGCGTTCTGCACGGTGTCTCGGATAGAGTCCCAGGTGTGCCAGGCGTAGTGGACGGTATAGGTACCAGATCTGCTCGACGTCCTGCCCTTTCTTATGGCATCATCATATGGAAACTCCACTCTGACAAACTGTATTGCACCTTTTCTTAAGGATCACATTTTTCAGACTTTGGAGTCTCAACATATTATTACCTAACCTGACTCCGCCAGATGGATTTGCTCCGCATATCCATCTGAAAACCTTCCGTTGAAGTAATTTTGGGAAGGGGTGAAAATACTGGTTAGCTGATTGGCCTATGTTGGTGATAGACGGGCCAAATAAACCAATCAGATCAACGAAGCATATGACGTACTAACAGAGCGATGACGAAGAGGAGCCAATTGACAGATCAAACTCTTGCCGAAACCAGTCGGGAGAAGAGCAGAAACATCTTTTCCTCTGAGAAAAGCCTCCAGAGCAGTGTTTTGCTCTTCTTTCAGTGAAGAAATACTCTGTAATTCCCATAAAACTTGCTCGATAGCCATGCTAACGCTAGTTTCATCGGCTGAAGCCGCCATGTTCTTTAGACTGAACTGTCGCGCTTCTCGTTGCGTCACACCTCAACCCGCCTCAAAGCCAACGCTGATTGGACGTTCGTTTGGTGAACGGCTCCAAATTTTCTTTAACGGAGAGTCTCCAGACTGATTAGCTAGTGAAACCTTGAAAGCTCGCGAGATCAGGATGGTCTCACGAGGCTAATTATTACCTATATCAGAGTTTAGGTAAACTGGTACCGGGTCACAGTGGAACCGGTCCAGTCAAACACTCACCACGAAGGAGTAGGTCTGGGTAGACAGAGTCCGGTACTCGGCGCTGCAGACGCCGATGCACAGCTCCACGGGTCCGCCGGGGGAGTGGGGGAGGAGCGCTTCCGCCATGTCGCAGACGATCCTGTGAACGATCCAGGACAGAGTCAGAACCGGTCCACCTGAACGCGTCCAACCACACAGGTTACACCGACCTCTCGGCGCTGATGTAGAGCGATGGGACCGGGTTACAGCGGACTCCGGCCACCTGGATGTGAGTGATCTCCTTCACCTGCAGACCCAAGTTCTCGCCCTCGATGGTCACCCGGGTCCCGCCCTCCCGCGGCCCGGTTAGAGGGTCGATCTACAGGAGAGAGGAGGCGCCGATGACGAGCTGATCTTCTGAGCAGCAGGTCGGATCGACGGAACTAGGCCCTACCTTAGTGATGCGCGGATGGCTGCAGCGCACGTTGTGGCGGCCATGATGCATCCAGTTCTGCTCGGCGGACGGACAGTGCTGCCGCAGGAGGCACTTCCTGCTCTCCACACACCACCCGCATTCAAAGACAGAGGGCGCTTTGAGGCACTGACCGCAGCTGGAGCGCTGAGCTTCACACTTATAGAGCGACACTGAGAAGAAGCACAGGATGACCGACCAGAATCAGAACCTTTTCTCTTTACTCTGCCATAAAAACTGAGGCGGAAGGTTTTTAGGGTCACCTTTCATGAAGGCAGGTTTGTCGATGAGGAAGTCTCCGTCCCAGACGATGGAGAAGTCCACCTGCAGATCTCCGGCCTCGTCTCCATCATACGTATACTGCAGAAACACACAAACTGGCTTTAGGAAAATTCCTGTTAATCAACAACCAACGAGTCGGACGGAAAACATCTGATGCGCTGAACGGAGATCCCTACATCTGAAACCGACGATTGGCTTCAATCCCAAGGCTCTAATTAATCAGCATCATTTATTCTGCATCGGTTCCTGAGACGGCGCCTAATGGGCTCCGTCTGCAGCTGCAGCTCATCCTCTCATCGTTATGAGAGTTATTCTAGTCCGTATTGATCAATAGAGCCGCTGTCTTTCCATGGCAGAAAGACACAGAAGGAAAAGTACTTGGCTGATGAGGTTCTGAAGGTTCTAGAAGCTGCATGAATCCAACCAAGGCCCTTTAACTTCCTGGTGGTGACCGTGAATGAGTCCAGCTGATCGGTCTAATGCACATGTGTCAAACTCAAGGCCCGCGGGCCAGATGTGGCCCGCCGTGTCATTTTATATGGCCCGCTAGAACTCCCACAGCCTCATTTTGACGGTTCTGAGATTTTTAAAGGGAAAGAACTATATTTAAAATGATTAATAATTTATGTTGCTCATGTTAACTGACTTTTCCTTTTTCTATATTTGCTTCATTTTCACTTAGTTTTTTTTAAAATAAAATTAAAACGTAAAAAATAAATATGGTTAATTCTACCGCAATCTCCCACAGCAGCTATTTTCACGGCTCTATTGGTTGCATTGTAAATTCTTCCTGCGGTTGATTGACGTTCGGTACCGTTGCCTAGCAACCAACATTCTACCTACAACTTTTTGGCTAATATGGAAAAAGTGGCGTTCAGAAGAAACCTAACAGCGAAACAGGCTTTAGAAATGCTTCAAAACATCGATGATAGTGATTCGGGCGGAGGGGGAGAGACCACTGGGGAGGAAGCGGCTCAGATTCTGACGGCGAGTCCGAGGATGATCAACCATCCCCGGGAAAACGCAGATGTATCAGACAATAGTAAAACTTTGTTCAAGCACTGCCCACACCTAAGCCGGTCCACTCAGTGGCCAAAGCCAAACCGGAGCCCGTAGTCTACTAGAACCACACAGGTCGGGCTGGATGTTTTGGATCAGATGATGAGAAAGGATTCTGTAAAAGCTCCGATGCGAAGGTGACCTGTGGCTGTAATTTATAATCCCCTGGAAATATCAGCTATAAACGTGTTGGTACTGTTCAGGAGCTGTTTGATTATATATTTTTTACGCAGAGATTTTATCCTTGAACTGGTAAAAAAGTTGCAGACAAACCGCAGGTTTCCAGCCCCTCCCCCGCAGTAGAGCAGCCTTGGCGAGGCACAGAAAACAGCGGCAGGAGCTTTAGCGCTGCACAAAAAAACGCCCATATTACGTTTGTCATAAATGTGAAAAGATGGTCTGCGAGAAATGTTTGGGGGGAATCTTTCAATTTATGTAAATAAAATTGAACAAGTCTGTTGTTGTAATTATTTAATGTTTGCAGGTCTTATGTGTGTTTGCATCAAACCCTCAGTTGGATGCAAAGCTGTGTATAGCTTTTTTTTGTAAAAAGGTACATGTGTTATACATGTTTTTTGCAGCTCAGTTTTATGTTATATCTCTTTATTCACTTGGACAGTTTGATCCTTCATTAATGGAGTTATGTGGGTTTTGATAAGCCGACTAAATTTAAAAGGTTTTATGTTAGAGCAACAAGCAAGCATGTTTTCTATACAACTGTAATCGTCACTTGAATAAGTTATAATAAATAATGAGTTATTTAACATTAAGGAGTAGTTACATTTATTTTACATTACATTCAATTACATTTAGTTACATTCATAAGTTACATGTGGCCCTTTAAGGACAGCCATTACGCTGATGTGGCCCTTAGTGAAAATGAGTTTGACACCCCTGGTCTAATGGAACCAACTGGATCGACCCTCTCAGAACTTTGAAGTGCTGATTGTTGGGAACGTTTGTAACCTTCGAGGATTCTCGAACAGACACCCTGTCTACTTTTAAGGCTAGGCTTAAAACTTTTCTTTTTGATAAAGCTTCTAGTTAGAGTGGCTCAGGTTATCCTGATCTATCTCTATAGTTCTGCTGCTATAGGCTTAGACTGCTGGAGGACATAGGGACCCCTTTTTCATCATTCTGCTTCATTCTATCTCTATTCTCCCACTCTGCAGAATCTGTTAGTTCAATCTCTAACGTTCTGCTCTCTCTGCTTTTTCTCATAGTAGCTTCATCTGGTCTGTTCCTGTTTGGCTGTGACTCCATCCTGGAGAGAAATATCAGCTGTGCTGCTGCCATCAACACCTTCCCACTGCAAAAAATGTAAATCTTCATAAGTCATTTTTTCTTAAAATAAGTGAATTTTTTCTTGGATTGAGGAGGTAAGTGAGACACTTTGCCAAAGGAACAAGACAATTTACATTTAAATTAAGAAAAAAACAATTGTAATGTCTTATTTCAAGTGCATTTTATCTAATTATCTTATTTTAAGAGTAAAAATACTTATTCCATTGGCAAATCCTCTTACTTACCTATTCAAATTAAGGGTAAATACACTTAATTAAGTAATCTTTACTTATTTCTAGATTGTTTTGCAGTGCGTTTTTAGATGTTGGAATATAATGGTAACTAGAGATGCACGATATTGGGATTTTGGCCGATATCCGATATGCCGATATTTTAAAACTCATGTAGCCGATAACCGATATCGATACCGATGTTAAAGCTGGACAAAAATAAGTAGTCATTGAAAATAGCAGTTTTGTTATCCATTTCTGACACTTTGAAAAATAATAAACTCAAATATATTTTCATATGCTGATATCAAATAGATTTTTAAAAACGCGGTATCGATCTATTTTACTTTAGAAATCTCGTGAAATTTCATCGTTCTGTTACAAACTCTCGTGATATTTTGATAATTCTTGTGAGATTATGTTAGTAATATAGATCGATACCGCGTCAATATATCAACATATAAAAATATGGCAACATTTCGTGAATTTTCTGGGGATTTCGTAGCATAACGATGACATATAGCAATATTTCATTAGTAAAAGAGATTGATATGGTGTTTTTAAATGGCAATATATCAGCATATGAAGATATTGGGATATTTTAATGGATCAATATTTTTTCCCTCGTCTTTAGAAGTTTTTAAGTTTTAAGTTTTTTTTTTTTTTTTTTAGACTTTAGAAACCGGGTTAAATATCGGTGGGGTGGCCGATGTCCGATATTCAGTTTTAAGGCCAATACCGATAGGGGGCCGATTATATCGTGCGTCCCTAATGGTAAGTACACTTAATTTAAGAAATTTTACTTATTTCTAGAACAATTTTCCGGTGTACCTGTTCTTTACTGCTGCTCATGCATATCAAAGCAAATTCAGTTCTAATGTTTCCTGCCGAGGTCTGAACGCCAAAGACTAAAGTAATTGTATCAATTAACTTCTTCTAATTCTCTTTTTCTTTCCGTGTGAGTTTTTAAGATTGTATTAAGGAAAAGAACCAAAATGTGGATTTTTCTGGTTGGAACCAAGACCGAATAAACATGAGATGGTAAAATGATACATGTCCTGTACTTATATAGCGCTTTTTTCACCTCAGGAGACTCAACCAAAGCGCTTTACACTACATTCAGTCATTTTACCCATTCACGCACACACTGATGGTGGTATGCCACTGACAGAAGCGAGGCTGCCGTACACTGGCGCCACCAGTCCCTCTGACCACCATCAGTTGAGGAGGTGGAGGTCTTACCCAAGAACGACATTGAAAAGAGTTGAACCGTCAACCCTTCCATTCAGGGCCAACTCCTACCGCTGCGCCACCGTCGAGATAGACTGATACACCCTGACCCAATTCCTCAGAAAAGGATCATACTAAAGACAGTTTAAGTCCAGAGTCCATTTATTCTGGTTCCGTTCCTGGACAGGTCCAGAACAAGGACACACTCAGGCTTAGGGGACCAACTAAGGGCCCTTCAGACACAAACTAACCTAAAGGCCCCTCAGAGAGACCAACCAACCACACCTAAGGACCCACTAATTGAAAAATATGAAAGAAATGTTGATCCTTTGTTGCCAAGGTAACCAAAGTCCCGGGGGGGCGGTGGTTAAGGGGCCACTGCTGATGATAGAAACCAAATTTACACTTTTTATCGTCCAAACTGTTTTAGTTTAAAGAGAATGGTATGTTTTTGGAAACATCAGGAGGTAGAACATCGTTACTCCTCCACAATGCAGCAAATGCAGCCGATGGGGGATTTAAAAAGGAAATATCATGAAGAGGAGGAGGGGGGGGAATTAGCAGAACCCCCAGTGGAATAACTGGAGGTGAAGATGGAGAGATGGATGAGGAGCTTCTGCTAACTGAGGCTGAGAGAGGAGGTTTAATACCCGCCTGTCGGTTCACATCAGACCTTAATCAGTCACACCTGCTTTTATATGAGAGCGCCATCAGATGGTCATACATCAACCGCTGACCGAGCAGACCGACCAAAAGCAACCCGCTGCTCCCTGTGAGAAACTCAGCAAACCAAACGTTCACAAGACGTCTGAACCTCATGGACAAACGCAGCGTCGATGAGGGTCAACCAGCGGCGAATAGAGGATCCATTCCTACCCATGACACTAATACAGGCCTCCATGTTTCCTTACAGTTATAGAGGTACAGATAAAAAATAAAACAGAATAAAATGTGATTCTAAATTTTCATTAACAACATCAGACACCTGCGACTTTTAGCCCAAAGAAGCGAAAGAAAACAAGAGGCAGGCGTCCCACAGGGAGCTCAACGTGGCTCCCTTCTATTTAAACGAAATGTCCGCTCATATTCAGAATTCAAACTTCTGAAAGTTCTTTAAATCTGAAATTTACGACGGAGTATTAGGGCCACACATGAAGAAAAAAAATATTTTTGCCATGACGAGATTAAACTCGACATGTCGACATGTCGACATTAAACTCAACATTTCGAGAATAAAGTTGAAATGTCATGTTGAGTTTAATCTCGACTTGTCGACAATAAAGTTGAAATTAGTTCAAGAGAGCCAACCGCTGCACAGGATACATGCACAGAATCCAGAATCAGACATGCCTTGTGTAGATGATTTGGTCAAATTGTACTTTCTGTGATGATTATACAGTTATACAGTTGCAGCACGTCAAAGACTACCTTCACTCTTAAAACGCAGACTGCAGCTGTGGAGCGCGGTTGCTCTTTTCTCCAAACTTTGGAATGTCGAGATTAAAGTCGCCACGATATATCAACTTTATTCTCGAAATGGCGAGTTTAAAGTCGACACGTCGAGATTAAACTCAGCAAGACATTTCAACTTTATTCTCGAAATGTTGAGTTTAATGTCGACATGTCGACTTTAAAGTCGACATGTCGAGTTTAATCTTCAATAATTGTTGTTGATTGCAGATGTGTCTAGTAGTTCCCATTGATTTAGCTTGTAAAGCGGGGAGAATGGCGCTAGGCTTACCGCACCGTGACGTCACTGCTGCAAGATGGCAGGAGGGAGGGGTTACTATGTTTGGGCAAAAATGGCCGCTCCCAGACTCAGTGATTGTGATGAATATTGTTTTTATTTTTTTACCGATTTACGTTAAATTCATTAAATCACCGTGAACGTATTAGTTTTGTTTTGTACTCAGCTGACTTTTCATGCTGTCTCTAAAGGAATGAAAGATTTTTTCCAAGCACTAAGCTCACTTAGCTGATTGCTCCTTCCTGTGTTTCCAAAGTAAATAACCCAGTCCTTCTTTTCACTGTAGACAAGCCATGATCTGCTTATCTGTTCTCCATTTTTCATTTGGATGAAATAATAGCTGCATGAATCATGACAGCAGACAAGATAGAGGAGAGCAGGAGGCGGGGTTACCAACCTACTTGCTCTGGAGAGCAGAGTTCGCTGCTTTTAGATGTTGTCTCCAAAGTCTCCAGTAGCAGAAAAAAGTCTCTAGATTTGGCGCTAGGAGCTTTTTAGAAATCAAAGTGCTAGAGGGGTCTGAAAAGTGGCTAAATATAGCGACTAAAGCGCTAAGTTGGCAACACTGCTCTTTGCATGGTTTGTTTTCAAATGGTTTGCTGCTGTCTGTTTGGACCTTTCTGAACATGTGCAGCAAATGGACTGATCCAATATGGTGGACACTGAAGGGGGGGGGCTGAGACACACTGAATATTATCAGCGTTCTGATGGCATTTTAGCCAAAGCATTTTTATCAAAAACATAATTAATGAGTAAAAATAAGGAATAGTTGTATTAACCATACATGGAAACAGAGTTTTATGGGGCCCCCAGGAACTCAGGGCCCTAGGCAGCCTCCTAGTATTACCTAATGGTAAATCCGCCCCTGTAGCAGTGAATGTTGATAGCACTGACATTGAACTGCTCTAGAAAGGCCAAGAAAAGGTGGAGCGATCAAAGGAACCAGAACTGCTAGAAACACAGAAACAGGCAGAAACGGCTTCAGGGCCAAAAGTCTCTAAAATAAACCTCCTGTTTAGTTGGAGACATTAGTTTCTGTCCTAAACAGAGAATGTGAAGAGCTTGACTCTGAGCTTCTTGGTTTGGGCAATTAAACAGGGGGGGGTTTCCCAGGGTTTGGAAACAATGGACATCCAGAAGCATGATTAAGAAATGCAGCAGGACCAGGATAAAGGTCCATAAACTGATGGGACATGAATTCTGTGCTTTAGCACTAAATGGCCAATTTCCACTGGGAGCAGAGATGTAATTAAATACAGACACACTGACCATCTGCACGGCGGAATGAGCCGCTCTGGAGGCATGTCTGCGTGTGTGTTGCCGGGCAGCCTCGCCGACAGGAAGACGGATGAAGGACAGGAAATGAGTGCGAGCAGACGGACAACAGTTGGTGTGTGCGTCTTCTGAACGCGGGACAACAAATGGCAAGTGTCATCTAGACAGAGGACGACAATCAATCTGTGACGTCCCTCTGGACGTGTCTCTGTGAGGGATGGGGTCCAGGCTGGGGTCAAGGACGGGGACATTTTCTAAAGGACAGGTCCACCCACATGTTGAATAGGACAAATACGGATAAAAACACTGTCCTGTTTTCAGGTACCGGAAAGAGACGAGCGCCCATGCCTTCTGAGAGACAGGGGCCCCGGCCTTCTGAGGGACAGGCTCCCGGCCCTCTGAGGGACAGGCTCCCGGCCCTCTGAGGGACAGGCTCCCCGGCCTTCTGAGGGACAGGTGCCCGGCCCTCTGAGGGACAGGCGCCCGGCCCTCTGAGGGACAGGCGACCCGGCCCTCTGAGGGACAGACCCGGCCCTCTGAGAGACAGGGGCCCCGGCCTTCTGAGGGACAGGCTCCCGGCCCTCTGAGGGACAGGGCCCCGGCCCTCTGAGAGACAGGGGCCCCGATCTTCTGAGGGACAGGCTCCCGGCCCTCTGAGGGACAGGCTCCCCGGCCTTCTGACGGACAGGTGCCCGGCCCTCTGAGGGACAGGCGACCCGGCCCTCTGAGGGACAGACGGCCCGGCCCTCTGAGGGACAGGCGCCCGGCCCTCTGAGGGACAGGCGCCCGGCCCTCTGAGGGACAGGCGACCCGGCCCTCTGAGGGACAGACCCGGCCCTCTGAGAGACAGGGGCCCCGGCCTTCTGAGGGACAGGCTCCCGGCCCTCTGAGGGACAGGGCCCCGGCCCTCTGAGAGACAGGGGCCCCGATCTTCTGAGGGACAGGCTCCCGGCCCTCTGAGGGACAGGCTCCCCGGCCTTCTGACGGACAGGTGCCCGGCCCTCTGAGGGACAGGCGACCCGGCCCTCTGAGGGACAGGCGCCCGGCCCTCTGAGGGACAGCTACCCCGGCCCTCTGAGGGACAGCTGCCCCGGCCTTCTGAGGGACAGACGACCCGGCCCTCTGAAGGTGACCCGGCCCTCTGAGGGACAGGCACCCTGGCCTTATGAGGGACATTTTAATGCCAGGGACAAACCAGCCAGAACCTGAAGTTAAAAACAACTGGGCCCAAGGTTGGACTGTCAGGAGGTGGAGAGGACAGAGGGCTGGGAGGGGACAGAGAACAGCGGAGCTTCTCACCGTGGTGTTCTGACACTGGATGCAGGAGGAGTTGAAGCGCACGGCAGGGATGCGTTGCACCCTCCCCTGGATGTTGAACACACACTCATAGTTCTTCTGACCCGATTGAGGCTGTGGGAGGTTCCGAGCTCGCAGCGTGATTGGACGGACCATCCCGGCGGGGACGAGGATGTCGGCTGTGGGGAGGATCTGAGGACATCCCTGTGAAGACAGAGAAGTTTTCTTCAGACACAGTTTCACATCAGCAAACAGAATTTCTACTGGAAATCAGCCAGAAATGTCCCAGTTTCCTTCTCCCTATCACCATGTTCTCAGACTTGTAGGTTCTGGTCCCGTCACTCTGCAGGTCCAATGACTTTTAGATTGTTCCCCTTCCACAGACCTCCTCCTTCCTGTGTTTGCTCTACAATGACCTTGCTTCCTAAAGACTTTCCTCACTCTGTTGGCCAGAGGTTCTGATAAGATCTGGCCACACAAACAGAGACGCTGACCGACGAAAGCAGGAATCACATCTCAGTCCGTATCTGTGAGCGAGGACAGCAGCTCTGACTGACAGGGACTGATCCAAACCCTTATTAACCACCGTCTCCATGGTGATTGATTGAAGCTCCACAGGAAGCAGAAAAAAGTGGGCATTTTTCTACTGATACTGAACTGTTTGGGATTTATTGGGTTTAGGAACCAATCAGAGGAGGAGGAGGACCTGCTGGGTCTCCTCCTGCACCATGTATCGTCTAAATGCTCTACCTTCAGATAACTTCCATCATCTACTAAATATCTACAGCACCACGGAGTAGTAGGGCCAGGCTAGAGGGTTTTCGAGAATTAAAGGGATACTATGCAACATTTTTCAATTAATTAATGTGTTCTATAACGTTTTGGATGATTAAATGAGTCATTTCAGGGCGAACAAAGGTTTTCTCGGCCGCCCTGGTGGTCTGTAGGGGAAATAGCGTACTTGCAATTGCAGGAGCCCTCGGCCCGCACCCACAAGCTCAGAAGTCTTGTGCATCGCGAGAGTCTGTCTTGCTTTACGGCGAGAACTGCTACACGCCCCCAGTGAAAGGCATGCTCGTTGCTAGCGCAGTGGTGATATTTGTGCAGTTATCATGGCGGAACCAGCGAGAAAACAGCGAAAGCCCATGTCGGAAACAAGCTAAATTTTCAAACTCAAAAATTGGAACAAAATAGTCACTTACTGCAGTAGACATGGTGATTCGTTGCGTTCGCCTGTCTGCTAAGCTCAAAACAACCGCGCCTGGCTTGACGGAGAAACCAGGAGAACAGCTGAGCATATTTACGACAGTGCACTTTTACTTTCGCCCTCTGGGGGGAGCCTCGCTGGAAAATCAACACCGGTTGCATAGTGTACCTTTAAGTTGTAACATTACAAGAATAAAGTCATAAAGTTACTAGAACAAATTCGTAAAATTAAAAGAATAAAGTTGTTTTTATGACAACTCTTCCAAGAAGCTCTTTCTTCCCTAAAATGAGGAATGTGGAGCATCATGGTAAGTTATACTTTAGCATCGGTTTGACAAATCAGGAAATCTTGTAGCAGCAGCATCAAACTGGGCAGGATGTCAAAGTGGACTCTGGTTGCTTATTGGTGGAGCTGGTCGACCGTCATCTGCTGGGCGGAGCTCCAAGCTTTCTTTCTGATATTTTCGTAATATAACAAATTTCTTATAATATTACATTTACTTTATTCTCAAAATAAAAAAATAAAAGCCTGGCCCTAATATTGTATCGTACTACAGGAACGTAAACTTCATTTTGCATACAGAGAGTATAAACAAAACGAAATTTCGTTTATACAGCAAAATATACATCTTTATAAAAGAATATAGGTTTATACAGGAAATGTCTTCTATTGTTCTCTTACGGGTTTCAGGAACATTTTCCAGAAACATCTGTGTTTTCTGTGCTGATCTGACAACTTTTACACGTTTACACCTGTTTTTAGATCTAACCAACAGAAACCAGGCATAAAAACCAGGCATAAACCAGAGGCAGGACCCTGACTGTTTCTGGTTTTCCAGCTTCCAGCTGCTTTGAATACATTTCTGTTTCTGAAACGTCTCCCAGGCGTCAAACTGAAGTCGTTCAGGATGAGCAGCAGCAGCTTTTCTGCCCATCGATCATGAAAGCAGCGTCTCGGTCTGGTTCTGATACGAACAGGTGGAAAACGGACCAGAACCTGAATGAATAGCGGTTCTGATAGAGGAACTCTGCTCCACCGCTCTCAGCGCTCATCCTCCACTCCTCCGTCTGCCTAATCGCCTGCTAATTAACTTTAATTGCTGTGATTCGGCACTTTCATGTCAATTAAGTGACTTTTCATCTTGTATCAACTAATTAGCCAATCAGAGCGCGTCACTGTCTCACTGCAGTGACACCGAGCTCCAATCACATCATGCGGTAGCGGCGGCGTTCCATGCGGCGTGTTGGAGGAAGGAGGGATCAGAGGGCAGCTCAGAGGAGCCAGAATAAACCGGTTTACGTTCGGCCTGTAGAGCCTCCATCAGCAGACGACTCACCTCTTCAGTCAGTCACATCCAGCACCGCTTCAGCTCCTTCAAGGTCCCATCCCAGCGCCTCCATCAGAGACTTTGACTGGGCTGAAGCAGGACTGTTTTCTTTTTGGTTCATTTATATGGAGAGGATATTATTACCGTTATTGTTGCAACAACAAAAAAACATGTTTGAATTTTTTTGGAAAACTTTTTAATAAAAAGAAAAACGGTTTGACTGTAACCAGACACTCAAAACCGCTCTGGACCAGGTCCCGTTCTGGACCAGGTTCTGTTCTTTCTGGACCAGGTCCTGTTCTTTCTGGACCAGGTCCTGTTCTGTTCTGGACCCTGTTCTGTTCTTTCTGGACCAGGTCCTGTTCTTTCTGGACCAGGTCCTGTTCTGTTCTTTCTGGACCCTGTTCTGCTCTTTCTGGACCCTGTTCTGTTCTGGACCAGGTCTTGTTCTGGACCAGGTTCTTTTCTGGACCAGGTTCTGTTCTGGACCCTGTTCTGTTCTTTCTGGACCAGGTCCTGTTCTTTCTGGACCAGGTCCTGTTCTGTTCTGGACCAGGTTCTGTTCTGGACCAGGTCCTGCTCTGGACCAGGTCCCGTTCTGGACCAGGTTCTGTTCTGGACCAGGTCCTGCTCTGGACCAGGTCCCGTTCTGGACCAGGTCCCGTTCTGGACCAGGTCCTGCTCTGGACCAGGTCCTGTTCTGGACCAGGTTCTGCTCTGGACCGCTTACCTCCATGCCGCTGACCCGTCCCTCCTGGAAGGAGCAGTCCTGCAGGTTGTTGGTGCAGATGTGACGGTATTTACACCAGTGACACGGGAAGGTGCTGCTGACGCAGGAGGTGCACCTGAGGGGAGAGAGAGGCTGTGATTGGTCGCTGAGGGAGCAGCTGGCGGAGACGAGGAGGTGTTGGACTCACGAGCTGAGGACGGAGCAGTTGTAGTAGACCACGCTGGTGGAGATGAACTGCAGTCCGGTCTCTGTGGAGCGAAGGCTGAGCTGCACCTCCCTCTTCTCTCCTGAAAGCAACCAGCAGGTCAGTGACCCGCTCTCACCCGCCATGTTCTGAAGGCGGAGTCTGCATCTCACCGTAGGGAGGGCTGTGCGCCGGGAGGTCCTTCAGCGACGGCGACATGCACACCACCTGACCTTTGCCCTGCACCTGTCCAGGCGTCTCCGTCAGGTCCTCGAACACGCAAGTGACCCCGCCCGACAGCTCCGGGACGTTCTGCACCCTGATGGTCAGCTGGAGGCAGGAAGGAGGAGGCAGAAGGTCAGACCCGCAGGACGGAGCCGCTAACCGGGACCCACAGGTGCGTTCGGCTCACCTGAGTGGCAGGCGAGGTGACGGACATGTTGCTCGGGGTGACAGAGATGTCCACGCATTGGTCCAGCCGGGTGTTGAAGTGCTGAGGCTCCTCCCACCGGTCACAGGATTCCTTCCTGGAACACCTGGGAAGGTCAAAGGTCACCGGTTAGGCAGTAGGAAAGGACAGGTTTGGGTTTCGGCGCGTCCACCTGAGAGCTGGTTACTGAGGGCGCTAATTAAAAGGCGGCGGCGACGGAGTTATCGTTTCGCTGCAGGTGGAGTCGGAGCAGCAGCTCCGACATATGCAGCTCCTGCAAAACATGGCAGCCTGCAGTAATGATCTGTTTACCTCTAATTAACAGCAGATGGACAGGAGGAGGAGGAGGAGGAGGAAGGCTAATGAACAGAATTTTTTTCTGAAGGAAACTCAGCCCTATGAGCTAACGGTCACAGAGCGAGGGGCCCCTGGGGGACAAACTGGAATTCAAAGGTGAAGCTGATCGATCGGTCGGAGCTTTTCAGATTTAAGCCACACCTACGAGCTCAGGCTCTGATGTCCGACTAACGCCGTCCTGCTGGAAGACATCGCCAGCCTTCAGAGACCCATCAAACCGGCTCCTGGTTCCGGTTTCATCATCTCGCTAGCTGAGGCTTTTACTTTGAAGGGACGGCTGACTGATGGAACTCCAAAGAGGAAGTTCCTCCCCCTGCCTGGATGCCGAACATCAAACATCCTGATGAGAGGGTGAGCTATTTATAGCAGCATTAATGATGCCTCAGGGGGGAACCACACACCCACCCCACCCCCCTCAGCCCACAGCCTGAATCATCTCCTGCTTCTCTACAGCAAACAGAATCTGAGGACAGGATGGAGACACTGAGGACACCTCAAAACAACTAGACTGATTATCGGACAATAATGGACAGTCCAGACATAAAATAATAACACTTTTTATCCAAAAGTGCCTTTATGAGCACAAAAGGACGCGGTACAGTTAGAGCTGCTGCTTTCGGCGCTACAGGAAGCTAATGAGGGGATTTTAGGGAAGTAATGGATGCAGGACGGCATGAGGCTACGGACCAGAGCAGGTCAGGAACCAGGGGGAAGAGAGAGAGGGACGAAGATTGTTGATACAGAGGAGATGGAAATAAGCAGAAGGAGTAAAGTTATTGAGGTGAAAGGAGAAGGACAGCGTGCTGTGGAGAAAAACACCCAGACTCTGGACCCGAGGCGAAGGGGAGGTCATTTGGTTCCTACAAGGAGGATCAGCGTTTAGTCTTTGATTAGTAAGCAGGAGGTGAGAGGAGGAGTGAAGATAGAGCTGGCTGTCATCTGCATAGATTTTCAAAGGAAAGAAGATGAATTATAAAGAGTAAAGATGCCAGGACAGAGCCTTGGGGCACACCGGTTGGAACTAAAGAGGAACAATAAGGCTTAATCTGAAGGAACCGATTGAAGGGGAGGATGAGCGACGCCAGCGGCAGATCATCTCTTACCCCGTTTACACTGCCCTTAAAAAACCGTGCCGAGACCGGTCCGAGCTCAGTAACTGAGATAACTTATGGTGTGTAAATGGAACGCAAACTGAACTGAACCGAGCTAGACACAACCGGACCGAGCTAACGAGCCAGTTCCAGAGGTGGGCTCGGCTCGGTTTTTCCCCGGCTCGGTTCTCTGATAACAAGAGCGCATGAGCAGAATGCGTCATCTCCGTCTGGCTGCACATCCCGATTCACCCTCCATTCCAGTAGTTGGCAGTAATGCCACTCCGGAAGTTGCTTGCCAACCAACACAAAACAGAAGAAGAAGAACAACTTATAAACAACAATCGAAATCTTCTCCACGCAACATTTTGATTTGCTTGATTCGCTCCTTCTTCGTCTTCTTCTTCTTGTGTTTTATGGCGGTTGGCAAACAACTTTGGGTGCATTACCGCCACCAACTGCTTGATTTCCTCCTTCAATACTGGCAGTAATACCGCTCAGTGTTGCCAACTCAGCGACTTTGTCGCTATATTTAGAGTCTTTTCAGACCCCTCCAGCGACTATTTTTCAAAAAAGCGACTAGCGACAAATCTGGCCACTTTTTACGGTGCCGCTGGCGGCTTTTGGAGACTCTTACGTGAAAGCATGTATCGCTCCTACTCTGCCGTGGGGCTCCTCCCCCATCCCAACCCCGTTCTCCCGCATGAGTCCCTCTCAGCGCTGCAGTCAGAGCCGCAGGATGTTTCAGCGTCCAGACTGCAAATGAAGCGCGCATGCGCCGGGATTGACGGCGCAAATTGATCACTGCTCCGCCCTGACTTACATTCAAGGCGGGAGCGAGCGGGATGTAAATAAATAAAAAATAAATAAATAAACATTAATGGACAGAAAAAAGTAGCTCTATATATTGTTTAGTAAAGTGAGTAAAAACACTACTATATCGTGTTTTTAATCACTTTTTGTCTTTCTGTAACGACATTTCTCCCACAGCATCAATAACATGCACATCACTTCCTGTGGCAGATTATGCAAATTAGGCGATGACATCATTTAGCGACTTCTAGCGACTGTTAGCACAGCCAATAGCTACTTTCCTTACTGAGGAGTTGGCAACACTGATACCGCAGATCGTCACTAGGAGGCGAGGAGTCGAAGAACCGAGATAGCGTGATGCGTAAACGGTCGTCACAACCGAGCTCGGACTGGTTAACTTATCCGAGCTCGGACCGGTCTCGGCATGGATCGGTTTTTGAAGGCTAGTGTAAATGGGGTATATGGCAACCTTTTATATCCAAGGAGCCTTTATTCCCCGAGTCTGACCAGGAAAAAGTCATTAAGAACCGCAAAATATCAAACACAAAGTATTATTTTAGTATCTGGCGTATCTTAAACAACCAAAAGTGTATTGGTATTTTTACCTTTTAAAATAATGATAAAAAACATCATTTCCAAGCTTATTAAAAAAAGGCTCTAAAAACATATTTCTGATTCTTTTTATGTCATTCTGTTATGAAGATTGTGTTAAAATTCTTTATAAAAACCACTACAGCTCCTCAGCCTGGTGTTTGTTACTAAAGTATATTAGTTAGTTTTTTCTAGCCTCTATCAGGAGCCATAATAGACGGTCCATAGAGCCGCATGGAGCCGCAGGTTGCAGAGCGCGGCTCTATGGAGAAGGTAGAGGGAGGAACTGTGTTAAAGGTCAGTTAGCCGACATCTAAAGATGGCTGGAGGTTTTTAGGAGGCTGGTTCAGCATCAGGATGGGGTGGAAACTAGACTGGATCTATTAATGAAATAATAAAACGGCTCTAATGTTTCATAAAAACAAAAATAAAAGCATTAAAGGAATAGTACACCCAAAACATGATTAGCCTTCATTTTCTACTCACCCCCATGCTGAACAACACTCTGGAGTACTTTTTTGATATCTGCATCTGGAGATCTGGGAGGCTTCTTGCTGTCTGCTGACATTCAAATAATGGAGGTCTATGGTGCCCGAGGCAGAAAGGTCCATAAAAGTGCACAAAAAACGTGTCAATATTCCTCCATACTGCTCGTCCAATGTATTCCAAGTGTCTTGAGTGGGTAGCGTCCATAATTTACTCGAAACAAAGACATTTAGAATGTTTTTAGAGCATAAACAGTAGTGTATAGGATTTCCTAAAAGCGCGCGCCTGGGAGTTCACGAGTCTACGGAAACCGCGGCAGACCAAACCAGATGAAAGTGCGCATTCAGCGTCTGCTCTGCCGATAATGCAAGCGTAGAAGAAGAAATGTGCTGTTTACCTGTGCAAAGAAAGAAACAACGAAAGAAAAATGTCTGAGGACTTCAGTGTTGAGGAAGAGCATGGGGCATTTCTCAATTCACGAGAACGCGAGTACGTACTCGCGTTCCCCATGAGTTCCCCATGAGTTCTTTGCCGAGCTGAATGCGCACTTTCATCTGGTTTGGTCTGCCGCGGTTTCCGTAGACTCGTGAACTTGCAGGCGCGCGCTTTTAGGAAATCCTATACACT
Organism: Cyprinodon diabolis; assembly: GCA_030533445.1. Taxonomy (NCBI): domain Eukaryota; kingdom Metazoa; phylum Chordata; class Actinopteri; order Cyprinodontiformes; family Cyprinodontidae; genus Cyprinodon; species Cyprinodon diabolis. The sequence goes on from CM060062.1 coordinate 45,481,020, forward strand.
ACTGTTTATGCTCTAAAAACATTCTAAATGACTTTGTTTCGAGTAAATTATGGACGCTACCCACTCAGGACACTTGGAATACATTGGACGAGCAGTATGGAGGAATATTGACACGTTTTTTGTGGACTTTTATGGACCTTTCTGCCTCTGGCGCCATAGACCTCCATTATTTGAATGTCAGCAGACAGCAAGAAGCCTCCCAGATCTCCAGATGCATTTGAGATATCAAAAAAGTACTGCAGAGTGTTGTTCAGCATGGGGGTGAGTAGAAAATGAAGGCTAATCATGTTTTCTTATTTCAAACGTAAATTGTCTTGTTCCATTGGCAAAATGTCTCTTTTGTCTCCTCAATCCAAGAACAAATGCACATATTTCAAGAATTTACAGCGCCATGCCAAGCTATCAGCCTCACACGGCTGTCTCTATGACGCACAGAAAGTTTGCCACGTTTGTGTTTGTCCTGATTGTAGCTTAAGGAATCCCCTCCCACTAATACGTCCTCTAAGAAGAAAAAGGTTATCTAAGTGACGTCTATGTTCCATTAGCAGCTCATTTGTTCAGCTGAGGAAGGGTCGGTCAGTTCAACGCCGCTCAAATCATGTTCCATTGTAGTGGAGTAGTATCTCCATAGGGGAGGAGTCTGTATTTGCAGTGCAGCCGTAGTGATGTGATTTGTGGAGACACCAGAACAGCAGCCGTCTAGACTGCTGCTCGGTTTGTGGCTTTTGTCAGACGGCTTGATAAAGCATGCTGGATGTTTACCGGAGAGACAGAAGCCTTCTGGTAGCAAACCCAAGGATGCAGGCAGATGTGAACCTAAATGAATGCTGCCTAGTGCTAAAGCTACTGTAGCTGTAACAGTGTTCAAACACAATAAGCCCATAGCAGACGGATTCATCAGCTGGAGATGCTGTTAAATTATGCTGACTCATCGTTACTCGTGGAAAAGTCGCTTTAGAAGTCAGCGTCCTTTAAGACGTTATGTCCTCAGAAAGACTAGAGCAGAGCAGCAGCTAGCGGGTCGGCCTAGATGTTAGGGCAAAGAGCTTGGAATCCTGAGGTTGTGAGTTCCAAACCCATTCCCACAGACTTCCACTCTGAGCAAAAGACCCCTAACCCCAGGTTCCCCCCAGGGTGCCACACAATGGCAGCCCACTGCCTCCCCAGGGAATGGGTTAAATGCAGAGAGCGAATTTCGTTGCTCCGTATTTGTTACAGTAAATGACAGAAAAGAAAAAAAGAGGAAACTATTAAGCAGGTGTAGAAGGCTCCTTACTTGTTGAAGAGGACGCACCATCCGCAGTGAGGGTCTCCTGATCCCAGACAGGCGGAGCAGCTGCTGTGCTGTTCGCAGCTCTCCACCGGCAGCTTGCTCACCTGAGGACAGACACACAGACAGCCTCAGACCTGCAGAAACAGAAACGCCACGCCTCCTTCCAACGCCGGACCTCTAACCAACGTTTATCGCTTCACATTTGTTTTGCTTTTTAGGGTGAAATGTGGAGGTTTTGTTCTCAGTCTTAGCTGCTGAATGACATCTGATTCAGAGCTGGTTTCAACTGGTTCTACTGGTTTACTGGACAAAATATGAGTTTTGATCTCTAAAAGAAAAATCAATTCATTGCTACTAACTAATATTACGGAAGAGGATTAGGGCCACTGAAAAAAATAAAAAATAAATTAACTGATTTTTAAATTTTCTTTCAGTTTAATATGGGAAAAAACTCAGAATTCTGACTTTTTTCTCAGAATTCTGACTTTTTTCTCAGAATTCTGACTTTAATCTCAGAAATCTGACTTTAATCTCAGAAATCTGACATTAATCTCAGAATTCTGACTTTTTTCTCAAAATTCTGACAGCTAACAAACATGTTAGCATCAAGCCATAGGCATGTCTGCTTTAGAGACTAGCTCTTAGCTCTTTCAGAAACTAGAGAAAAAAGTCAGAATTCTGACTTTTTTCTCAGAATTCTGACTTTTTTCTCAGAATTCTGACTTTAATCTCAGAATTCTGACTTTTTTCTCAGAATTCTGACTTTAATCTCAGAATTCTGACTTTTTTCTCAGAATTCTGACAGCTAACAAACATGTTAGCATCAAGCCATAGGCATGTCTGCTTTAGAGACTAGCTCTTAGCTCTTTCAGAAACTAGAGAAAAAAGTCAGAATTCTGACTTTTTTCTCAGAATTCTGACTTTTTTCTCAGAATTCTGACTTTAATCTCAGAATTCTGACTTTTTTCTCAGAATTCTGACAGCTAACAAACATGTTAGCATCAAGCCATAGCCATGTCTGCTTTAGAGACTAGCTCTTAGCTCTTTTAGAGACTAGAGAAAAAAGTCAGAATTCTGACTTTTTTCCCCATGTTTAACTGAAATAAAATTTAAAAATCAGTCAACTTTTTTTTTTTTCCAGTGGCCCTAATCCTCTTCCGCATAATATACAATAGTCAAGGTAATATTTTTATATAAGTGTTTATATTGTACTTTAAGAATTTATGTGAAATATAATACTAATGACTTTGATGCTGGTGAAGATTCTCAGTCATCCAGGTCAGAGTCATTCCGAAAAAGTAATAAAAATAATCCACCTGATTTTGTTTCCAAGTTTGAAGACGTTTCTCTTCCATCCAGGAAGTTTTTTAATTCAAAATGTCAGAAATAGCGTTGAGTTCCAGGTTTTATCCAGCAGACCAATTAAGCTAACCTGACTCCGCCAGATGGATTTGCTCCGCATATCCATCTGGAAACCTTCCGTTGAAGTAATTTTGGGAAGGGGCGAAAATACTGGTTAGCTGATTGGCCTATGTTGGTGATAGACGGGCCAAATAAACCAATCAGATCAACGAAGCATATGACGTACTAACAGAGCGACGATGAAGAGGAGCCAATTGATAGATCAAACTCTTTCTGAAACCAGTCGGGAGAGGAGAAAAAACATCTTTTCCTCTGAGAAAAGCCTCCAGAGCAGTGTTTTGCTCTTCTTTCAGTGAAGAAATACTCTGTAATTCCGATAAAACTTGCTCCATAGCCACGCTAACGCCAGTTTCATCGGCGTCTTTGTTAGCCTGCAATGCCCCATACCTGTCTATGTCTCTGAAAGGGGGGTCATTAGAGGGAACTGTTGGCCTGGCTGAATAGGTGAGGTCTTCTGTTCTCCTGTAAAAAGGGGTTCAGGCTGCGATGATAGCGGGAAGGAATCAGCTCTATCGCTGCTTTGTAGCATTTCAGCTTTCAAAAACCTACAAAGCAGCCAAACGACCCCCATTCCAAAGGGGGGGACCCGTTCATCCGTTTCTATTTGCATGTTTTCTAAACTAAAACCAGGCTTTGTTGGGCTGCTGGATAAAACCTGGAACTAAACGCTATTTCTGACATTTTGGATTGAAAAATCTTCCTGGATGGAAGAGAAACGTCTTCAGACTTGGAAACAAAGTCCAGAGGATTGATTTTTTACTTTTTTGGAATAATGACTTTGATCACACTACTGTCATTAATAACTATAATAATAATTAGAATTGTATTTTTGAGTTTCTGGGTTTATTGGTTTTATTCTGGACCTCCTACAGTCTCTCTCTGGTTGAGACCCGTTTCTGGAGTTTTTTTTTGTATTTTTGTCTTTGAACAGACTTAAGGCTGTCTTTAGTTTTTCTTTCAGCAAATTATAATAATTTAGACTTTATAAATAGAGGGTAATTTTTTCCAGACATCCAACCTTATACATGCTGGAGGTCTGGTTTAGGTTCTGGTTAGAGGTCATTTTAAACCTTGAATCTTGGATCTGAACAGCTGAGGGCATCTTGAGGACACTTCTGGGTTCAGTGGGTTTATTGCACATTCCTTCCTGGGTACAAATAGAAATATCTCCTACCAGATCCAGATCCTGCTTTGGATGTATTTGGAGCCATTTTTAACTTCCAGCTAATAGCAGGTCTGCCTTTAGTGCCGTTTTTTTCCCTGCTGGTTCTGAACTACCTTGGACTGTTTTCTGCTCTGATTGGTTGCTGTTATGAGAACCTTTATGACACGTTTGATCTGAGTCACGTCTCAGTAACGATTCACTGGATTGGCTCAGCATGCTCCTGCAGCAGGACCTGTTCAACTGGGACATCATTTAGGGAACCAGTTAGTCCCACACTGATCCTAACAGACGCAGACAGACAAAGCTTGTGTGTTTTGCCCAGAATTCCTTGCAGCACAGATTCAGTAAACAGAGAGAACACTGAGCGTCCCATTCACCCGTCCACTCATCAGTCCATTCATTGTGTCACTCGGACGGCGCCGTCTCCTCTCTGACCTCATTATCGGTTTTCTCTTAAAGAGACGGCGCCGCTGCGGCCCAGAGCTGCTGACTCTGGGATTCTGATTGGCTCGTTCCAACCGTTTTTTATGTTACAACGGGGAGTTTGGACCCGGCTGAGTCAGCTGAAAACGTCCCGAACAGGAGCGTAGATTTCTGAGCCGCTCAGACTTAATTAGGATTACAGGATGGTTGGGTTCCTCGCCGACCTGAGATTCATCACTTCAGAGACACATTTACTGAACTTCCTGCCAAGCAGCCTCTGCAGTTCAGCAGGCTGCAGGTGATTGGAGGGGCTGGTTTCTGGAGCTCTGAGCCAATCAGGCTTACAATCCAGTGGACTACCGGCCCGGTTCACTGACAGCTCTGGCACTAGCTGCACTTTCCTTCATTCTTAGGTTTTTATTTTTATTCTAAGGATGTTTATATCTTTCAAACCAACAGATTTCCTTCTCTCCTTCATCTAAAGGTGTTAAACATGTTATTCTAAAAGATTCTCAGTCATTGCGAAAGCGTTATAAAACAATCCACTGGACTTTGTTTCCAAGTTTGAAGACGTTTCTCTTCCATCCAGGAAGCTTTTTCAATTCAAAATGTCAGAAATAACGTTTAGTTCCAGCCCTTGAATAAACCAAACAACCTCTCCACTAATGCATGGCCCAACATAGAAGAGCGCCCTCCTCTGGAGAAGACTGTACGGTACATCTAAACCTTATGGACAAAGAACATTCATTTGAGGACCAGAATGTTCACATTTTGGACAAAAAAGACAGGTGGTTTGAGAGGGGCGTAAAGGGAGCCATCTATGTTAAGAAAGAAAAACCGACCTTAAACAGAGAGGGTGGGGGGGGGGCGTCCTCAGGTTCCAGCTTTCAAAAATTTACAATGCAGCGATAGAGTTAATTTCTTCCCACTATCATCGCAACCCCAACCTCTTTACATAAGAACAGGCCAACAATTCCCTCTAACGACCCCCTTTCAGAGACATAGACAGGTATGGGGCATTGCAGGCTAACAAAGAAGCCAAACGACCCCCATTCCAAAGGGGGGGACCCGTTCATCCGTTTCTATTTGCATGTTTTCTAAACTAAAACCAGGCTTTGTTGGGCTGCTGGATAAAACCTGGAACTAAACGCTATTTCTGACATTTTGAAAATAAATGATATAGATAAAAAATCCAGTGCTGTAAATGTTCATCAGGAGGTTTTGATCATTTTGGTATCCATGTTGTTTTTTATAGGATTTGAGTCAGTCCACGACTCATCTACAGATATGGTGCTGTGCCACACAGCAAAATGGCTCCACAGCGCCATCTACCAGAGTAGCGGTGCAGAGGTAGCCCATTTACCCTGATTGTTTGATTTAAAGGAAAAGTCGCTCATATTCAGAATCCAAACTTCTGAAAGTTCTTTAAATCTGAAATGATTCCATCCTGTTCAATAAATGATCAGTTTTTAATTGAGAGTAATTTTCATGTGAATGTGCTTTACTGGAGGCATCCATGTTTGTCAAAGAACACTACTGCCACCTACTGGTTTGTGACGTCACGGTGCGGTATCGGCTGTTGATCAAGTCCCAGTGCTGTATCTGGTGTTTGTCACAACGCGCTATTATCCAAGTCATCTTGAAAACATTCTTCTTCCAAATGTTGGCTACATATTACGGGTTTTTTCTCTGGCCAGAAGTTCGATGGCAAATCCTCCCTCTTCAAGTTGGCGATCCAACGAATTTACTGCCAAATTACATTAAACTGATAACTGATTTAAGGAAATTTAAAAAATCATTGAAAGAACATTTATTAAATATAGAGGTAAAACACGATTAGGACTGTGAGGGAGTACACAGTCTTCTTCACTTGCTGTGTTTGTTTGATTAGTTTGGATTGTTTCTGTTTATGTATATGGGTATATATGTATGTGTATAGATTATGGGAGATGTTGTTTTAATGTCCACATAATTTTATTTCATTTGTAATTTTTTATTTCATCGTTTGTTGTTGGACCCCAGGAAGAATAGCTGTAGCTTGCTACAGCTAATGGGGATCCTAAATAAACTAAAACTAAACTAAACGACCAACCCGTCCGTGGAGGATCAGGAATCAGAAAGGTGGAATAACTCTTTTTTTCACTTTTACCCGATGTATTCCAGCATCCAGCTGCCATGCACGTGGGCATTGTCAGTTTCACTATAGCTCTGGTGAATTTCAATGGTGAAGTCCTCTGGAAATCTTCAATAATTGTTGTTGATTGCAGATGTGTCTAGTAGTTCGCATTGATTTAGCTTGTAAAGCGGGGAGAATGGCGCTAGGCTTACCGCACCGTGACGTCACTGCTGGAAGATGGCAGGAGGGAGGGGCTACTATGTTTGGGCAAAGACGGCCGCTCCCAGACTCAGTGATCATGATGAAAATTATTGTTTTAATTTTTTATTTTTTGCACTAAATTCATTAAATCACAGCAAACGTTTTAGTTTTAGGTATAAATAATGATCCATTGATTTTTCCATGCTGACTGGACTTCTTTAACTGGAGTGTATAAAACCTGCCTACTGCTGAGAGAGCGACCAAGATTGTAAAAAAATAAAATAAACATTTTCCATTCAAGATAAAAAAAATAAAAATGTGTCAGTCAATCTTCTCCATGCAGAGCTCCTCAAGTGGAAACGTTTGAGTTTCATCTGGTTTAATAATCCGATTATTAATCGATAAAAAAAAAAATCAATACATTAATCGTTTTGCCAAATAATCGTTAGCTGCAGCCCTATGTGATTCGATTTTTTCTGTTTCCATGGAGATTCACTGCTGGAAGATGGCAGGAGGGAGGGGCTACTATATTTGGGCAAAAATGGCCGCTCCCAGACTCTAACGCTAAATTCATTACATCACCGCCAACGTATTAGTTTTAGGTATAAATAATGATCCATTGATTATTCCTTGCTGTCTGGACTTCTCCTTTAAGAAAGTTTTGTTTCTTTAAAATTGATATTAAGAACTAAAGATCAGAACTAAACATCACGATATATCGCCAAATCAATGTTTTTTTCTTCCACACCTTTAGTCCGAACCATTTGCTTCAGATCGGTACAGTGACCCTTCAGGTGTTCTTACTTGTCTTTCGCTCAGCAGGTAGATGTACTGATGGTCTGGACTGAACACCATGTCCCTCAGGATCGGCTTGCCCTCCACCACCGTCACCGTCTCGTACAGCAAGGCATTCTGGGCCGGCGGCGGGATCCCATCCACACGGATCTGAAACAAAGACACGGTTTGTGAGGCAACAGGAACCAGAAACTGATCAGAAACAGAGAGATCGGACTGTTTTCCAAAAGGAATGAACCTTTTTCTCATGTAAGCATCAAATATTCATCAACCGGAACCGAGCAAGGCCCCAACCGGGTCCCAACATGAGAACAGCCATCCAAACCAGAACCAGAACAAATTAAGACTCCCTACAAAAACAATCAGAACCTCAGTGGATCAAAAACCTGAATCTGTTTCTTAACTGCAGGAAAAACAAATCTTCACACCAGAACCACATCAGCAGGGTTTCTCTCACGTTTATCTAAACCTGTCAGAAACAGGTTCTGTTTTCACACTGCGGCTGTTCTGCCCAACAACAGTCACACCAGGACCGTCTTCATCATCTTCCTCTGAAGATGAAAATCCCTCAAAGATTTAATAAAAGCCGTTCCCCGCAGCAGAGAGACAGCCTCACGTCTGATTAGCATTAAAACACCGTTTTATGGACGTCAGCCTGAGTAATGGGATTACATTTCACCGGAGAGGAAGAACGACCAGGAGGAGGAGGAGGAGGGGGGATGCTACATACAGCAGAGAGCCGACGGAGAGAGGAGAGCTACAAAAATGTGGAGCAACTAAAATAAGGCTCCCCCAAATCTCCCAACACCCCTCCCCCCACCTGACCCAGAAAAACACCACCGAGGAAGAAGAGGGGAAAAAAGGAGGAAGATGTATGTAGGGAAAGTCAGAGAAGGGGATGAAGGACGAGTGTGTGTAGTTAATTAGCTGTCTTCTCGTTAAGCAGCCCGGCTTAATTAGAGCTGAAGAGATTCACACACACACACACCAGAACACACACATTTCCACAATCCTGTTTCAGGGAGACACAGCAGCAGAGAGGGAGGAGACGGTAAAGTAGGACACTGCAGCAGACACCAACCAGCTGAGCGATTCCTTTAAAGGTGTCCTGGAAATCCTGGAAAACCTGGAAAAGAATAATCCTGACCCGGCGCGGAGGTCAGCCCTGTCGGGTTTCCGCTCCGGGGGAGAGAACAAACCAGAACGTCTTCATGATGGACGCCTGAGGTGTGGAGACGGAGCGACAGGATGTGAGTGAAAGCGAAAGATGAAGGGCACCTCTGTGGAGGAGCAATAGAGGAAATGACCTTTGACCTTTGAGACGACTCCCAGCACCTGCTTTGTTCCAAACACACTCGCCCCTTCTTCTACACGTGACCTCTGACCTCCCAGCCTCAGATAAAGAGCCCTTTCCTCTGTTCATACATGAGCAGCCGTGTGGGAGGCATGGGTTTGAAAACTCTACGCAGACGATGTTACGCTAACTGTAGAAGACCAAAGGAAGTTTTAAGGTTACGTCAAATAGTTGCTTAGAGACAGATTTTTCTATTCAGTTTATTTCTATAGCTCCAATTCACATCATGTCATCTCAGGTCACTTTCCAGTTCACCAGAACATCCAGTCAGATTGATTCAAAGTTTTCTATCTAAGGAAAACCAGCTGATTGCATCGACTCATTGACTCTTCAGCAATCCCTCACACTAAGCATGCTTGTAGCGACAGTGGAGAGGAAAAACTCCCTTTGAACAGGAAGAAACCTCCAGCAGAACCAGGCTCAGTGTGAGCAGCCATCTGCTGAGGCCCACTGGGGTTCAAGGAGACAGAAGCAGACATAGAAAACGAAGCATAGATACAAAAGGCAACTGTCAACCAGCTCCACAGGCGGCCCCGTCCAGGAAACACACAGCCAGGCAGACGAGCTCCGAGCCAGCTCCCATGTCAGAAGATGAAGAGAGCACATCCAGTTAGTCACAGTCAGAGAAACAGGACTACACTGGAAAACAGGCCAAGCTCCAAAATCTAGAAACAAAGGTGTTGATGGCAGCAGCACAGCTGATATTTCTCTCCAGGATGGAGTCACAGCCAAACAGGAACAGACCAGATGAAGCTACTATGAGAAAAAGCAGAGAGAGCAGAACGTTAGAGATTGAACTAACAGATTCTGCAGAGTGGGAGAATAGAGATAGAATGAAGCAGAATGATGAAAAAGGGGTCCCTATGTCCTCCAGCAGTCTAAGCCTATAGCAGCAGAACCATAGAGATAGCTCAGGATAACCTGAGCCACTCTAACTAGAAGCTTTATCAATTCGTGGACCTGGACCTGCTGGAATCATGTGACTAAAAAAAAACTAAAGCATCCTTTAGCTTTAGCATCCAGGCCACCGGTTGTTTCTGGTACACACACTTAAAAAAAATATAAATCTAAATAAGTAATTTTTTCTTAAAATAAGAGCATATTATCTTGAATTGAGGAGGAAAGTGAGACACTACGCCAATGGAACAAGACATTACATTTAAAATAAGAAAGAACAATATTCCATTGACAAATCATCTTATTTACATACTAAGGGTAAATACACTTCATTTGAGAAAATGTTACGTATTCCTAGATTGTTTTTGCGTAACGGGTCAGTTAAAAAACGACCCGTTACCTCGTTCTCAGTCACCCGAATCTGATCCAAACGCTTCTGGTCTAAAACGGCCAGAGGACCAGTTGGTGTTAAACACGTTTGTTGATTCTCAGTGTTTATCCTGCATAGCTGCTGGAAACATGATGCTGCACCCCCACAGATCCGCAGCCTGACATTCCTCTGTAACGCAACACCCCACCCTGTGTGTGTGTGTGTGTGTGGAGGGGGGATGTAACTGTGAGGTCCAGACCGCTGGTCCGGCTCATTTTAGATAAACTGACTTCATAACCGATGATTCCCAGGCAATGTCGCTGATAACAGACGCACACGGAGGGAGTAGGAACTTCTATACATGTGGATGAATCTTTCTGTCAGAAACTGGTACCAGAACCACCTCCAGTGTAAATCTGGATCATTGCAAAATGATTCATCGCTTCCTGAATCGGTGAAGTTGGTCTGAACTCTGTTAGAAACGTAAAAATCGTTTATAAAAGAGGAAGGATGACAGAAAAGCAGCAAGTTGCTCATTTGTTGGATCTCCTGTGCTTCACGTCCACCTTTGCTCTCCTCGCTCTGTCTCCTCCTGATCGAGTCTTTTACGCCCCTCTCCTCTCGTTCCGCGTCACGTTTCCCTCTGCTGTGTTTGCTTTGGGTGAACTGTGGCTTTCTGAAGGAAATCTAGTTCTGTCAGAACCATTAGTGTCTGTTAACGGAGCCATTCGCCTCTCATTCAATCTGTCTGCCTCTCAGTGTCATTCACAAACACATTAGCACAGCCTGAAACTCAACACCTGCACTGCTTTCACTGCGGCACACTCACACCCAAACACCCCCCCCCCCCCCCCCCCCCCCCGCGGGCCTGGAGCGGACCGCTCTCTGGTTTCGTCCAGCTGCTGCTGCCCCTCTCCATGTTCACAATAACGGGACAAATTAGAAAAGGATGTTTCTTCATCCTCAGAGTGAAAACAGGAGGTTCTGGAGAACCGGACTGAGCCCGACCCGTTAAGAGGACTCTACAGTCACTTCTACTTAAGATTCGCTCTTTATTGATATGTTCCTGTTTGGCTGTGACTCCATCCTGGAGAGAAATATCAGCTGTGCTGCTGCCATCAACACCTTTGTTTCTAGATGTTGGAGCTTGGCCTGTTTTCCAGTGTAGTCCTGTTTCTCTGACTGTGACTAACTGGATGTGCTCTCTTCATCCTCTGACATGGGAGCTGGCTCGGAGCTCGTCTGCCTGGCTGTGTGTTTCCTGGACGGGGCCGCCTGTGGAGCTGGTTGACAGTTGCCTTTTGTATCTATGCTTCTTTTCTATGTCTGCTTCTGTCTCCTTGAACCCCAGTGGGCCTCAGCAGATGGACGCTCACACTGAGCCTGGTTCTGCTGGAGGTTTCTTCCTGTTCAAAGGGAGTTTTTCCTCTCCACAGTCGCTACAAGCATGCTTAGTGTGAGGGATTGCTGAAGAGTCAATGAGTCGATGCAATCAGCTGGTTTTCCTTAGATAGAAAACTTTGAATCAATCTGACTGGATGATCTGGTGAACTGGAAAGTGACCTGAGATGACGTGTTTTGATTCAGCGCTATAGAAATAAACTGAATAGAATAGAATTTGTCACCTTTTTTTTTTTTTTGTTCAGGGGAGTTTTGGTTCTGCTAAATGGATCTGGTTCAGACACATCGTCTCCTATTCCTGATCTGTTCATCAGAATCAAGAAGCAGACAAAGAGGAGTCCTTTCAGCTCCTTCAGACGGTGTTCAGTCAGCCATCGGGGCCCAGGGGAGGAAGACGAGGAGGAGGAAGGGCAGTGAAGGGTGAAAGAGCCTGGGGGGGGGGGGGAGCTGTTAAGCTTATTAGGCGTCTTCCCATCCCCCTACTCTCTGCAGACACAATAAGACCACCAAGTGATGGATTAAAGCCTCAGGCTCCATCTGAAGCTCCAGCTCTGCTCCACCGCTGGAGGAGGATCATCATCAGATGTCGACACCATCATCTTCTGACCTCTGACCTTCACTGCTTCCTGCTCAGCTCTGCTGGTCACAGGTTTCCCTGGAGGTCTGAAGGTTCACAGCTGCCCCAAACTTTTGGGTTTCAGAACCACTCAATGTGACCCACAAAATGGTTGATTAACCCAGAAGACCAACTGTTTTCCGCTCATTAGATCAGAATCACTAAGGTCCAGCCATGTGCAGAAGATGGCAAACGGTAAAACTCAGAAGCTCCCAAAAACACACAATTATTTCCTCTGTTTAATGGATCCAAGGATCCAGGATGATCTTCCTGTGGTTCTATTAGTGAATCTAAACTCTGATGAACTCCTTCAGTTCTCCTAAAGGGTCCATTTAGCGGCACTGATGGAGGAGCAGCAGAACTTCTCTGCTCGATCAGAAGGAGACGACAAGAGAAAAATGGAAATAATTGGAACAGGAGAGAAGAAGACATGCTAGCAGTTAGCATGGTAGATAGAACGAGATAGAAGATGACATGCTAGCAGTTAGCATGGTAGATGGAACAGGATAGAAGACATGCTAGCAGTTAGCATGGTAGATGGAACAGGATAGAAGACATGCTAGCAGTTAGCATGGTAGATGGAACAGGATAGAAGACATGCTAGCAGTTAGCATGGTAGATGGAACAGGATAGAAGACATGCTAGCAGTTAGCATGGTAGATGGAACAGGATAGAAGACATGCTAGCAGTTAGCATGGTAGATGGAACAGGATAGAAGACATGCTAGCAGTTAGCATGGTAGATGGAACAGGACAGAAGAAGACATGCTAGCAGTTAGCATGGTAGATGGAACAGGATAGAAGAAAAGCTAGCAGTTAGCATGGTAGATGGAACAGGATAGAAGACATGCTAGCAGTTAGCTTGGTAGATGGAACAGGATAGAAGACATGCTAGCAGTTAGCTTGGTAGATGGAACAGGATAGAAGACATGCTAGCAGTTAGCTTGGTAGATGGAACAGGATAGAAGAAGACATGCTAGCAGTTAGCATGCATGGTAGATGGAACAAGATGGAAGAAGAAATGCTAGCAGTTAGCATACATGGTAGATGGAACAAGATGGAAGAAGACATGCTAGCAGTTAGCATGCATGGTAGATGGAACAAGATGGAAGAAGACATGCTAGCAGTTAGCATGGTAGATGGAACAGGACAGAAGAAGACATGCTAGCAGTTAGCATGGTAGATGGAACAGGATAGAAGACAAGCTAGCAGTTAGCATGGTAGATGGAACAGGATAGAAGACATGCTAGCAGTTAGCATGGTAGATGGAACAGGATAGAAGACATACTAGCAGTTAGCATGGTAGATGGAACAGGATAGAAGACATGCTAGCAGTTAGCATGGTAGATGGAACAGGATAGAAGACATGCTAGCAGTTAGCATGGTAAAAGAAACAGGATAGAAGACATGCTAGCAGTTAGCATGGTAGATGGAACAGGATAGAAGACATGCTAGCAGTTAGCATGGTAAATGAAACAGGATAGAAGACATGCTAGCAGTTAGTATGGTAGATGAAACAGGATAGAAGACATGCTAGCAGTTAACATGGTAGATGAAACAGGATAGAAGACATGCTAGCAGTTAGCATGGTAGATCAAACAGGAAAGAAGACAAGCTAGCAGTTAGCATGGTAGCTGTAGAAGTTTGATGAGGTCATGACCTTCATGGAGCAGAGTCGAACATTCCTTTGAGCCAGAACCAGCTGTTTAAAATCTCTGCTAACAGAACAAATTCTATCCCAGCTCTGATCGGTGGTTTATAATAAAAACAGAGAGCTAGCTCACCGTTAGCTTCCGCTACATTGGAAGGAAAGTAAACGGTCTGACAGCATAAATAAATAATAAATAACAATAAATAGGTAAAATATAATGATGAACTACTTTATTGTAAAAAAAACATTAAGTTCCCTATAAGATGGAAAGTTCATCTTCATAGAAGTAAAAAGTCCTTTTGTAAAGAAAATGGCTGCTTATTATTTAAATACTGATAAGATCAAGGTCAACTTTATCAATTAATATCTTGGATTTCTACTTTAAATTTATTCTGTTTTATATAATTTCATATTTTAAATATCCAAACATGCGCAAAAGATGTGCGATTTCCACTGGCACTGCGTGGTTTCCCTGAGGGATGCCCGACTGAACGGCGTCATCGTTCCTGAATCAGAAGGTTTGGGTCAGAAAGGTTCTGTTTAATCTGCCGTTCATCAATCCATAGAAACACAGACTGGTTTTAGGACACAAACACCAACCACTTCCCCTTTAAGCCCCAATTACCATCACCATGGAAACAATTACAGATGATATAACAGATAAAAACCCCCCATTTACCCCCCCCTCACTCCTGGACTGAGTGGTTGAACAACAGGATGAAGAGTCTTCAGGCTCTTCGGGGAGCTGCAGGATTTGCTCGTTCTTCCATCATCTCCTTGGCAACTGAATAATATTTAATCCGCCTCTGTTTTCAGCAGCGCCTCGCCAGCAGTGATGAAACCATCAGCATCCTCACTTCAACACAGACATCAGGACCAGAACCGGGATGGTTTTTAGCTGGAGGAATCCGACCCTGGTTCAGAACCTGAACCAGAAATCTACCCAGAACCCAGATCCAGAACGGTTTTTAGCTGGAGGAATCCAACACCTTCAGGGTTCTCCTGCAGGTTACCCTGGCTCAGAACCTGAACCTTAACCCAGAACCGGGAGGGCTTTTAGCTGCAGGGATCCAAAACCTTCAGGTTTCTGTGGGGGAGAGACATGCGGCAAATGACCACAGGTCAGATTCGAACCCGGGTCAGTCGCGTCGAGGACTAAGGCGTCCATACATGAGTCGTGCGCGCTAACCACTGCGTCACCTGAATGCCCCTGACACAGTTTATTAAACCCTAAATTAACTTAACATGTCGAAACCTGCCAGCAAAATATGTTTGCTTTTATTATCCTGGTCCCTGCAGTTTGGATTAAATACATAAAAAACTGCTAACGTCTCCTTCCAGTTGCCATGAATGATAGGGAGAAACCCCCAAGAGGCAACTAGGCCTGAGGCAGCTGCTGCTGGGGATTCCCAGTGACAGCGCACTATGTGCAACTCTGACAAGAGAAATAACATTTGAAGGCAGGATGGTAATCTGGATGATCTGACTGCACAGACCATGTTTTCAGGAGGACTTTCTCACTTCAACATAGATTCTAACTACTTTTTACCCGCAGATCACAGCTAATGTAGCAAAGCTGCTCTCTGCAGCAGCAGAAGCACCAACTACTGGAGGCTGACTGTAAGGAGACAAGAACTGCCAGAGCCAGAACTGAACCGCGCCGAGCCCCAGTGATGAACTAGTACCATTTCAGAGGATGAAGAGAGCACATCCAGTTAGTCACAGTCAGAGAAACAGGACTACACTGGAAAACAGGCCAAGCTCCAACATCTAGAAACAAAGGTGTTGATGGCAGCAGCACAGCTGATATTTCTCTCCAGGATGGAGTCACAGCCAAACAGGAACAGACCAGATGAAGCTACTATGAGAAAAAGCAGAGAGAGCAGAACGTTAGAGATTGAACTAACAGATTCTGCAGAGTGGGAGAATAGAGATAGAATGAAGCAGAATGATGAAAAAGGGGTCCCTATGTCCTCCAGCAGTCTAAGCCTATAGGAGCAGATCTATAGAGATAGCTCAGGATAACCTGAGCCACTCTAACTAGAAGCTTTATCAAAAAGGAAAGTTTTAAGCCTAGCCTTAAAAGTAGACAGGGTGTCTGCCTCACGGACTAAAACTGGAAGTTGGTTCCACAGGAGAGGAGCCTGATAACTAAAAGATTAAAAATGTATAGTATGAATCATTTAAAGCCCCACCCCCACAAAAAAAAAGGACAGCAGCTTGAATCTAATTAAAAAAGTCCTCCCTTCTTGTTGCCAGTCAGTCTTTAATCCACTAATTTACAAGCAGAGGAACAGGAAGCGGCAGCTGATGGAAGCAGCTGACACCTTTAATTCAGGCCTGACCCCGACCCCGTCCACACAGACGCAGGATTTGTGAGGCAAAGCAGGGACAAATCCCGACCGGGAGACGGGAACTTTTATTTTCTTCTTAAAAAGCTCAGAGATTGTGCAAACGGAGCCAGCAGATTAGCTGCCGTCTTTGCTCATTTGTTCCAATCAAGATGAGTATTTGGATCCAGAGCTCGTTAGCAGGGATCAGGCAGATCCAGGATCAGGATTCTACAGACGCAAATCCGATTAAGTCCTGCAGAAAGTGACTCCTGCAGGACGATGAAACTCCAGGAAAGCAAATAAAAAAAGGTGAGATTGCAGGACATCTCCCCCCCCAGCCTGTTCTGGGATCAGTTGATAAACCAAACCCTGCCTTCAGACACCTTCCCATCTCGTCTGTATTTTGGGCTAAAGTGAGCCATTTCCAGGTGTTCTGTGATCAAAGCTCAGCTCTGTTCCCCGTTCTTCCCTCCCTCTCTTCTCTTATCGTCTCATATTTCCCTTTTCTCTTTCCCATCTCCTAATCCGTCTCTTCTCCTGCCCTGCTCCTTCTTCTCCGCCACAGAGCATCTGATGCAGATAAAAATGTTCCCTTCTGTTGAGTCTCTGCTTCCCAATCCAACGAGCCGCTCTCTTTCTGGGACATTTTTTATTTGATTCACGGCATTTTACCTCCCGGCCGGTTTTCCTGGTGGTTAAAGATGAGGCTGAGTCCCTCATTTGTTTCTCAGCTGAGGGAGAAAAATAAATCTTCTAATATAATTATTAATTGCGTTAACATTTTCAACCCAACGATGCAAAATGTTCGATTTTTTCTCAAAATAAGTGCATTTTTTCCTGAATTGAAGACGTAAGAGAGACACTTAGCCAATGGAGAGCAGGACTATTTACATTTAGAATAAGGAAATATAATTGAATTGTGTTATTTCGAGTGTATATTTTCTAACTATTTTATTTTAAGAGTTTAAAAAAATCATTCTGTTATTTATCTACTCAACTAAAGGTGAATAAAATTATTTAAAGGAAAAGTCCAGTCAGCAAGGAATAATCAATGGATCATTATTTATACCTTAAACTAATACGTTCGCTGTGATTTAATGAATTTAGTGCAAAAAAAATAAATAAAAACAATAATTTTTGTTGAGATCACCGAGTCTGGGAGCGGCCATTATTCTCCAAATATAGTAGCCCCTCCCTCCTGCCATCTTCCAGCAGTGACGTCACGGTGCGGTAAGCCTAGCGCCATTCTCCCCGCTTTACAAGCTAAATCAATGGGAACTACTAGACACATCTGCAATCAACAACAATTATTGAAGATTTCCAGAGGACTTCCAACTGAGAAGTGGTCTCAGCAAGAGAGCAGCTTTAAATCATTGTGTTGCCATGTGTAGCTGACTTTATGTCAGCTGGTATTAACGATGGTACAAAGCCTGAAGTTAGAGAGAAATAAGATCGTAATGGGACGTCAGCAGCTGATCAGCCATGAGAGATAAACAGTCGCTACGTCTGAATCTATTCAAAGCGAAATGTTTATTTAATGATTCTACTTATTGTAATTTATTGATTATGTGAGCATAAATGAGGCAACTCCTTCAAGCTATTTAAATTTTCACATACCCAGAAGTTCTGGGCGAGGAGGAGGAGTAGCAACAATCTTCCAGTCTGAGATACTGATTACTCCCAAAACAGTTAATACCTACAACTCTTTGGATCAGGGAAATTAAGAGTTAAATGTCCAAATTTCAAGGCAAGAAAACCTCTTCTTTTTGTAACTTTGTATCGTCCGCCAGGTCCTTACTCTGAATTTTTAGATGAGTTTTCAGAGTTCCTTTCTGATTTGGTATTAAATACTGACAGGGTCATCATAGTGGGAGATTTTAACATCCATGCTGACATTGAAGGCGATAGCTTAAGAGCAGCCTTTAATGCTATCTTAGACACTATTGGCTTTGTTCAAAATGTGAATAGTCCCACACATTCTCATCTTCATACTTTGGATCTTGTGCTGACATACGGCATAGAATGTGAAGAAATAACAGGATTTCCTCACAACCCTGTCCTCTCTGACCACTTTCTAATAACCTTCAGGATTACTTTAACAGAGTTCTCCTCCCCCAAAAGAGGGTTCAATTTTAGTAGATCTTTATCAGATAGAGCAGTTATAAATTTTAAAGAATCGGCTTCACTTTCTCTCTCCTCTGTGTCGCTGAGCAGTGCTACAGAGTGCAAAAGCATAGCTTATTCCCCTTCACAGGTTGATGATTTTGTTGATGGGGTTGCTAGTTCTCTGCGTACTGCCTTAGACAACGCAGCTCCCTTGAAAATGAAAACCGTTGAAAATAGAAAGCTTGCTCCTTGGTTTAATGCAGAGCTGCGTACTTTGAAGCAAAATGCTAGGAAACTGGAGAGAAAATATCGCTCCACAGGCCTGCGGGAGTCCTTCCTATTCTGGAAAAATGGTTTACTGCTGTATAAGAGGACCCTTTGTAAAGCAAGAGCAGCATACTTCTCCTCATTAATAGAGGAGAATAAGAATAATCCTAGATTTCTTTTTAATACAGTTGCCAAACTCACCCAGAGCCATAGCTCTGTTGAACCGTCCATTCCACCTGCTCTTAGCAGCAATGATTTTATGGGATTCTTTATAAATAAGATTGATCTTATTAAAAATAAGATCATTAGCACTCCTCTATCCGCGATTGTACCTGAGGTAGTCATGGAATCTGAACCGGGTTTAGACTGCTTTGATCCAGTTGAACTTTCTGAATTAGCAAAATTATTGTCTTCATCTAAGCCTTCAACTTGTATGTTAGATCCAGTTCCAACCAGGTTATTTAAGGAGGTATTCCCTTTGATCTCCTCCTCCATTTTAGATGTGATTAATCTATCTCTGTTACAGGGATATGTACCTAAAGCTTTTAAGGTTGCTGTAATTAAACCTCTGCTTAAGAAACCGTCTCTTGACCAAGATGACTTGGTTAATTATAGACCTATATCCAATCTTCCTTTCTTATCCAAAATTCTTGAGAAAGTAGTTGCCAAACAAGTTTGCGATACCTTCTACCATAATGAACTTTTTGAAGAGTTTCAGTCTGGCTTTAGAGCTCATCATAGCACTGAAACAGCTCTGGTGAAAGTCACTAATGATATTCTCATGGCCTCAGATAATGGACTTGTATCTGTGCTCGTCCTGTTGGATCTTAGTGCTGCATTTGATACAGTTGACCATAATATTCTTTTAGAAAGACTTGAATATTTTGTTGGAATTAAAGGAACAGCACTAGACTGGTTTAAATCTTATCTATCTGATCGAATTCAGTTTGTTTATGTTAATGATAGATCTTCAACACGCTCAAAGGTTACCTGTGGAGTACCACAGGGATCAGTGCTAGGACCAATTCTCTTTACTTTATACATGCTCCCAATTGGTAGAGTTATTAGACAGCATGGGATTAATTTTCACTGTTATGCTGATGATACCCAGCTATATCTGTCTATAATCCAGATGAAGCTAACCCATTACATAGATTACAGGCATGTCTGAAGACATAAAAACCTGGATGACTCTTAACTTTCTGCTTCTGAATGCAGACAAAACAGAAGTTATAGTCTTTGGACCAGAGTCTCTGAAAAAGAAGCTGATTAGCCAGTCACTTCATTTGGATGGGATTAAACTGATTTCAGATAATAAAGTAAAAAATCTTGGTGTTATTTTTGATCAGGACCTGTCATTTAAATCCCATATCAAAGAGGTTTCTAGAATTTCCTTCTTTCATCTGAGGAACATTGCAAAAATTAGAAATCTCCTGTCCAGGGGTGATGCTGAGAAACTAGTCCATGCATTTGTTACTTCAAGGCTGGACTATTGTAATTCTTTACTATCAGGAAGTCCACAAACTGTAGTTAAAAGCCTTCAGCTGATCCAAAATGCTGCAGCCAGAGTTCTGATGAAAATGAAAAAGAGAGATCATATCTCTCCTATCCTGGCTTCTCTTCATTGGCTTCCTGTTAAATCCAGAATAGAATTTAAAATCCTCCTTCTCACATATAAAGCCTTAAATGGCCAAGCTCCATCTGATATCAGAGATCTGATTGTTCCTTATGTTCCTAACAGAGCACTTCGCTCTCAATCTGCAGGTTTACTAGTGGTTCCTAGAATTTCTAAAAGTAGAATGGGAGGCAGATCTTTTAGTTATCAGGCTCCTCTCCTGTGGAACCAACTACTAGTTTTAGTCCGTGAGGCAGACACCCTGTCTACTTTTAAGGCTAGGCTTAAAACTTTCCTTTTTGATAAAGCTTCTAGTTAGAGTGGCTCAGGTTATCCTGAGCTATCTCTATAGTTCTGCTGCTATAGGCTTAGACTGCTGGAGGACATAGGGACCCCTTTTTCATCATTCTGCTTCATTCTATCTCTATTCTTCCACTCTGCAGAATCTGTTAGTTCAATCTCTAACGTTCTGCTCTCTCTGCTTTTCTCATAGTAGCTTCATCTGGTCTGTTCCTGTTTGGCTGTGACTCCATCCTGGAGAGAAATATCAGCTGTGCTGCTGCCATCAACACCTTTGTTTCTAGATGTTGGAGCTTGGCCTGTTTTCCAGTGTAGTCCTGTTTCTCTGACTGTGACTAACTGGATGTGCTCTCTTCATCCTCTGACATGGGAGCTGGCTCGGAGCTCGTCTGCCTGGCTGTGTGTTTCCTGGACGGGGCCGCCTGTGGAGCTGGTTGACAGTTGCCTTTTGCATCTATGCTTCTTTTTCTATGTCTGCTTCTGTCTCCTTGAACCCCAGTGGGCCTCAGCAGATGGCCGCTCACACTGAGCCTGGTTCTGCTGGAGGTTTCTTCCTGTTCAAAGGGAGTTTTTCCTCTCCACTGTCGCTACAAGCATGCCTAGTGTGAGGGATTGCTGAAGAGTCAATGAGTCGATGCAATCAGCTGGTTTTCCTTAGATAGAAAACTTTGAATCAATCTGACTGGATGATCTGGTGAACTGGAAAGTGACCTGAGATGATGTGAATTGGAGCTATAGAAATAAACTGAATAGAATTGAATTGAATTGAAATTATTCAAATAATCATCATCTAATTAAGAAATCGATTCATCGTTAAAGGAAAATTCGCTCATATTCAGAATTCAAACTTCTGAAAGTTCTTTAAATCTGAAATGATTCCATCCTGTTCAATAAATGATCAGTGTTTTTAATTCAGAGTAATTTTCATGTGAATGTGCTTTACTGGAGGCATCCATGTTTGTCAAAGAACACTACTGCCACCTACTGGTTAGTGACATTGTCACGGTGCGGTATCGGCTGTTGATCAAGTCCCAGTGCTGTATCTGGTGTTTGTCACAACGCGCTATTATCCAAGTCATCTTGAAAACATTCTTCTTCCAAATGTCGGCTACATATTACGGGTTTTTTCTCTGGCCAGAAGTTCGATGGCAAATCCTCCCTCTTCAAGTTGGCGATCCAACGACCAACCCGTCCGTGGAGGATCAGGAATCAGAAAGGTGGAATAACTCTTTTTTTCACTTTTACCCGATGTATTCCAGCATCCAGCTGCCATGCACGTGGGCATTGTCAGTTTCACTATAGCTCTGGTGAATTTCAATGGTGAAGTCCTCTGGAAATCTTCAATAATTGTTGTTGATTGCAGATGTGTCTAGTAGTTCCCATTGATTTAGCTTGTAAAGCGGGGAGAATGGCGCTAGGCTTACCGCACCGTGACGTCACTGCTGCAAGATGGCAGGAGGGAGGGGCTACTATGTTTGGGCAAAGACGGCCGCTCCCAGACTCAGTGATCATGATGAAAATTATTGTTTTAATTTTTTATTTTTTGCACTAAATTCATTAAATCACAGCAAACGTTTTAGTTTTAGGTATAAATAAAGATCCATTGATTTTTCCATGCTGACTGGACTTCTTTAACTGGAGTGTATAAAACCTGCCTACTGCTGAGAGAGCGACCAAGATTGTAAAAAAAAAAAAATAAACATTTTCCATTCAAGATAAAAAAAATAAAAATGTGTCAGTCAATCTTCTCCATGCAGAGCTCCTCAAGTGGAAACGTTTAAGTTTCATCTGGTTTAATAATCCGATTATTAATCGATAAAAATAAAAAAATCAATACATTAATCGTTTTGCCAAATAATCGTTAGCTGCAGCCCTATGTGATTCGATTTTTTCTGTTTCCATGGAGATTTTCCAACGTAATTAATTCTTCAAAATGTGCACAAAAGAAAAGTTTGATAAAAACACATCTAATAAAAAATATTTAATATTAATTGTAATATTTAAATTTGTTCGATGTTCTGAGACAAACATGCAATAAAATAAGAAAACAGGAAGGAGGCGACATTTTTTCACTGCAGGCATCTTTATATCCTGTGAAATAATTCAGATACCGACTAAATAAACTGCTATACACAAAGTAAAAACCAACCTAGGGGAAAGGTTTTCATTCTGGTTGCTCTTTCTCTAAATACTCTGCAGCCTGTAGCCAAAGAAAAAAACATGCAGCTAAAATAATTCACCACTTAAACCCCCGTTCACCTTCCTGTAATGAAGAAAGTCTAATTGCTCCAGTAGCTGTTAACGGCTAAGGTCTCCCACACAGGGACAGTACCGGCTCAGGATTCCTCCTAATGGCTTATTCTGTGGGGGGTTTTCACCCCAGCAGCGACTAAAACACAGAGGTCAGAGGTCAGGACGGCGTTTTCCAACCAAGGTTGGTTAAATCGCAGCGCGTGCATCACGCTCACCTGCAGCCTTTCAGTCAGAACAAACGGTTTTAGCAGGACTCTGTGTGTGACGTCAAACTAAAATGCTTCCTTGGAGACAATCTTTATGGATTTATCTGTAAAACAGTCGATGGGGGGGGGCACATCAGGAAGACTGATATAAAAGAAAGAGATGACGTCATTTCCCAAGGCGAAGCAGGAAGATGAACATGCAGCGATGCAGCTTTAGCAAACAAAACCAAATCTCTGCTGATCAACAAACTGCTTTAGATTCTGACTTTCCAGCTTTTTAGACTCATTAAAAAGTCCAAACATGCTTTAAAGTTTTTACAGCAGAAAACAGTTAAAGTGAGACGATGAAAATGATCTTTGCCTATAATTATTTTTACATCCATTCTGCCGTATTTTAACCCCTTCAGCCCTGATGGTTTATTCCTAATTTTAACATTTTGAATTGAAAGGGATGGATGGGAAGAGAAACGTCTTCACACTTGGAAACAAAGTCCAGTGGATTTTTTTTCACCGTATTTTCACGACCATAAGGCGCACCGGATTATAGAGCGCGTTTTTTATATACACCGGTACATCCTCTACTACATTTAAATACCTCTACTGCGTATTTAAAAATAGAGCGGGAGCAAAACTGAGTATGATTGTGCTTTATTCATGTATTTATTACAAAGTATTAATCAAACCCATCAAAGTCATCATCCTCTGTTTCTGAATTAAACAGCTGCGCTAAATCAGACATGCCAATTTCCCCTTCTTCGCTGTCAGAGTCACTTTCCGTGTCGCGCGGCTCCTCGGAAATGATGTCGGCTTTTGCGAAAGCTCGAACAACAGCGCCAGCAGACACGTTAGTCCAAGCATCTACAATCCATCCGCTAACGGTGGCGTAACTCGCCCGGCGCCGCCTCCACTTTTCATGAAACTGTGGTCTCCGTCTGTCATCCATCGCTCCCACGCCGCTCGCAGCCTTACTTTGAACGGCCGGTTCACACCGATGGCTGTGAGATGGGCACGCATGGAGTCACAGATTAACAGCGATGGTGATGCGTGGAAAAAACCACCTGGTCTCCTTACATTCACCTGCCTCAGCCACTCACATACCTGTTCTATTATACACAATCCACAACCACACTTCCCCCTTTAACGTTCTCATGGTGGTCTCAAACGTCCGCAGTAACACATAGGGCGCGCCGCACATTTTGAGGGAAAGAAAGACGTTTATATGCGCCTTATAGTCGTGAAAATACGGTAACTTTTTTTGGGAATGACTACGACCTGGATGACTGAGAATCTTCAGCAGCATTTCCTTCTGTGCATGAAGGAATCACATACTAATGTGTATTTGTGAAAATATTGAAATTCATCTGCTCAGTGTCACATAATGCAGCGATAGTTTAGTATTTCCTCTCAGCTCTTGCAGCAGTGAGGAGTTTTCCGCCCCCAAAAAGCAGCTTCAGCATTTAAATGACTCTGTTCACCCCCCCATTTTGCTCTGCTGTCTCCCGCTATCTCAGGGTTCCTCCAGCATAAGGCGAGTTAAATTCAAGACTTTTTAATGCCACTTGAAATAAAAATTTAAGACCAAATTTACAAGAAACAAAAGAAAAACCAGCTTGCGACAACTTAACCCAAAGGTTTATTTTAACTGCACTAATGTTTCTAATTTTGAAAAGCTTCCCATACAGGAAGAAAGTTAATGGAGCATCTCCCAAATGTCCCGGCCGCAACAACGCTTTTATGGGTTCCGCTATCGGTACGGAGCCAATAATGACGAGCCGTTAATTTTTTTCTTTTTTATAAATTAAAAAAAAGGTCAATTTTAATGTTTTATTTAGATTACAAAAATAAATCATAATAAAAATAATCATATTTATGATGTTTTAAAAATTAAGACATAAGAAAGACTGATTTAAGACATTTTAATACCAATTAAGGCCCTACTTTTATTTTGAAGAATTCAATGCCTTTTAAGACTTTTTAAGGACCTGCAGGAACCCTGTAACTTCTCCGTGAGCAACACTTGGCTCGACCAATGGGAGGAGGGGAACGTTACATATATGTAAAGATCCGGTTGGTCGTTGGATCGCCAACTTGAAGAGGGAGGATTTGCCATCGAACTTCTGGCCAGAGAAAAAACCCGTAATATGTAGCCGACATTTGGAAGAAGAATGTTTTCAAGATGACTTGGATAATAGCGCGTTGAGACAAACACCAGATACAGCACTGGGACTTGATCAACAGCCGATACCGCACCGTGACAATGTCACTAACCAGTAGGTGGCAGTAGTGTTCTTTGACAAACATGGACGCCTCCAGTAAAGCACATTCACATGAAAATTACTCTGAATTAAAAACACTGATCATTTATTGAACAGGATGGAATCATTTCAGATTTAAAGAACTTTCAGAACTTTTCCTTTAAAGCTCTAGCTCTATCCTAACCCTGGAAATAATCATTAACCCGTCATTACCAGAGCATAACGAACCTGAACCTACTTCACACTGTAGTCGTAAACCTAACTGTTATTAAAATTAGGCGGCGAGGAGCAGCAAGCGGTCCTCGCTTCAGTGGTAAAACTGGGATCACACACAGAGCCATGCCTGGAGGTGGAAACGCTTCCTGAGAAGCTCCACCATTTATTACTGAGGCAGCTGCAGCAGAGACAGGAACACGGCGCTACATTAAATAATTACTGGAAACAAACAAACAAACACGGGAGCCAGACCCTGGCAACCAGACCCCCCCTCCCCCCCACACACAGTGAGAGGGTCGAACCGAGAGGAAATCATCAGGGCGCTCTGACAGCTCCGTTAGCTCCACACTAACAGTGGAGACGCTGGCAGGGACAGATGATGAGACAAAGATCTTCCACCCTGTCGCCTGCAGAGACCAGCCGCTCACTGCGGCGTCTCGCCTTCTTAGGCAGCAATAAGTCGTACGGCAGCCCAGCGAGACACGACTCTCAGGATTTATTCTGTCTGAGACTCAAACCAGCGGAGGAATAAAAGCAGCTCCACACCTGATCCTCTCAGGGTCAGAGGCAGCAGCCGACATCTTCCTGCGCCTGAAAAACAACCTTTCATACGACGACACACACAGCCAAATAAAAGAAACTACATCTTTTAAAACAAGTCGAGGCTCCGCCCCCTCTGAGCAATCGTCCTAGACCTTGGTAGGAGTAAACCCTCTGATTGGTCCACCTGACCCAGCTGATTCACACCATGGTGTCAGGGGTCCCAAATCCCAGGGGCCACTTGGTCCAAACAGCATCAGGTCGGTTTATGTTTCCTTAAAATTATAAACATTCGTGGCTCGCCAAGCTCGATGACCTCCAAACAGGCCATGACCAGGAAGCCGTCCCTCTTCTTCAGCAGAACATTGATCTAACAGGCAGCTAAATATGCTGAAAAACAGCATAATGCCTTCAATCCAGTCATTTTGGAGCTATCAGTGAAACCAGCCGCTCCACTGAAATGAACTGGACAGATTGGAGTGGGAACCTAGAGATCAATCAACTAGATGGGATCTTAACCAGTTAAGATCAGCAGGCTGAACGGCCAAAAGATTTTATAAGCTAGGCTTAAAACTTTCCTTTTTGATAAAGCTTCTAGTTAGAGTGGCTCAGGTTATCCTGAGCTATCTCTATAGTTCTGCTGCTATAGGCTTAGACTGCTGGAGGACATAGGGACCCCTTTTTCATCATTCTGCTTCATTCTATCTCTATTCTTCCACTCTGCAGAATCTGTTAGTTCAATCTCTAACGTTCTGCTCTCTCTGCTTTTTCTCATAGTAGCTTCATCTGGTCTGTTCCTGTTTGGCTGTGACTCCATCCTGGAGAGAAATATCAGCTGTGCTGCTGCCATCAACACCTTTGTTTCTAGATGTTGGAGATCAGCCTGTTTTCCAGTGTAGTCCTGTTTCTCTGACTGTGACTAACTGGATATGCTCTCTTCATCCTCTGACATGGGAGCTGGCTCGGAGCTCGTCTGCCTGGCTGTGTGTTTCCTGGACGGGGCCGCCTGTGGAGCTGGTTGACAGTTGCCTTTTGTATCTATGCTTCGTTTTCTATGTCTGCTTCTGTCTCCTTGAACCCCAGTGGGCCTCAGCAGATGGTCGCTCACACCGAGCCTGGTTCTGCTGGAGGTTTCTTCCTGTTCAAAGGGAGTTTTTCCTCTCCACTGTCGCTACAAGCATGCTTAGTGTGAGGGATTGCTGAAGAGTCAATGAGTCGATGCAATCAGCTGGTTTTCCTTAGATAGAAAACTTTGAATCAATCTGACTGGATGATCTGGTGAACTGGAAAGTGACCTGAGATGACATGATGTGAATTGGAGCTATAGAAATAAACTGAATAGAATTAAACGATTTAGACTAGATATTAAGACACTGTGGTCAACTGGCAGCACCAAATAAGAACCACGTGGCAAAAATATGCTAATCCTGATTCTGAATTATGGCCTGATTTGAAAACAGAACTAAAAGGTTTGAAGTTGAGTTTAGCTGAGACCAACCGGAAACACAGGCTGCACACTGAAAAAACGTCAATCTCAATCGTCATTTTTTCGTATTGTCTTGAACTGAGGAGGTAAGTGAGACACTTTGCCAATCAAACAAGACAATTAATATTTAAAATAAGAAAAAAACTATTGCTTCGTCTTATTTCAAGCGCATATTAAGAAATTAAGGCTAAATACACTTAATTTCAGACATTTTTACTTATTTCTTCTTGTTTCTGTTGTGCAGTTACTTATAATGATAAAAACACTGAGTCAAAGTGATAAAATCCGGCAAAGCTGAGACAGAAGGATCATTTGGAGGATCTCCTCCAATGCAAAAAAATTTAGAATTTAATATTTACCCTTAATTTGAGTAGATAAATGAGATAGTTTGCCCAACAGCGTAGGTTTGATTTCAGCTTTGGTAGGATCACTATTGGTCTGATGTCATTGGTCCTATGCAAAATTATGCATGTTCGTTTTTTTATGCGTGACGTCAAAATTAGGGTGTATTTCGTTTAAAGAGAAAAGCAGCATTTCTTGCTACATTTACACAAATTTTATAAGCACTACACAAACTAGATGCTTTTTATTAATGACTGAAGCTTAACTGGCTCCGATGAAAGAGGAAATAGGACTTTTTTCCACTCTCAGGTTGGCTTTTGAAACTACCAGTGACTAAGACAGTAGGTAAATTTGTGCCTATTTCACAGAATATTACGGAAGAGGATTAGGGCCACTGAAAAAAAAAAAAGTAGGGATGCAAGGTATAATCGGCCCCCTATCGGTACCGGCCTTAAAACTGAATATCGGACATCGGCCACCCCACCGATATTTAACCTTATATTTGATCAGCTTCTGAGTTTCTAAAGTCTAAAAAAAAAAAAAAAAAAAAAAACTACTTCTTCTTCCTCAAAAACTTCTTTTTTACAGACTAAAAAACTTCTAAAGACGAGGGAAAAAATATTGATACATTAAAATATCACAATATCTTCATATGCTGATATATTGCCATTTAAAAACACCATATCAATCTCTTTTACTAATGAAATATTGCTATATGTCATCGTTATGCTACGAAATCCCCCGAAAATTCACCAAATGTTGCCATATTTTTATTTGTTGATATATTGACGCGGTATCGATCTATTTTACTAACAAAATCTCACAAGAATTTGCAAAATATCACGAGAGTTTGTAACAAAACGATGAAATTTCACGAGATTTTGAAAGTAAAATAGATCGATACCGCGTTTTTAAAAATCTATTTGATATCAGCATATGAAAATATATTTGAGTTTATTATTTTTCAAAGTGTCAGAAATGGATAACAAAACTGCTATTTTCAATGACTACTTATTTTTGTCCAGCTTTAACATCGGTGTCGATATCGGTTATCGGCTACATGAGTTTTATGAACTTTTTTCTTTCAGTGGCCCTAATCCTCTTCCGTAGAATATAGTCTAAATGTGTCTGTTAAATGTGGATTTATACTTTTTTGTATTTTAAATGTATAGTATTGTGCAGAGTTAAACAGAGGTAAAACCCACTCTTATCTCTTAAATGTTCTCTTTGTATAATGAAACAAAGTGAAATAATAGATTCAAGGAACGCCAAATAAATGTATTGTATTTACATGAGCACTGGAAATAGAAGATGAACTGACACTGAGCATTTTATATATTAACTTCACTCTACAAGCTCCACATCTAGGCTGTAGTTACTCTGTTTAACCCATTTCATGTATTTTATTTATGGCTGAAACAATTAATCGGATTATAATAATAATAATAATGAATTTTATTTATAACGCACTTTACATTTGACATCAAATCTCAAAGTGCTACAAAGTGCTACATTTAAAAAGGGAAAATTAAAACAAGTTTAAAAGACCATAACATTAAAAACAGTGTAAAAAGACAATCATTAAAATCAATACTTTAAAAGGCATACATAGCCTATTAAAAAATTAAAATCAACAATTGTAGGCATTTCTAAAAAGGAACGTTTTCAGTCCTTTCTTAATCAATTATTAAAACAATGTCGACAAATTTAGTAATCGACTGATCATTATGGAGTATCGAGACTCTAAAACATGTCTTTAGCTCACAGAGCGACCAACTTTATTACACCAAACTTGTAATAAATAAATAAACATTTAGCATTTTAGATAAAACATGTTTTCTTTGTCAATATTCTCCATCCAGAACTCCTCTACTGCTGCAACAACACTGTATAAGGGGGCGGGACTTATCTCTGAGGCCCACCTGAGGAGCACGACATTCTGCAGCAGGTTCTATCAGCTGGACCCACAGAGCTGAGATGGGAACCCATTTCCTCACCCAACCGGAACCACAGACAGCGAACCACCGTAACGGGTTAAATTTCGGCTCCGTGGACAGAACATGAAGCAGAACCGGAGCTTAAACACAAACAGAACCAAACAGCGCCGCCTTCCAGCTCCAAAGCTTCACATGTTTGTTTTTCCTTCCTCTGTTTATTTGGAGAAGGAAGCTCTTCCGAAGCGGACCCTGGCTCCAGTCCCACCGTTTCCCAGTTTACACACCAGCACATTTAAACACAAACACTCTAGAGGTCCGATTCTGGCAGAGCAGTTCAGCCGAAGAGCAGCTTCCAGACCCCTGTGTCTCTCTGACTGGGTGAATGGATGAATTCATGTTCTCACTCAGGTTCTGATCCGTCCTGCTTCAGCCTCAGCAGCACCAACGTCCCTGAGAAAAGCTGCGGCTGCATTTTTACAGAAAACAACAACAAATCGGACCTGGACTCGTCAGCCTGAGGTTACAGGGGGTTAGGGATGATTTCTCTGTTGCCACAGCAACTGCCAATCGTCTCTAATCTAATTAGAGCCAATCAAAACAAAAACACCAGCTGCTCCTCATGGGAGGAAGAGCCGGGGGAGGGGGGCATCACTGGGCCCAGGTGTGCAGCTTCATGCAATCAGAACCGGTTTAGATCAGAGTCTGCTGCTCAGCGGGTCTGGATCAGAACCGCCTTAAAGAGGTGACCTCTGGTTAATTAACTCCTTAACGAGCATCATCTGGTGGACCAATCAATGATCAAAGTTCTTCCACAGACTACCTCCCAGGCTTTCTATTGGCCGAGGCGCCCCCGCCTCCACCTGAGCTAAACTGTGACCCGACCTTTGTGAGGAAGACCAACGCAGGTTCGTGGTTTCAACAGGCTTCCTCTGAAAATCTGAAAAGTGCGTCTCGCTGTCATTAGAACCGGCTATGACCGGAGGACACATAAAGGCGGATGTCATGTGGTCCATGTGAGCAGAACACCTTCAACCTCATGTCTGCTGCTTATAACTAGTGCTGGACCGGATTCCTCGTTTAGCTAATTAGCATTTTCTTTTTTCTTTGGAGGCCGTCAGCTAACGTTTAGCTTCTGCTCAGCAGTTAGCAATCTACCTGCTCACACTGTATTGTCTAAAAACCCTGTCGGACTCAGCCCTGCAGCCAGATGCTTCTAGTCAGACTCGTCTATCAGGAAGCCAAATGCCAAATTTTCTCCCGACCTTAAGTTGGCCCCCCCCACCTTCTTCAAATTAGACAAAATTGGTGTCAAACGTTTGTGCAGCAAAAATTTTCGTTTGTGCCGCTTTCATTTTAAAGATAGAAAGAGATGTTTCTAGAGGTCATCAAAGGTTGACCACCCCCCCCCCCCCCAAACTCCCTCCCCCCCACACACTTCCTGCAAATCTTCTAATCCAAAGCAGCACAAACGAAAATTTTTGCTGCACAAAAGGAGCTGAGTTAATTGACACCTATTTTGTCTGATTTAAATAAGGTGGGGGGGCTGGTTGACCTTTGATGACCTCTAGAAATATTTCTTTATATCTTTAAAACGATAGCGGCACAAACGAAAATTATTGTTACACAAACGTTTGACACCAATTTTGTCTGATTTGAAGAAGGTGGGGGGGGGCCAACTTCACTCAGGTTAAGCTTCCTGATCGGCCCTCGTTAACCCCGGAACGCAGGACCCACGATCAAGCTGAAAGTCGGCCTGATCAAAAAATCGTCGCAAGACTGAAAAAGGCCAAAAGAAGCGTACAGAGTGCGCCCAGCTTTAGCTCCTGCTCCACCTCAGCTCTTTGAATCCCAGCCGGTCTACATGGAGTTCTCATGTTCTCCTTGTTTTTATGTGGGTTCTCCTCCTACAGCCTTCAGAACCGCTGATCATTTGGACTTTCATCAACCTAAAAGGTTCCGATGCAGCCGAGCATTCGCAGCCCGAACGGTTCTCCACATCGACTCTGATCTCCTGGAACGAGATCCTCTGCAGAACCTCCTTCAGCTCCAGGTCTCTGTTGTTGGGAAGGAGAAACCTTGATGCTGGAGGAAACCTGGAGGATCTTCACAGAACAATCACAGGTGACTTTTCTACATGCGAGACGCAGCTGAGATCCGGTTCCTCTGCAGCTCGGTGCTGAAAGAGACAAACAGGTGCAGCCGTCTGCGCTATAATAACAGTCCTAATGAACCAGAAGCAGGAAGGAGAGGATCCGTTCGTCTGCGTGTTTGGAAGCAGGTGCAGGAGACGTTACTGTTATTAGAATAAAAGCTTTAATTCCCTGTCGTCTCATTAGCCAATAATGGTCCCGGTTCCTGTGAATGCTGCAGCTGATTGGCCGACTCCTCTCCGCTAATTCACTTTGTCCTAATGGAGAGCAGGAAGTGTTCTTTTAAGATGAAAAAAAGCTTTCAGTCTGTCAGATTCAATCTGCGGCAGAGACCAAAAAATGACAATAATTCATGGTTTCATGGTTCCACACGAGGAGCTGCGGCAGCATAACGTCAGTAATTAGACCGGGTTTTTTTTCCTGCTCCAATTAAGCAGCAGGACCGATCCCAATTACAATCAGAGATTTCTACAATCAGCGCTTCCCTGCAGCTGAATTCAGCCCAAAGGCAACAGGAGCGACAAGTTTTTATCAACGCGCCTCAATCTGCCCGGCTGGTTATCATCTAGTGACAGGTCTGCAGGAAGCCCCGCCCACAGCGCTGTCAGGACTGAGGGAAGCCTTCTTTAATATGATAGGTCTGATCAGTATGGTCCAACCAGATGTCTGCCTAACCCTCCTCTGCTTACAGAACATCTGGAGCTCCTGGAAATGGACCTTCTGTGGCAGAACCCAATGAGTCTGAGATGGAGAACAGGCCGCGGATAAGATCCGCTGGAGAACCAAAGCGAGATAAAATTGATTCGACCAGGCCAAAATATATATATACATACATATACATGTATGTACATGTACATACATATACATGTATATGTATATACATGTATATGTATACACACACACATATACGCGTATGTATGTATGGTGGGCTGTGTTTGACCTTCTTCTAGACGGGTTCTAGAGGTTGTCCAGCAGCTGACTTAATATATCTTAGGAGTTTGCAGCAGCCTCTGCACCCGCTGCTGCTCCTGCTGCTCCTGTTGCTGCTCCTGCTGCTGCTCCTGCTGCTGCTCCTGCTGCTGCTGATGCTCCTGCTGCTGCTCCTGCTCCTGCTGATGCTCCTGTTGCTGCTCCTGTTGCTGCTCCTGATGCTGCTCCTGATGCTGCTCCTGATGCTGCTCCTGTTGCTGCTCCTGATGCTGCTCCTGATGCTGCTCCTGCTGCTGCTTCTGTTGCTGCTCCTGCTGCTCCTGTTACTGCTGATGATGATATTTTCCCTCCAGCAACCAGAATGACATTTTCCTGACAGGAGGACCTGATTAGTCCCAGACTAAATGTAATCATTGATTCTCCCTGAGTGCGCTCTGCTCCAAAGCTGCAGCTGGACCCGGGGATCAGTGTCACCGCTGCAGACCCTGCAGAGGGTGTGGCTGGGTGACCTCACTCTGAGCAGATCCCTGAGGTGCCGCAGGATGAAGATTCCCCGCGCCGGAGAAAGCACCAAAGCTAAAGGCAGCAGCTACGTTTGTTAGGAAGATGTTTGATGTTTGAAGGTCGGACCTTTTACTGCTCTGTTTATTCCAGTGAGCCGACCTCTGGTCCCAGAGCGAGCTTCTCCCCACTGAGCATCTAATATCCGGGTTTTGGACCTGGGAGTGGAAACGGGCCGATCCAGGCCAATGTTTCCAAACTCACGGCTGTCACCACGCTCTCACCTCGGAGGGAAAAGGTTTCCACCGTTTTTCTCCAAGAAGCCGCCATATTTCAGGGGCAGTAGGACTTTTCTAGCTTTAACCCCGCCGGGGCCCGTACAGACGCCAGCTGATATTCATCCATTTATACAAAATGGCCAAAACACAGTCACACAGTGTTGCATCCACACGCCTTTCAAACAGGGCTTTAACATTTCTAAAACATGTTTCAAAATTATTTTTTTTAAAAACTCTGTTTTATAAGTGTGTAAACAAATAAAATGAGATTAAAAACTCCACCTGACATGTGTGACTCTGCGGGACTAATGCAACAGCAGGTATTCATTCTTAGCCACGCCCCCTAATGGCCGCCATCATTGGAAACTAGAGGCTCAGACCTTTCAAAGGAGGGGTCGGAGCAGTGGCAGCTGGCCAATAGAAAAAAATATATTTTATATTATATTTAGATTTTACTCCATGTTTACCATCGGATCATCGGCTGTTGGATCGATGCATCGATACGAAATGATTATTATTTAAACTCCTAGTTCCTTCTGGGTCCATCTGGTACCAAAGTTCTTCTCCCTCCAGTTTTCATTCCTGTGACCCGGTGTTAGATTTTGCTCCATCTTTACCATCAGACCCATCAGAGGAACATCAGAATCTGTTTGGGTTAAAGAACACGACCCAGGAGGTTCTGACCCGTTTTATCTGCTGCTTTCATCTCGGTTTCCTTCCTGTCTGCTAGAACCTGAGGGGTTCTGCTGAGCCTCCAGCTGCTGCTGAAACCCGGAGCAGGCCCGGTTCTACGGGCCGGGGAACGGCTCCCAGCTCTATGGAAGGAGAAGTAATATCAGCTGATCTGACAGCTGATTGGCCCAGACAGGAGGTGATGTCACCAGAATGCTGCGGCGGCAGGAAGGCTGGGGGGTCCCAGGAGGATGGGTGTGTGTGGAGGTCTTTGTTCTGCTTCCAAAACAAACGGGCCTGAAGGGGAGAGGAAACACGCCGCCGTGCCACACGCTCCGTCGGCCAATCACGGCGCCTCTCTGCTCCTCTACCTACTCCAGCGTCTCCTGGTGTGGAACCACCCAGATCTGACCAGACGGGACCTAACTGGGTCATGTGACATGGCAGGAAATGGACCTGATACCTCAGAGCATGGACATGCAGCAGCACCAGAGGAGACCTGAAGGTCCGGTTCTGTCCGGTTAAACTGAGACCTTCTTATAAAACCTGATCGAAAACATTTGATGTGAAAAACAATCAACTTTAATCTCAGTTTGAGGAAATAAAACAACAATCAACCAATAAGAAGGTTTCTATGTCAAACTGATCAGAACCTGTTAGAAGGTTCCTGAACATCTACTGGGTCACATGATCAGCTGCTGACCCTGAACACCAGCTCAGACCTCTGGAACCATTCTGAAGGAGTAGAGAGGAGGAGCTCACAGGAGGAGCTGAGAGGAGGAGCTCAGAGGAGGAGCTGAGAGGAGGAGCTGAATGGAAGAGCTGAGAGGAGGAACTGAATGGAGGAGGAACTGAGAGAAGGAGTTCACAGGAGGAGCTCCACAAGAATGAGGAAACCTCCTCTGACCTTTGACCTTCTCACTCTGATGAGGAAACATCTGTTCTCAACATCTCCACCATCAGGTGGTTCCTTCAGGACCGCCGCTCCAGACCACAGAAGAAACATATTTGCTCCACTCAGCATCCAACCGTCATCCATCGACCATCATCCATCCATCCATCCATCCATCCATCCATCCACCATCCTACCTTGGTCAGCTGTCCGCTCCTGGTTCCCACGAACACCACAGTGTGTTCTCCGTAGGTGTAGGCCGCCACGGCGCCCATCCCCTCGGTGCGGTCCTCGTACAGCGGGTGTCCCTCGATCACCCTCAGGCCTCCCAGCGGCTGGTTCAGCACCTGGCCGCAGAAATCGTCTCCAATCTGCTTCGGCTGCGGAAACAAATGGATGAACAGATGGTGATCAGATGTTCTGCCTCCCGGCAGCTAAACTCTGGATCTGCTGCTGGTTTAAACAGCTGATAAGGAGTCAGGGGTCAGTATTTCATCCAATAATCTCCATTCTGAAGTCCACATGTGGGGAAAGCATCAGAAGCAGAGAGAACCTGTCGTTCAGATGAAAGCACTTCCTGTCCGTCGGCTCAGCACCATAGAAAGCTTTCCAATGTATCCAGATTTGGGTTTCTGGACACATTCAGACTGATTTTCAGCTTCAAAGTACGAACATGTGTTTTAATATCAGCACTCCAAGCTTTTAACAGCAGGAAAACGCTGTTAAAAGGTACGGCTGCCATCATGCAGATGAATCATCAAAGCTGAGTCATCTGGAATGATTCTCAGTAGGAGACACCTGGACCACCGAGAACCTCACAGCTCCAACCTTCCAACCCCAACCTCCACAGAGGAGGGGGAGCTCACACGTCACCAACACAGAAATCACATTCTTGGTAAATTTCTGGTTGTCAGAGAGCTTCCTGTTTTCCTCCAGCAGTTCAGAGAGGATAAAGCCGGGAGGAGACGAGTTATTAAAGAGTGCACACACACTCAGAGGTCGGCTAACACCCTATCATTAACGGGTTAAAGCAGCGGAGCGCCATAGAGACGAAACTCTCTGCCTTTCTCCAACAACCTGAGCTCTCCTTCTGCTGACTTTTCTTTCTGTCATTTACAGCGACCTGAGCTGAATAGCAGAAACATGAAGGAACCTCAAAATTCTATTCAGTTTATTTCTATAGCTCTAATTCACATCATGTCATCTCAGGTCACCAGATCATCCATTCAGATTGATTCAAAGTTTTCTATCTAAGGAAAACCAGCTGATTGCATCGACTCATTGACTCTTCAGCAATCCCTCACACTAAGCATGCTTGTAGCGACAGTGGAGAGGAAAAACTCCCTTTGAACAGGAAGAAACCTCCAGCAGAACCAGGCTCAGTGTGAGCGGCCATCTTTATCGTCTCATAAAGACGTAGCATTTCCCATTTGTTCTTCATATTCTAATAAACCCCAAAGTTCGCACAATTTGATAAAAACAAAATGGTCATTTAGCGCCAACCAGATAATTTCAGAAACAGGAAATGTTGCATTATTTAGCGAATTAGCTGTAGAGAAGAAACTCATTCATTACAGTTTTTATCTCTGTAATTGATCAATTTAATGCAAAGATTAAGGAGCGGATGTGAGACTAAACTCAAACATTTCACCTTAGCTTAGCCTGACTTATTGGTTTATCATAATTTATTACTTTTTTAGCATTCATTAGCTTCCCTTTCTCACTCATCCTAGCTTCTGCTAGCTTACATTATTTATTACATTATTAGGCTTTTATTAGCTATTAAGCTTATCTTAGCTCGATAAGTTCTAGAATACCTTAGCTCAGCTCAAGTTTATTATTTAAAGACCAAACGTCTAGCTAACAATCTAGCTATGTTATGTTGTTTTAGCCTACCTTAGCTTATTTCATTTTATTCTGTTCTAGAATACCTTAGCTTAGCTCAAGTTTATTATTTAAAGGCCAAACTTCTAGCTAACAATCTAGCTATGTTGTTTTAGCCTACCTTAGCTTATTTCACCTTATTCTGTTCGAGAATACCTTAGCTTAGCTCAAGTTTATTATTTAAAGACCAAACGTCTAGCTAACAATCTAGCTATGTTATGTTGTTTTAGCCTACCTTAGCTTATTTCATTTTATTCTGTTCTAGAATACCTTAGCTTAGCTCAAGTTTATTATTTAAAGGCCAAACTTCTAGCTAACAATCTAGCTATGTTGTTTTAGCCTACCTTATCTTATTTCATTTTATTCTGTTCTAGAATACCTTAGCTCAAGTTTATTATTCAAACGCCAAACTTCTAGCTAACAATCTAGCTATGTTGTGTTGTTTTAGCCTACCTTAGCTTATTTCATTTTATTCTGTTCTGGAATACCTTAGCTTTGCTCAAGTTTATTATTTAAAGGCCAAACTTCTAGCTAACAATCTAGCTATGTTGTTTTAGCCTACCTTAGCTTATTTCATCTTATTCTGTTCTGGAATACCTTAGCTTATTTTTAATCTTTTTTTTTTCTAGTATATCTTAGCTTAGCTCAGATTTATTTTTATTTATTTATATCTTAGCTCATACTATTTTATTCTGTTAATTTTATTAATTTTATTGCACTGTACTTTGTTTACTTTTCTGGGTTTAGCTAATTGCATTGTTGACTAATGTAGCTTGGTTCATTTTAGCTTAGCACAAATTCAGAAGTGAAACGCTTCCAATATTTTTAATAGTTTCTTGTTATATTATGAGATAAAAGCCATGAAATAACAATGATGTTATGAATATGTGTTAAAAATAAGTTCACAGAGGTTTAAATTAATTTTGTTCTATCATATAATTGGAGCCTGCTGTTGTTGTTTATCCTTTGCAGCGACAAATCAATAATTTCACTAAGTTCTCTGATCTCAGCCGATGGAGCTCCAACTTTATAATGAGCTAAAACCTGATGAGCTGCAGGACTGAATGGAGACCGAGTCCTCACAAGCATAACAAAAGGCTGCTCAAACACACACCTCCACAGAGGACAGATTGTGGCCTGTTGAGCAGACAGGAAGCCTGCTGCTGAAGCCTGATGAAGAATGAGACTGACTGTGTCTCACACACTCCACAATGCCATATTCTATCCCAACATCCACGCATGAACACACACACCCCCCCACACACACACTCCCTGCTGTTGGTGACAAAAGAACCAGGTCAGAACTGGGGTATAAGCCCCGCCCACTGCAAACACAAACTGATCCCAGACCGGTTGTTATAATTCATGGCTTTTATCAGCGTCCACGGATTGCCTGCGTCTTTTCGGATGGTCGGTTTCCCCGACTCCTTCCCGGCCCCACAACCCGGCCGCTGGCAGAGTTTCCCTGCCCGGTTTCCATGGTTACAACTGAAGGCCATTACAGGCGTGAATACGAACATCATCAACCCCCGACCTGAAATAACCCGTCTGCAGACTCACACTGAGACACATTTCCTTCAGCTTCGTTTTTCCTCCTTTTCCAGACGTCGCCGACAAAAGAAGCCGGTTTCAAGTCCTATGGAGCAAATCTGGCTCAATCTGGGAATTTGATTTGATTCAAAGCACAGAAAAACAGAAAAGCCCAAAAAGTAAAATCTTGAAACCATGAACTGCGGTTAGGAGGGAAACGTTAGCAAAGGTGAAGGGAGGCGTGAACGGATAATAGGTCCAGATAATAGGTCCAAAGAACAACAGAAAAGTTCAATCAAATATGTCTTTTTTATTTAATCTGTTGAAAATCAGAATCAGCCGGAACCAACAGCAGAGGTTCCAGAAATACGATTCATTTCTACGGAGGGAATTTTGTTCCTTCAGTTGCAAGGAACTCCTTTAGGAAATGGAAATTTAAAATGAAATGCAACTCAGAGTAAAACCTGAATCCAAAATGGTTTTTAATAGAAATGATGCCGATTTCTCAAATTTTATATTTTATGTTTTTATTTTTTGACATTTGTTTATTTTTTATTTATTTTTCTTCACTTTAAGATTTGCAGATTCCGCTTTTTTAGCTCAACAGGAAGGAAGGAAGGAAGGAAGGAAGGAAGGAAGGAAGGAAGGAAGGAAGGAAGGAAGGAAGGAAGGAAGGAAGGGTCAGTGAGGGTTACTCACAGTGTGGATGCAGTTAATCTCTTTGTTGAGTAACCATGGTAACGTGAGTTGTCCCTCTCCACGGTAACAGGACCGGATCCGTTCCTTCATTGCCAGGTTGATGTCATGCAGGGTGAAGAGACAAAGGACCGTCTCTCTGGGCGGGTTGGAGCGGTTCTTCTGACCCTGGACACCAAAACATAAAGTCAGAGAGTCTCTGGTTCAAAACCCACAGAGGAGGAACGGCAGAAGGAGACGCCACACAGGAAAGTCACCTGTGAGAAGACCACAAACAGGATGTCGTCGTCCTCGGACAGGCCGAGCGCCTGGGCCAGCCGCCGGCCCGGTTTCTGCTTGTAGGCGGCCTGGACCAGCCGGTACTCCACGCCGTCTTTGGTGCAGCCCAGGGGAAACTCCACGTAGGAGTAGAACTCGGTGTCGTTGGAGCAGATCCTGACGATCTTGGAGGTGAAGAACTTCTCGCCGCCGGCATCCATCTGGGTCAGCTGCGTGTCCAGCTGCAGCGTCAGGAAGTAGACGTAGGTGCGGCTGGAGAAGCCGTACACGTAGTAGATGTCAAAGGCCGGGTACGTGGACAGCGTGTCCGACGGGATCTTGATCTGCGAGGACACAAACTCGTCCTGGTAAACCAACAGGAACATGTGGTCGCTCTCCTCGTCGGCCACCAGCTTCCTGCTGGACAGGGTGGGGAAGTACTCCGACTTCCCGTTGATGGCGGCGCCGATGAACAGGCGGCTGCTGCCTTTCAGCGGCTTCTTCCTGCGGGACTCGGACGTCCAGTCTTCCTCTCCGACCACCACACCTGCAGAGGAGGGGGAGAGAGCGGTCAGAGAAACTGGATCAGAACCAGTTTGGTTCTACATACGAGACCTGGTGCATGAGGAAAAATCAGTGCTGCATCCGACTCTGAAAACACCGTCCCCACTGCCAGACATGGAGGCGGCAGCATCATGCTGAGGGACTCGCTCCGTCCAGAACAATCCTGGCAGAATACTGGGCAGAGGTTCAGCTTTCTGAGGACTACAGGGTCCTACGTAAAGAGAACGTTTGTGGTTCTACAGGGTTCTACGTAAAGAGAACGTTTGTGGTTCTACAGGGTTCTACGTAGAGAGAACGTTTGTGGTTCTACATGGTTCTACGTAGAGAGAACGTTTGTGGTTCTACATGGTTCTACGTAAAGAGAACGTTTGTGGTTCTACATGGTTCTACGTAAAGAGAACGTTTGTGGTTCTACATGGTTCTACGTAAAGAGAACGTTTGTGGTTCTACATGGTTCTACGTAGAGAGAACGTTTGTGGTTCTACAGGGTTCTACGTAAAGAGAACGTTTGTGGTTCTACAGGGTTCTACGTAGAGAGAACGTTTGTGGTTCTACAGGGTTCTACGTAAAGAGAACGTTTGTGGTTCTACAGGGTTCTACGTAAAGAGAACGTTTGTGGTTCTACAGGGTTCTACGTAGAGAGAACGTTTGTGGTTCTACAGGGTTCTACGTAAAGAGAACGTTTGTGGTTCTACAGGGTTCTACGTAAAGAGAACGTTTATGGTTCTACATGGTTCTACGTAGAGAGACCGTTTGTGGTTCTACATGGTTCTACGTAGAGAGACCGTTTGTGGTTCTACGTAGAGAGAACGTTTGTGGTTCTACATGGTTCTACGTAGAGAGAACGTTTGTGGTTCTACATGGTTCTACGTAGAGAGAACGTTTGTGGTTCTACAGGGCTCTACGTAATGAGAACGTTTGTGGTTCTACAGGGTTCTACGTAAAGAGAACGTTTATGGTTCTACATGGTTCTAGGTAGAGAGACCGTTTGTGGTTCTACATGGTTCTATGTAGAGAGACCGTTTGTGGTTCTACAGGGTTCTACGTAAAGAGAACGTTTGTGGTTCTACATGGTTCTACGTAAAGAGAACGTTTGTGGTTCTACATGGTTCTACGTAAAGAGAACGTTTGTGGTTCTACATGGTTCTACGTAGAGAGACCGTTTGTGGTTCTACGTAGAGAGAACGTTTGTGGTTCTACATGGTTCTACGTAGAGAGAACGTTTGTGGTTCTACATGGTTCTATGTAGAGAGAACGTTTGTGGTTCTACAGGGTTCTACGTAAAGAGAACGTTTGTGGTTCTACAGGGTTCTACGTAAAGAGAACGTTTGTGGTTCTACATGGTTCTACGTAGAGAGAACGTTTGTGGTTCTACAGGGTTCTACGTAGAGAGAACGTTTGTGGTTCTACAGGGTTCTACGTAAAGAGAACGTTTGTGGTTCTACAGGGTTCTACGTAGAGAGAACGTTTGTGGTTCTACAGGGTTCTATGTAGAGAGAACGTTTGTGGTTCTACATGGTTCTATGTAGAGAGAACGTTTGTTGTTCTACAGGGTTCTAGGTAAACAGAACGTTTGTGGTTCTACAGGGTTCTAGGTAAACAGAACGTTTGTGTTTCTACAGGGTTCTACGTAAAGAGAACGTTTGTGGTTCTACAGGGTTCTACGTAAAGAGAACGTTTGCGGTTCTACATGGTTCTACGTAGAGAGAACGTTTGTGGTTCTACAGGGTTCTATGTAGAGAGACCGTTTGTGGTTCTACAGGGATCTATGTAGAGAGAACGTTTGTGGTTCTACAAGGTTCTACGTAAAGAGAATGTTTGTGGTTCTACAGGGATCTATGTAGAGTGAACGTTTGTGGTTCTACAGGGTTCTATGTAGAGAGAACGTTTGTGGTTCTACATGGTTCTATGTAGAGAGAACGTTTGTTGTTCTACAGGGTTCTAGGTAAACAGAACGTTTGTGGTTCTACAGGGTTCTAGGTAAACAGAACGTTTGTGTTTCTACAGGGTCCTACGTAAAGAGAACGTTTGTGGTTCTACAGGGTTCTACGTAAAGAGAACGTTTGCGGTTCTACATGGTTCTACGTAGAGAGAACGTTTGTGGTTCTACATGGTTCTACGTAGAGAGAACGTTTGTGTTTCTACAGGGTTCTATGTAAAGAGACCGTTTGTGGTTCTACAGGGTTCTACGTAGAGAGACCGTTTGTGGTTCTACAGGGTTCTACGTAGAGAGACCGTTTGTGGTTCTACAGGGTTCTACGTAGAGAGACCGTTTGTGGTTCTACAGGGTTCTATGTAGAGAGACCGTTTGTGGTTCTACAGGGATCTATGTAGAGAGAACGTTTGTGGTTCTACAAGGTTCTACGTAAAGAGAATGTTTGTGGTTCTACAGGGATCTATGTAGAGTGAACGTTTGTGTTTCTACAGGGTTCTACGTAAAGAGAACCTCAGATTTAAAATCTGGAATGGTTTTTTTCCCCGTTCTAAAGGTTCTGACCCAGTTTCAGTCTAAAGGTGAAGCAGTTCTGCGGGTGTTTGGAGTTCAGGAAGCCTGAAGCCCAGATGGACCCATCCTGAGGTTCCGTCTTCAGAACCAGCCCTGTCGCTCCCTCTGAGGGTTGATTAGCCCCCCTCCCTCAGCAGCCCAGCTCACCTGCCATCCCATCAGGCTCCTTGGCTCCAGACAGGTAGTGCTCCTTCCGGTGGTGAGGTTCTCCCAGCTTGAAGAGGTCGTCCAGCCTGAGGAACTGGCAGACTCCCTGCCAGATGGAGCCGCACGCCACCAGTCTGTCCCCAGTATAATCCACCAGTAAGAGCTTGTTCACATTGTCTGTATAGTCCAGCCTTGGGGCGGAGACACAGGGGACAGATGAGACAGGACAGCACAACCAAAGGCAGCCAGGTGAGCTGGCAGACAGGTGGAGACTGACCGGTGAGCGCACGCCCTGACGCTGGGGGGCGGGTAACACTTGGCGTTGTCTTCCACCGGTCCGGTCACATGACTCTTCTGCTCCACCAGGTCGGGGGACAGCTTGATGACCCGGTTGACGGCGCCGACAAACACCTCACCCGTCCTCTGGTGGACCGTCAGGTGGGTGAAGGAAGTGTCGGGGGGCTTGTAGTCCGCCCTGCGGGACTCCGAGGAGGGAGGGGTGGGAAGAGCCGACACCAAGAGGAGGAAGGAGAGAAGACGAAGGAGAGGAAGAGGAGAGGAAAGAGAGGAGGGGGGCATGGTGAAGAGAGGAGGAGGGATGGAGGAGTGAAGAGCTGACTGCAGGTCTGATGGAGACTCGTCTTCAGGAGTTCATGTCTGCAGACACAGAGAGTCCGAGTCAGTTAGACGGGGTTAAAGGTCACAGATAAAAGGTTATCATCAAAACGACTCATTTTACTAAATAATTCCTCCACAGAACGTCTGTGATGGTGCAGAATAAAAACATATCTAATGTAAAAATTATGGTTTCATCAATGTTAGCGGGTCCAGAAACAGGATTTATGCAACAGCAGAATAGTGGGTTAAAGTCATGTGACACGTTAGAAGCTCCATGATGGAGCTGAGGAACTGCTTCTCTGCGTTATGTTTATGATTTAAGCCCAGCTCATGACATCAGCGAGGAACCGTGAGGAACAACAAAGGAAGAGGAAGCAGGAAGCTTCCTTCCATAAGGAAGGACAAAGGAAGAGAAAGCAGAAAGCTTCCTTCACTAAGGAAGGACAAAGGAAGAGGAAGCAGGAAGCTTCCTTCCATAAGGAAGGACAAAGGAAGAGAAAGCAGAAAGCTTCCTACCATGAGAAGGACAAAGGAAGAGGAAGCAGAAAGGTTCCTACCGTGAGGAAGGACAAAGGAAGAGGAAGCATGAAGCTTCCTACCATGAGAAGGACAAAGGAAGAGGAAGCAGAAAGGTTCCTACCATGAGAAGGACAAAGGAAGAGGAAGCAGAAAGGTTCCTACCATGAGAAGGACAAAGGAAGAGGAAGCAGAAAGGTTCCTACCATGAGAAGGACAAAGGGAGAGGAAGCAGAAAGGTTCCTACTGTAAGGAAGGACAAAGGAAGAGGAAGCAGGAAGCTTCCTACCATGAGAAGGACAAAGGAAGAGGAAGCAGAAAGGTTCCTACTGTAAGGAAGGACAAAGGAAGAGGAAGCAGAAAGGTTCCTACTGTAAGGAAGGACAAAGGAAGAGGAAGCAGAAAGGTTCCTACCATGAGAAGGACAAAGGAAGAGGAAGCAGAAAGGTTCCTACCATGAGAAGGACAAAGGGAGAGGAAGCAGAAAGGTTCCTACTGTAAGGAAGGACAAAGGAAGAGGAAGCAGAAAGGTTCCTACCGTAAGGAAGGACAAAGGAAGAGGAAGCAGAAAGGTTCCTACCATGAGAAGGACAAAGGAAGAGGA
This sequence comes from Cyprinodon diabolis, assembly GCA_030533445.1. Classification (NCBI taxonomy): domain Eukaryota; kingdom Metazoa; phylum Chordata; class Actinopteri; order Cyprinodontiformes; family Cyprinodontidae; genus Cyprinodon; species Cyprinodon diabolis. The sequence goes on from CM060062.1 coordinate 45,525,305, forward strand.
AGCAGAAAGGTTCCTACTGTAAGGAAGGACAAAGGAAGAGGAAGCAGAAAGGTTCCTACTGTAAGGAAGGACAAAGGAAGAGGAAGCAGAAAGGTTCCTACCATGAGAAGGACAAAGGAAGAGGAAGCAGAAAGGTTCCTACCATGAGAAGGACAAAGGGAGAGGAAGCAGAAAGGTTCCTACTGTAAGGAAGGACAAAGGAAGAGGAAGCAGAAAGGTTCCTACCGTAAGGAAGGACAAAGGAAGAGGAAGCAGAAAGGTTCCTACCATGAGAAGGACAAAGGAAGAGGAAGCAGAAAGGTTCCTACCATGAGAAGGACAAAGGAAGAGGAAGCAGAAAGGTTCCTACCGTAAGGAAGGACAAAGGAAGAGGAAGCAGAAAGGTTCCTACCGTAAGGAAGGACAAAGGAAGAGGAAGCAGAAAGCTTCCTACCATGAGAAGGACAAAGGAAGAGGAAGCAGAAAGGTTCCTACCGTGAGGAAGGACAATGGAAGAGGAAGCAGGAAGCTTCCTACTATAAGGAAGGACAAAGGAAGAGGAAGCATGAAGCTTCCTACCGTAAGGAAGGACAAAGGAAAAGGAAGCAGGAAGCTTCCTACCGTAAGGAAGGACAAAGGAAAAGGAAGCAGGAAGCTTCCTACCGTAAGGAAGGACAAAGGAAGAGGAATCAGGAAGCTTCCTTAGTAAGGAAGCACAAAGGAAGAGGAAGCAGGAAGCTTCCTTCCGTAAGGAAGGACAAAGGAAGAGGAAGCCGGAAGCTTCCTTCTGTAAGGAAGGACAAAGGAAGAGGAAGCTTCCTTCTGTAAGGAAGGACAAAGGAAGAGGAAGCAGGAAGGACAAAGGAAGAGAAGGCAGGAAGCTTCCTTCCATAAGGAAAGACAAATGAAGCAGGAAGCTTCCTTCCGTAAGGAAGGACAATTAGCGTTAGCAGACGTGGCGATCGACAGCCAGACCATTACAATTAATTCAATTCAGCTTCAATTAGGAAAAATATCTGAAAACGTTATAAATAAATAAATAAAAGATATTTTAATAAATGCGTGAAGAAATGACAAAGTCCAAAGAGGTTCTGGCCTGTTCTGCTGAATGATCCGTTATGAAGAACATCAGCATCATGATGAGGATGATGATGATGAGCATCAGTCAGGATGAACATTAAACCAGAACCAAGTCCAGATCACCGGCCCAGTCCAGTCTGCCCCATCAGAACTAGTCCACCATTTCTACTAAACTGGGTTCTGGTTTTATTGGGTTCTATGCAGAATCAACACTCACAGGAACCTACTACTGGGTCGACCCACTGACCAGAACCAACCGGAACCAACAGCTGGACATTAAATATTTTCCACAATGAAACATGGAGACATCCAGACCTCCGGACCAGAACCAGATCCTGATGCCTGTTGGATTCAGGGTCCGGAAACAAGTCTACCTGACCCGAAACATCCCGAACTATCCTCAGATCCAGAACCGCTCCGACAGAACCGGCAGCACCAGAGAATGGACCAATCAGAACCCGAGGATACTGGACGGACTATAAGCAGGAAGTGGCTGCTGTTAGACTGATCCGAGTCTGAGCTCCGACCCGGTCCAGGTCCTAAAGGCTGCTGATTCAAAAACAGAAGCTATGAGAACCAGAACCAGCGGTTTCACTCAACTGGACTTTTGGGACCTTAGACCCGTTTCAGCCAGAATATTCTGGGTTTGAGCTGAAAATGTGGTTCTGACTTGGACTGAGAAGAACCAGAACTTTTCTACATTTTGTAAAGTTCTACATAAGACCGATCTCAAAAACCCAAACAGAGGTTCTGTCTAAGAGGAAGTCTGGAGGCTTCTAGACCCGCAGACAGAACCGTCGGAACCAGCAGCGTGTTTGGGTCGGTGTGTGTAGGATCAGTGCAGAGAGGTTCTGATCCGGTTCTGTCTGAAGCCGAATCGGATCAAATCAGATCACAGAGAAAAGGGCCGTGGAGCCTAAACTGGGCCTAATGGGTCTGCAAGGTTCTGGCTGCCTAACCAGAACCTTCAGGTCCAGTTTCTCCAGAACTAAAATGAGATAGGAGACAGAAAGGCTCACAACCGGGTAAGAACCACATATATAGACTAAGCTGAAGATTCTGGGGGAAAAGAAACATTTTTAAAAACGGGTCAAACTGGGTCTGATACAGTCTGACTCCATGAGACTCGTTTAGACCCGGTTCTGATGGGGACCGGATTCATCGCCGCTGCAACCTGAAAACCAAACCGGGTCATCAACAGAACTCAGTAGCGGGTCTGGGACAGAACCACGGAGGGGAAAATAGACGGCCTGGTCCAAGTCCAGACCCGGACTTTTATGAGAGCGGAGCAGAACCGGACCTCTCCTCAGAGCGGTGCTGAAAATAACGCTGACGTGGGAACTTCGGGTCGGACCGGTTAGAAAGTTTCCAGCCCAGCAGCCGAGACGCACAGGAAGGAGCAGAACAATTAACCCTCTGACTCCCCCTCGCCCCCCCCCACCACAGCGGGACAAAGAGGCAGTGAAAGATCAGCACATTAGTTAATTAGCCCGCTGAGCGGAGGGGATCGACAGGCGGACCGCTGGCTGGGGGGGGCAGACAGCTGGCCTCACTGACGACACAGAGTTTCTCTGGACCATCCATCACAGGACAGGAGGTTCTGCTCACAGCCGACCGGGTCTCAGCCAGCAGGAAGCTTCCAGATCAGGCTGTGGTCCACCAGGTGCCTTCAGGCTCTCCGTAGATCGTAGGAAAAACCTGGAAGCACCGATCAGTCAGGAGAAGCTGCAGAGATACGAAGACGGAGGAGCTGGGGAACCCATTTTAATCAGGTTCTTCAGAACCCTGGAGAGCTGCTGGTTCTCCAGCTCAGGAGGTCCAGGTCCTTCCCACAGGGAGGAGAAGGCGGGACAGACGCAGAACTTCCTGGAAGTTCTGAACTGAGCCAATCAGCATCAGTTAGGCCTCATCAGGCGAGGACGGGGAACGAATTTCACCCAGTCAGACATCTCAAACGTGAAACACAATACGAATACATCAGGTTTGTGGATACATTTTCACGATCGCAGGACAACCATCACCAAGACTTCTATAAAGCGGTTTTACTGGTGTTGGTTATAAACACGGACGCCGCAGTGACTGCTGCTGCGTCCAAACTCACCGCATCAGCAGGGCTGCCAGATGTCACTGACTCACGTTTTCCAGCCAAAAAAACATCCAGAAACCGCCTGGATATACGAAACCTGGCCCAATTTCAACCAAAGTCTATTGATCTGTTAGGCCAGAGGTAACCAATTAAAAACCAGCGAGGTCCAAATAAAGAAAATCATCAACCAGTAAAGGTCTGGAGACATTTTTTATTATAATCTGTGACTTTAAACAGAATTTAACACTGAAATAAAATGAGGCGTTTATGGATCATGTTGTACATTTACTTTTTAAGTAGAAAATATAAAAAAAAATATATATATATATATTTTACATTTTAAAATCAAAAGTGTTTTTTTTAAGTAGAGAACAACAATCGTTCAGTTTGGTAAATAGACAATTTCCTGATTCCCATATTTTCTCAAACACCTTAACTGATCGTTTGTTATTTTCTTTCTTTGAGCCTGGATCCAGATTTATTGTTGATTCTGTTCATGGTGGAGAATCCTGCTTCACAGCAGCAGGTTGAGCCAAACATCCTCTAAATGTGCAGGGTCATCTTTGAGCACGCCATTTCACTTTTCTTTCACCAGTTCACCGCAGTTCTTCCAGCAGTCCACACTTTCTCTGCTCTCTTTTTCTCATGGTCTTCTCCTTCTTTCCCATCGCCCGGCTTGCCACAGGTTTGCCTGCTGTGTCTAAAAGTAGCAGCAGCAGCAACCCAGACTGACAGCTCATTGGCTCATTTGGATCACGTGCAGCCTGGAGCCGGACGCTCCCCAGGGCTTTACCGTATTAACAGGAGAAGAGGCGCAAGTGAAATTAGACACTGTCGTCGTTCAAAATCAGTAATTTATAAATGTTTTAAATCCGTTTGGGTCCGGATCTGGACCCAATTATCAGTGAGATAATTTACACTGAAAATTATTATTTTCAGTGTAAATTATTTCAAGTGCATATTATCTAATCCACTTATTCTAAGAGTAAAAATACTAATTCTATTGGCAAACTTACTTATTTTCCTGCTCAAATTAAAAGTAAATTCACTAAATTTAAGGCATTTTCACTTATTTCTAGATAATTTTTTCAGTGTACTGCGACATGTAGGAGCTTCGGTGTTGGTGCAAAAAAAAAAACATATCTAATGTAAAAATTATGGTTTTATCAATGTTAGCGGGTCCAGAAACAGGATTTATGCAACAGCAGAATAGTGGGTTAAAGTCATGTGACACGTTAGAAGCTCCATGATGGAGCTGAGGAACTGCTTCTCTGCGTTATGTTTATGATTTAAGCCCAGCTCATGACATCAGCGAGGAACCGTGAGGAACAACAAAGGAAGAGGAAGCAGGAAGCTTCCTTCCATAAGGAAGGACAAAGGAAGAGGAAGCAGGAAGCTTCCTTCCATAAGGAAGGACAAAGGAAGCAGGGAGCCTCCTACCGTAAGGAAGGACAAAGGAAGCAGGATGCTATCTTCCGTAAGGAAGGAAGCAGGAAGCCTCCTACCGTAAGGAAGGACAAAGGAAGCAGGAAGCTTCCTTCCATAAGGAAGGACAGAGGAAGCAGGAAGCTTCCTTCAATAAGGAAGGACAAAGGAAGCAGGAAGCTTCCTTCCATAAGGAAGGACAAAGGAAGGACAAAGGAAGCAGGAAGCTTCCTACCGTAAGGAAGGACAAAGGAAGCAGGAAGCTTCCTACCGTAAGGAAGGACAAAGGAAGCAGGAAGCTTCCTACCGTAAGGAAGGACAAAGGAAGCAGGAAGCTTCCTACCGTAAGGAAGGACAAAGGAAGCAGGAAGCTTCCTACCGTAAGGAAGGACAAAGGAAGCAGGAAGCTTCCTACCATAAGGATGGACAAAGGAACAGGAAACAGGAAGCTTCCTACCGTAAGGAAGGACAAAGGAAGAGGAAGCTTCCTTCCATAAGGAAGGACAAAGGAAGCAGGATGCTATCTTCCGTAAGGAAGGAAGCAGGAAGCCTCCTACCATAAGGAAGGACAAAGGAAGCAGGATGCTATCGTAATGCACTTAATTTAAGGCATTTTCACTTATTTCTAGATCATTTTTTCAGTGTACTGCGACATGTAGGAGCTTCGGTGTTGGTGCAAAAAAAAAACATATCTAATGTAAAAATTATGGTTTTATCAATGTTAGCGGGTCCAGAAACAGGATTTATGCAACAGCAGAATAGTGGGTTAAAGTCATGTGACACGTTAGAAGCTCCATGATGGAGCTGAGGAACTGCTTCTCTGCGTTATGTTTATGATTTAAGCCCAGCTCATGACATCAGCGAGGAACCGTGAGGAACAACAAAGGAAGAGGAAGCAGGAAGCTTCCTTCCATAAGGAAGGACAAAGGAAGCAGGATGCTATCTTCCGTAAGGAAGGAAGCAGGAAGCCTCCTACCGTAAGGAAGGACAAAGGAAGCAGGATGCTATCGTAATGCACTTAATTTAAGGCATTTTCACTTATTTCTAGATCATTTTTTCAGTGTACTGCGACATGTAGGAGCTTCGGTGTTGGTGCAAAAAAAAAAAAACATATCTAATGTAAAAATTATGGTTTTATCAATGTTAGCGGGTCGAGAAACAGGATTTATGCAACAGCAGAATAGTGGGTTAAAGTCATGTGACACGTTAGAAGCTCCATGATGGAGCTGAGGAACTGCTTCTCTGCGTTATGTTTATGATTTAAGCCCAGCTCATGACATCAGCGAGGAACCGTGAGGAACAACAAAGGAAGAGGAAGCAGGAAGCTTCCTTCCATAAGGAAGGACAAAGGAAGAGGAAGCAGGAAGCTTCCTTCCATAAGGAAGGACAAAGGAAGAGGAAGCAGGAAGCTTCCTTCCATAAGGAAGGACAAAGGAAGAGGAAGCAGGAAGCTTCCTTCCATAAGGAAGGACAAAGGAAGAGGAAGCAGGAAGCTTCCTACCGTAAGGAAGGACAAAGGAAGCAGGAAGCTTCCTACCGTAAGGAAGGACAAAGGAAGCAGGAAGCTTCCTACCGTAAGGAAGGACAAAGGAAGCAGGAAGCTTCCTACCGTAAGGAAGGACAAAGGAAGCAGGAAGCTTCCTACCGTAAGGAAGGACAAAGGAAGCAGGAAGCTTCCTACCGTAAGGAAGGACAAAGGAAGCAGGAAGCAGGAAGCTTCCTACCAAAAGGATGGACAAAGGAACAGGAAACAGGAAGCTTCCTACCGTAAGGAAGGACAAAGGAAGCAGGAAGCTTCCTACCGTAAGGAAGGACAAAGGAAGCAGGAAGCTTCCTACCGTAAGGAAGGACAAAGGAAGCAGGAAGCTTCCTACCGTAAGGAAGGACAAAGGAAGCAGGAAGCTTCCTACCGTAAGGAAGGACAAAGGAAGAGGAAGCTTCCTTCCGTGAGGAAGGACAAAGGAAAAGGAAGCAGGAAGCTTCCTTCCATAAGGAAGAACAAAGGAAGCAGGATGCTATCTTCCGTAAGGAAGGAAGCAGGAAGCCTCCTACCGTAAGGAAGGACAAAGGAAGCAGGATGCTATCGTAATGCACTTAATTTAAGGCATTTTCACTTATTTCTAGATCATTTTTTCAGTGTACTGCGACATGTAGGAGCTTCGGTGTTGGAGCTGCTATGATTTAAGGAGGACCAGCCCACCGGGGTATCACAGATTACCGGCCCCAGCCTGGTCCTCTTTAATGTTTGGTTGTCCGATCAGAATTGACCCAGAGTGGTTCCACCATGGACCCAGGAAGCCTGGAGAGGAACCAGAACATGAAGACGCTTCAGGGAACGATAGAAGAACATGTTCATCTTCAACTTCAACCCGCTGTGGTTCTGACATCATCTCAGCTGGTTCCGTTAGAGGGGAATCCTCCCGGTTCTGGGAGCTGTCTCCTAGGAGCACTCTGACCTCTGACCTTTCCCCTCTGGAGCTGACATCACAGCAGCCGTCTGTGACGGACCTCCATGGCCCATCTGGCCCGGCTCTAATCTCTGAGCATCTCGTTATCGGACCTGCCGCCGGCAGCAGGAAGCTGCAGCACAAAGAGGCTTTGTTGGAGGCCCCACAGAGAGGGCTCCATTTTTATAATATAAAGAAATTAAAAAAAAGAGAAGAATATTTAAGAATAAACGAAAGTAAAATAAAATAGGAGACAAACCATCCCTTTATCACCAAACAGCATAAAATGACCCAGAAGAACCTTTAGATCCGACTACAGGGAGGAGTTAACTCAAAGGCACCACAGAGCCCAATAAGAGAGACGTATAACTTTGATTTAGCTTAAAGATTCGCTTTAATTTAGCAAATATTTTTAAAGTGAAGTGAAAGCTCAGTCAAGGCAGAACTCTCTGGAGATGCTGGACGGTTCTGACTCAGCTGCTCCAGCTGCTATCAACACTATGGAGAGAAATCCTGATCGTTCTACGCAGCTGACAGCTGATGGATGCAGCAAGATCACATGATATGCAGCCGCCGCCCTCCCATTGGCTCCTTTCTCTGGATTCTCTGCTCTGCTGCTACATTTCACCCATCCATGTCCATGATGACGGATAATAATTACTAATAATTTCAAGCAAATAAGTAATAATTCAGCAATTAATTAATTCAAACTTTTTCAATCAGGATCTTGTTTCCCTTTTTTCCTACTTTAGGTTTCTGCGTAGAACCTTAACTTAAAGGAAAAGTCCGTTAATATTCAAACTTCTGAAAGTTCTTTAAATGTGAAATGATTCCATCCTGTTCAATAAATGATCAGTGTTTTTAATTCAGAGTAATTTCATGTGAATGTGCTTTACTGGAGGCATCCATGTTTGTCAAAGAACACTACTGCCACCTACTGGTTAGTGACGTCACGGTGCGGTATCGGCTGTTGATCAAGTCCCAGTGCTGTATCTGGTGTTTGTCACAACGCGCTATTATCCAAGTCATCTTGAAAACATTCTTCTTCCAAATGTTGGCTACATATTACGGGTTTTTTCTCTGGCCAGAAGTTCGATGGCAAATCCTCCCTCTTCAAGTTGGTGATCCAACGACCAACCTGTCCGTGGAGGATCAGGAATCAGAAAGGTGGAATAACTCTTTTTTTCACTTTTACCCGATGTATTCCAGCATCCAGCTGCCATGCACGTGGGCATTGTCAGTTTCACTATAGCTCTGGTGAATTTCAATGGTGAAGTCCTCTGGAAATCTTCAATAATTGTTGTTGATTGCAGATGTGTCTAGTAGTTCCCATTGATTTAGCTTGTAAAGCGGGGAGAATGGCGCTAGGCTTACCGCACCGTGACGTCACTGCCGGAAGATGGCAGGAGGGAGGGAAAATGGCCGCTCCCAGACTCAGTGATTGCAATGAATATTATCATTTTATTTTTTTACTAACACTAAATTCGTTAAATCACCGCAAACGTATTAGTTTTATGTATAAATAATGATCCATATATTGCTGACTGGACTTTTCGAGAGAGAAAATCCTCCACTACACCTTAAAAAAGAACCTTCCTGACCATAAGATGATTAAAAAACATTTTTATGCAATGTGATTATCAAATTGGCATATACATATATGTGAATTGGAGCTATAGAAATAAACTGAATAGAATTACAATGGGGGGGGACGTTGTTCTCACACCTGGGATCCATTCCTGTTTGGACACAGAACTTTTAAATAAAACAAACGTTGCATCATTTTTCAGACACCAAAACCCCACAGAAATCCTCCTCCATAACGGAGTGAGACCTCTGACTGTGAGCGGATCTTTGAAGCATCAACCTTGAACGGACGCCGCCGTCCTTCATCTTCACCATTTCACCCAGCAGCTCCTGGGATGGTTGATGGAGCTAAAGTCTGACTGTTTATCTGGGAAGCTCTGGTTCTCCTGAACAGAGTTTGTTTAACTAAAGTCTGATGGTCGCCGCGGTAACCACTCAGGGTCAGACATGTTTAGATGTTCAGAGTCTCTGGTTTCCATCAGCTGATCCATTAAAGCACCGTCCACATCTCTCACAGAGGGGGGAGGGGGGTGTCAGCGTCTCCCTCTAATGCAGGAACAGAGCGATGGATGCGTGGAGCCTCAGACGTGTGGTAATAACACATCCCTCCGCTAAGCTAACATCACTGCAGGCCAAAAGAAACCGCCTCTTCTATCGGGTCCGTTTCTATCAGACCCGTTCGCTCCTTAAATCATTTACTGCAGAAAGACGGTCACAGGAGAGATGAATACGCCGCCGCTAGCTGCTAATGTAGCTAATTTATGTTTGAATATTTTGCAGAAATATGTTGCGGTGCTTGATGGGGTTTAGCATCTAAAGGCTAACATAAGCGGGCCAGTGTAGACGGAAAAATACCGAGGCTAAAAATGGTTCCCGGTCCGAGTCTGGCTGCAGGTAACTCACCTTATTCACTACATCCTCCCAGTTATCAGAGAAACATACATTTTACTTTATCTATCAGCCGATCATTGCTTTCAAAGTAATAGGGCTCGGGATCCGCGTTGCATTGCGGGACGTGGCGGCCATGTTGATTGCTACGCGAACGTAAACATAGCTCTGATACAACGTTGTTGTAGAATGAAGAGACGTAGAAGTAGAGAGAAAAACTCTTTATCTCTGACGCTTGGTCTCCATGGTTACGCCTCCAGGCAGGAAAGCGGTGGAAAGTTAACCCATTTTCTATGTTGTTCCCATGGCGATCATGTGTTGCGCTGTTACAGCCCACAATACAGCAACGGTTTACCATGGTTGAAATCAAGTGAAGGTGAAATTAATCAAATTAAAACACGGCTGAGAGGGAGTACAGTACGCGGTAGTCTTAGTCAGTAGTCTGAGCAGCGGTAAAAGAGGCATTCAACATGGCGGCCACGCAAAGTAATTACATCATGACGCCCAAGCCCTACTGAGGCAGCAGAATCAATCAAATAAAGCCGTAAAATAAAACATTCTGATTTTTTCATATTTTTTACTTTAAAACCAGCAGCAGATTTATCCAGTTATTTCCCAGTGGAGCAAACTACTTCCTGGTATTCCCCCCCACAGAGAGCAGCAGTGACAGACTGGAGCTGGAGGTAAGGGAGGATGATGAACAGTCCTTCTAAGACTAAATTAAAACCTCTGCAAATGATTCCTTATTCCATTGTTTGTTAACATTATTTCCTCTAATTTCCATTTTGACTAAAAAAAAGTTTCCATTATTTAACCTACGTCAAACCGATCCCTCAGTGGTCGCAGGGTCATTTCAAAGAAAGGTTCCGATTTATTTATGTCAGCAGCCGCCGCTCTGCTCTGTCCACGCAGTGGGGATTCACCGCCGCCCGCTTCCCCGTACAGTCTGCATAGCGGTACTACCGTACGTAAACTATTCTAAAAAGGTTCAAAACAATCCACTGCACTTTGTTTCCCAGTTTGAAGACGTTTCGCTTCCCATCCAGGAAGCTTAATCATTTCAAAATGTCAGAAATAGATTTATTTTGTCATTTTGTTTAGAACACTATAAACAAAAAGAAATTTCGCTAAGAACAGCTCTCTAGACAATTTTATTTCTTTTAAAGTGCCTTGAAAACAGTAAAAAATACAGAAAGAAAGTAATATAAACATATGACTTTATATATACAGTTGTAACATTTCAAATTTTTTATAATAAAATACAATAAAATAACCCATTTTACATAACATTCAGCAGTCTAATGGCAGTGGGGAAGAAACTGTTGTGGAATCTGCTGAACCTCATCGGATGCTTTGAAGTCTGTTCCCAGAGGGCAGCAGGGAGAACAGTCCATGGGAATTGAAGGGAATTGCTGGCCTGGCATGGGAGTTGCAATGATAGCGGGAAAAAATTATGCAGAAATATAGAGTTGATTCCTTCCTGCTATCCGTGCAACCCCTTCACAGGAGAACAGAAGACCCCGCATGTTCATCCAGGCCAACAATTCCCTCTAACGCCCCCCCCTTTCAGAGACATAGACAGGTATGGGGCATTGCAGGCTAACAAAGAAGCCAAACCACCCCCATTCCAAAGGGGGGGACCCGTTCATCCATTTCTATTTGCATGTTTTCTAAACTAAAACCAGGCTTTGTTGGGCTGCTGGATAAAACCTGGAACTAAACACTATTTCTGACATTTTGAATTGAAAAAGCTTCCTGGATGGAAGAGAAACGTCTTCCAACTTGGAAACAAAGTCCAGAGGATTGATTTTTAACTTTTTTAGATGACTATGACTAAGAATCTTCCCCAGCATACTACATAAATCCCCCGCCGTCGGTCTAAATGCACCGTCCTGCTTCTGCACGGCTGATTTCCATCGTTATCTGATTAACGAGCTTTAGCTGAACTGCAATCATCAGAATGATTCTGAATATGAATCTAAAAACCCAGTCAGTCAGTTAAGATAAAATACATCATCAATCATAATCAATTACAAAGCCAATTTTAAAAAGCTTTAGAGCTTAGAGACGGGGCAGAGGGAACACAATCAACTTAAGAGACACATTCAATCAGATTGATTCTGCTGTTTTCATACGGACAGCTCGGCTCCCTGCTGCCTTCCACCTGAAAAGGCCACAGCTCTGTTTTTATCAGCCTGCCATAAAAACAGCCTTTATCTTTGGAAAATAGGCATAAATCCTGGACTAAAGAGTGTGAAATAACAGCTCCAGGCAGAACAACAGGCTAAACACTGATAAAAAGAAGGTCTTAATGTAGGTGAATTGATGAAAGGTCTCAGATCTAATCCCATTAGAGCAGAATAAAAGGAGGACGACTTTCACCTTTACCTGTCCAGCTTCGGATCGTTAATGAATGAAACTAATGGAGCTAAAAAGGCCGTCTGCTTCCTAAACAGCAGAGCATTTCATTCCCGCCATCAGAACAAGCCTGTGGTTTACCAGAATTGCTCACACAGAACTGGAAATGTTGGCTTTCTGGCTGACCTGACCTCTGACCTCACGCTATGTTCAGACCGCAAGCAGCAGAAGCAGCAGGTTTACATGCAACGTCAATGGTTGACGCTTCAAGGGGCAGCAAAAGGGACATAGATAGGCAGGAATAACAGGCTAACAAAGGACCCCCACTCCAAAGTTTGAATTGAAAAAGCTTCCTGGATGGGAAGAGAAACGTCTTGGGGGTCGTTCAACAACAGTTAAGCATATTGTGCAAAACAGCAATAAAAAAATAAAATTATTGATTAAAATGATTAATTCATCTCAGACGAAACTATTCACTGAGTGGATTATATTAAACGGAACTTCCAATTTTCACCACTGTTTGGCACCAAGTAACCTTCCTCTGATCACGGCTTGCTTGGTCTCGCAATGAATCCTGGGTAAACCAAGGATACATCGGACCCGTCCTTCAGATCGGCCAAAAAGAAGGACGCATTTTAAGGCCGCATAACGAGGACTCTTGGAATCCAACCAGACCTCGGCGCCGCGCTATGACGTAATTGGCCTTCGAATCCGGCCTTCTAAGGACGCGTCCCAGGATTTCAAACAGAGCGTCTGTCTCTGAAAGGGGGGGTCGTTAAAGGGAATAGTTGGCCTGGCTGAACAGGCGAGGTCTTCTGTTCTCCTGTAAAGGGGTCGGGTCTGCGATGATAGCAGGAAGACTATCGCTGCATTGTAGGTTTTTGAAAGCCAATCAGCTCCCTGGCTGCTCAGCAGCCATAAACCTCTAATCCTTGAACCACTTCTGGACCGGGCTGAAGTTCTGAAGCTTCCTGGATACGACTGGATCTCAGAAAGACGATCCAGAACCAGAACTATGTAGAACTGTTCAGATTCTTGGACATCGGCTTTAGAAGAACAGCTTCGACCCGACAGAACCCTCTGATTAAACCTCACACTATTGACCATCAGGTAAACCCAGTTGGGTTCTGGTTCTGATTGGTTGGAAGAGCTGCAGCGAGTCCTGCGGGGTCCAGCTCATGGTGCAGACTGCAGACCGTTGGCCTGGTTACAGGAAGGATGAGGCAGAGGAGAAAAGCAGAACCAGTTCTGGTCTCTGTTGGACCCGCTTCCCTGCAGCTCTGATCTTTGCCAGTTTTCTGTTTTAAATGTCTCCTTTAATGTGGTGTATCTTAGCAACCGCTGCCGTCTCCACAGCGAGTGTTTAAGAGTCAGCTTTCAGCGCCGGGCCCACAGCGCCAGCAGATACAGTAAGACCGGGCTCCAAAATAGCAGTCAGGAGAGGAGAAGCTGGTAAATAAGAAGAATGGAAGGAGATTCCTGAGGACCATCGGGTTCCACCCAGCTGGGCTTCACCCTGAGGAGGAGAAGCCGGACCGAGCCGAGCCCGGCGGTCCAGAGAGCATTCCTTTGGCCCGCCAGCTGCACGGCCATACCGCACGCTCTGCAGGGTTCGAGCAGGGAGGCGAGCCCGCGCTCTGAGGAATAAAACACGTGCAGCTGCAGAGCCGTGCAGAACGCTGCAACAGTTCACTGCAAGTTCAGCTCAGAGCGCAGATGTTCCTGCATTCAGAACCGCAAACAGTCCGAGGTTCAGTCACAGCGGGTCCACAGAAAGCAGCCCGCCGTCCATTTACCTCAGATCAGGGGGAGGAGGAACGCTGCTGAAGGTTCTGATCAACCCACTGGAACAAAAGTAGGAGTTTAAACAGAACCAATGAGAGGAGAAAAAACTCTAGAACCAGGAACCCAGATTCACACAGAAGCAGCAGGAAGACTTTTATTGTGAAAGGTCTGCAGCAGGTGAGGCAGAAAAGCTTCTGGTTCCAGCCCAAACAGACACTTCCCAGCATGCATTGCAGGTCCTCTTCTGCATTGGTCCAGCGTCACACCCAGACATACTAACCCAGAAGAAAGACCAGGCCCCCCTGCATTAGCAAGGCTCACAGGCAACACAGGTTGTGGGTTAAATTACCCCAAAAGCCAAACTAACACCCAGAATCGGACCCTGAAGAAACCGGGATCAACTGAACACAGAACCAGGAGCCTGACCTGCAGCGAACCGTCTGCTAGATGCTGAGATCCACCAGAACCACCAGAACCACGCAGCATCTAAACGGCCCTCAGCACCTGATGGGGGGGGTCATCCAGCTGTGACCCGCTCTATAACAGCTGCCGGCTGGACTGACTGTGAGGCGTTAGCATCTGAATCAGCCATTTCAATCTCTTCCTCCCAGATCAGATTTAAAGCTTTTAAGGACGAGTCATCTATTAATAAATTCATCTATTGATTGATCTTATCGATTGACAAATGATTATTTGATCTTTTCATCATCTTAAGGATATTTTTTTTTTTTTACAAATAATGCCAAATAAAGCAAAAAAGAAAATATTTTACCAATTTATTTTGCCATTTGTATTAAATATTGAATATAAACAAATATTAACTCATTTATCAACTTATAAGATAAAAAACAGGAACCTTTTAAGTAACGGAATAAAAAAAGAATAATAATATCTGTGAAACTTCTGATTTCCAATCAACAGAGACGTAGATCTATCAATAACAGACAGGGTATGTCGCTCAGACATGCTGTCAGACTGTTTAGCTTCCTTCCAATGTAGCGGCCGCTAACTGTTAGCTAGCTCTCTGTTTTTAGTCTAATCCACCAATCAGAGACTTTGTTCTGTTAGCAGAGCTTTTAAACCGGTGTTTCTGGTTCTGGTGGTTCTGGTTGCTCTCAGAGGAACGTTAGAACTCTGCTCCATGAAGGTCATGACCTGATCCAAGGTTTATAAAGAAATAAGTAACTCTTATTTAATGCTTTTTAAAACTCTTTCAAATAATTGTATATGTATTCTAAAGAGCCTTAAAGGAATAGTACGCCCAAAACATGATTAGCCTTCATTTTCTACTCACCCCCATGCTGAACAACACTCTGGAGTACTTTTTTGATATCTCAAATGCATCTGGAGATCTGGGAGGCTTCTTGCTGTCTGCTGACATTCAAATAATGGAGGTCTATGGCGCCCGAGGCAGAAAGTTCCATAAAAGTCCACAAAAAACGTGTCAATATTCCTCCATACTGCTCGTCCAATGTATTCCAAGTGTCCTGAGTGGGTAGCGTCCATAATTTACTCGAAACGAAGTCATTTAGAATGTTTTTAGAGCATAAACAGTAGTGTATAGGATTTCCTAAAAGTGCACGCCTGCGAGTTCACGAGTCTACGGAAACCGCGGCAGACCAAACCAGATGAAAGTGCGCATTCAGCTCGGCAAAGAACTCATGCTCTTCCTCAACACTGAAGTCCTCAGACATTTTTCTTTCGTTGTTTCTTTCTTTGCACAGGTAAACAGCACATTTCTTCTTCTACGCTTGCATTATCGGCAGAGCAGACGCTGAATGCGCACTTTCATCTGGTTTGGTCTGCCGCGGTTTCCGTAGGCTCGTGAACGCGCTTTTAGGAAACCCTATACACTACTGTTTATGCTATAAAAACATTCTAAATGACTTTGTTTCGAGTAAATTATGGACGCTACCCACTCAGGACACTTGGAATACATTGGACGAGCAGTATGGAGGAATATTGACACGTTTTTTGTGGACTTTTATGGACCTTTCTGCCTCGGGCACCGTAGACCTCCATTATTTGAATGTCAGCAGACAGCAAGAAGCCTCCCAGATCTCCAGATGCATTTGAGATATCAAAAAAGTACTCCAGAGTGTTGTTCAGCATGGGGGTGAGTAGAAAATGAAGGCTAATCATGTTTTGGGTGTACTATTCCTTTAAGAAGATTTTAAGACGTAGCACTAAAAATAAATTTGTCATAACAGGAAAGATTTGAAAAAAGTGAAAACAAAAACTCATGCTAGAAAAATGACATTGAATGTCACAAACTACAGAGCATAGTAGACACGCTACTAATGATTCATTCTTTTAGAAAACAGAATGAATGATCTGTCTGGTTTGCTTTTCCATTCCCGTTCTGACTCAACATTTTCAGTTCAATTGATTTGACCCTGTTCCTCTTTCTAATGCTACGTTCAGACCGCTAGCAGAAGAAGCAACAGGTTTCCATGCAAAGTCAATGGCTGACGTGCATCAAGGTGCAGCAAAAGGTCCTGCAGCGCGTTTAGAGCAGCTGAAGCAGCGACTCATGAGCTTCTCAGCATCTGAGGCGCACAACGTGCTTCACAAGCAGCAGCTGCTGGAATTGGAAAAATGTAACTAGCTGCTGGATGCGCCGCATCAACCAATGAGAGAAGCTGATCTGGGAGCTGGCAGGGAGTCAGACACAGCACTGCTGATGCAGAGCGCTATGATCGCTCCTCTGAAACAGTTTATTAACGCCTAAATTAACCTAAAACGTAGAAACCTGCCGGCAGAATATGTTGGCTTTTATTATCCTGCTGCCTGAAGTTTTGATTACGTACGTGAAAAACGCCTTCTAGCCGCCGTGGCAAACCCCCAAGAGGCGAGCGGGCCTGAGGCAGCTGCTGCTGGGGATTCCCAGTGACAGCGCAGCGCCGGTATGTGGGGGTCTGAGCGGCTCCCACAGAGAAATAATCTTTGAAGGCAGGATGGTAATCTGGATGAACTGACTGCACAGACCATGTTTTCAGGAGGACTTTCTCACTTCAACATAGATTCTAACTACTTTCTACCCGCTGATCACAGCTAATATAGCCGCCATTGTTCCAGGCAGAGAAAGGATAGAGTAGCTCCGCCCACCGCGCATCAGACCCACTTTTAGGCTGCGCAGCTGCGCATGTGGCGACGTTCAGCCAAATATGTGGCGTAACGTCACTGGTATGAACAGGGCCTGAGCAGATCTGGTTCCTACGGTGGACTCTGGGTCCATTCATGGTTCTGCTCTGGAATTACTTCCTACAGCGCCCTCTAGAGCAGGGGTCTTCAATGTTTTCCAGGCCAAGGACCCCCAAACTGATGGTGAGATGGAGCAGGGACCCCCTAATTATATATATGGTATGAAGTAGTGTTCTATCCAACTGGTCCTATAGTCACTCTATTACAGATGGAGTAATGTAACTGAAGTAATCCCTCCCTGGGATTATTAAAGTATTTCTGATTCCTTGTTGATGGGACAGGTGTTGTGAATGAAACGGTGTACAGCTTGAGTCCATTGCTCTGTTTACTACAGTCTGTTGAATTCATGTTAATGTGGATTTAAAGACATTTCAATTAGTGGAAAAAATTGCAGGAAGGAATAAAAAAAAAATTGTTTAATCAACCAAAACTTTCACGACCCCCATGCAGTACCTCCGTGGACCCCCTAGGGGTCGCGGACCCCCTGTTGAAGACCTCCGCTTCAGTGGATGACGGCAACACAAAAACAACAAATTAACGGATGGAACAAGTTTTGATCAAATAAACCATTAATGGACTATTCATCCTAAATGGCTTCATTGTTTACGTCCCTGGAAGGTATGGGTTTTGAAAAGCAAACTTTGTTTTTCAGCAAGAAAAGGTCAAATCACTTCTATATTCATGTTTTATGGACATCTAAAGAGCAGGACCCATAAGAAAGCCTCGTGTTCACGTGTGACGAAGGTTCCACACATCATAACAACCTTCACCCCCTCCCTGAGCGAACCACATCCTGTGCAGGCGTGGAACCACATGACCTCAAATGATCGTGGAGATTAATCGGGTGATAACAGGACGGTCAACTTGCAGATGGCAGCTTCTTGCGCTTCACACCCGCTCTGAAAGCCGGTGTCAGCGATAACAGAGGTGGGTTCACTTTAACCCCCCCCCATGGCTGCCTGAGTCCCACAGGGAGGGGAGGACGGCGCCCTGGGCTGAGCTCTAGTAGCTCTGCAGGTACGCCGTCGGTCATATGCTGAAGGTTCTGGTTGTTCTGGTCTAGCCCTACCAGCTGCAGCATCAGGTATGCAGATATGCAGCGCTTGGATCCATAATCAGAAGATTAAGCCACCTGCATTCACAGCTCGCCCTCTCAGACGCTCCTCTTTATATTTCCAACACTTTCCCATCCTGAATGCCGCCGTCAGGTCCCAAAAAACGCTGCAACACGTGCAGCAGTGGAGGAGACCACTTTAGGAAAACATTAATTAACTTATCGCCTCCTTAAAGGGCCCAGAACCCAGAGCCGGCCTGAAGGTTCTGCTCTGAGGTTAGAAGCAGCAGATCCTCCTGCAGGATGGACGTTATCTTCATCTGGTTAGTTCATCAGCTGATGATGCAGTTAAGTTTAAACTGTTTTAATATGATGAAGTAAAACCACAAAGGAATCTAAACCTCTGATTAACGGGCCTCCCAGAATATTCTGGTAGCAACTGGTTATGGATCCCAACCAAACAGGTCTGATGGGAAACTGCAGGAGGAAGAGCTGGAGGTCTTCCTCCTCTGATGATGATTCATGGAGCCGATTATTGATCCAATTATTGATCCTGCACTGCAAGAATTGGAAATCTAAGTTGGTTATTTTTCTTTAAATAATAATTTAAAATAAGAAAAAACAACTGCAGTCTCTAATTTAATGTGCATAATATCTAATTATATATTTTTATACTTATTTTAATACTATTATACTACTTATTTTAATATTTTATACTTATTTTAAGAGTAAAACTGCTCATTGGCAGATTATTTTATTAACCTGCTGAAATTAAGGGGAAATCATCTTAATTTAAGCCTTTCTGACTCATTTTTTGTTGTTTTTTCAGTGCCTCTAATCCCATCAGGATCAATCAGTGGAATCGGACTCTGATCTGGACTCGGGTCACTAACCGGATCACTGAACGGTTCACTCTCATGCTGAATATATTACTGAACTACTTCCTGTTGATTGATTAAAACTGATCCAGATCATTCTTGATCGATCCGGATCATCGATCGGAATCGATTCCCTGATGAGGCATCGATCAGATCAGGACATGGAGGGACCCGCTGATCGGAACCAGAACCCGCGCGTGGCGCGTGGACCTGGGCTCAGAGGGCAGACCCACCCGGACCAGGCGGTTCGGATCCGTTCGCTCCGGTTCTGCTGCGGGTCGGACCGTCCTCCTGACCCCCCCTCTTTGTTCTTCCTTAATGGATCAGCGTCTGGAGCCCCCCAATGAAAAACACGCTCACCCTGAAAGGCCGAACCCCGTGGTTCTGAACCCACCGAGGGAGGGGGGTAGCATCACTCCCCCCTCCCCCAGGAAAACGGTGGGAAAAGGGGGGAAATTTCCACAGAGCAGAAACTGCGCGAGGCGTTTTCCCCCCCCAAACACCTCCCCCCCCACACCGCTGAGCCCCTGAACCTGATCCCCATCCAGCCCGAACCCGGACAGCATGCGGACCCCCCCACCGCGCGGACCTACCTGCACGAGCACGCGCAGAAAAGTCCAATCAGGTATTTAAATCCAGAGAGCCACGCGCCTCTCCTCCTGCTGCTGCTGCGGAGCTCCAACCTGGGGGGGGGGAGGGGGGGTCCGGACCGTAATAATCTGGAACCGAAGGAATAATAATCCAGCTAGGGGTTCAGAGCCACGGCGCTCCTCCAGCCTGCATCGGCTCAGCTTGGTTCGGCTCGGCTCTCTGCTCCTCCTGCCCCCCTTTCCCAAAGTGGACCGTACCACCATCAATCCGTCCGGGGGGGGGAGCGCGTGCACACACCGCCACCTAAACCAATGAAAACTCTTTAATCACATCAGAGCGCGCTCCGAGGAGACCGCGTGCACGCCTGTTGGATCGTGTCAATGAGCAAAGCGCGTGCACGTGCAATAACCCCTCCCCCCAAACGTCTACTACTTGGTTGAGTCCAGCTCCTTAATCTGCTGTTGTTCCTCCTCCCTGATCCAGATGTGGAGACGGAGAGACACTCAGGGGGAGAGAGGGGGAGCTGCAGCGGGAGGTGAGGAGCTGCATGTAAAACACTGAGGGGGGAGGGGATGGATGGGGGGGTAAAGGTGGACAGAAAGCAGGAGGTGCAGGAGATTCAGACTTTATCACCTCAGGAGTTTAACCTGCCAACATTGATTTGATAAAGAGAAGAGAGTCTGGAGCTCTGGTTTCAGAAAGAGGCCCCTGAGCCTAACTAAGGGCCCCAGACTAAACCAGCAGCCACAGTCTGGGAGCAAACCAGTCAGAGACCCAGACTATCAACAACCCAATCCATCAAACTTGATCTTTCATGGCATCGGAGAAAAGGTTTAGTTAAACTAAAAAAAAAACACACAGCAAACATAGAAACACAGATTATCTACAGGCCACATTTAATTCTTTTCAGTTTATTTCTATAGCTCCAATTCACATCATGTCATCTCAGGTCACTTTCCAGTTCACCAGATCATCCAGTCAGATTGATTCAAAGTTTTCTATCTAAGGAAAACCAGCTGATTGCATCGACTCATTGACTCTTCAGCAATCCCTCACACTAAGCATGCTTGTAGCGACAGTGGAGAGGAAAAACTCCCTTTGAACAGGAAGAAACCTCCAGCAGAACCAGGCTCTATTCTCCCACTCTGCAGAATCTGTTAGTTCAATCTCTAACGTTCTGCTCTCTCTGCTTTTTCTAGTAGTAGCTTCATCTGGTCTGTTCCTGTTTGGCTGTGACTCCATCCTGGAGAGAGATATCAGCTGTGCTGCTGCCATCAACACCTTTGTTTCTAGATGTTGGAGCTTGGCCTGTTTTCCAGTGTAGTCCTGTTTCTCTGACTGTGACTAACTGGATGTGCTCTCTTCATCCTCTGACATGGGAGCTGGCTCGGAGCTCGTCTGCCTGGCTGTGTGTTTCCTGGACGGGGCCGCCTGTGGAGCTGGTTGACAGTCACCTTTTGTATCTATGCTTCTTTTTCTATGTCTGCTTCTGTCTCCTTGAACCCCAGTGGGCCTCAGCAGATGGCCGCTCACACTGAGCCTGGTTCTGCTGGAGGTTTCTTCCTGTTCAAAGGGAGTTTTTCCTCTCCACTGTCGCTACAAGCATGCTTAGTGTGAGGGATTGCTGAATTAGATGGTTGATTTTCACCGAGGTTCATGAACTGTTGATGTAGAAACGGTAAAGCATTCCAGGATCCAGGTCGCTTATAGAACATGCAAGAAGGTCTGGCTGCTTGAGAGGAAACCATAAAAACCAAGGAGTTAAAAGTGGAGCGAGCTGTAGTTAGAGAAGCTGTGATTGGCTGAAAGGTGAGCATAATAAATCAGGACGGGTTTATTTAAACGAAAGCACGTAGGAATGGTGAGGTGGCACCAGCCGCCGTTCCACATGGAGCCTAAAATAACGGAGACTGAGGGCTGGTCCAGGTTCAGGTTTAGACTGGGGCTACCGTCGCCCTGTAATCAGCCGCCCTCCCTGCTCCTCTCTGTAATTTTCTTAATTCAAGCCAGTTGAGGGTCTCGCCCTCCATTCATCCTCACTTTCCTTATATTTCTTTGCTTTCCTGGTTCCTTTCTCTGCAGAGATATTTTTTGCTGTTTTTCAGGAGATTGTTATAGTAAAACCTGATTTGACAGCAGCAGTGGAAAACCTGTTGTGGTTCTCTGAGTGCAGGTTTGTTTTCCTTCTCCTTCAAGGATCCCCCCCCCCATTGTAAATGTTTACAGCTTTCCTGCGGTAAACTTCTGAAGTTGGTGTGAAACGGCCAGCAGCACGCATGACGACGGCCCTGGGCGTGTAACTCCTCCCTTCCTTTACATCCCAGCTACTGTTACCCAGCACATCTGGACCGGCTGCAGCTGCCGGTTAAATCAGGAGTTTGTGAGGTTTAAGCCGCAGAGCAGAACCAATTCTCTGCAAGTTGCTCTTTATTTATCTTCTCCTCTCTGAGCGTTGTCTGATATCTGACACATCTGTTTGTGTTTGTGTGGCTCTGGTTTATATAACGCCGTTTTTGAAGCACCCTGAAGATCTCAGTGGGACCAGCTGTTTCATGAGCTCTGAAAGACGGCAAGAACATCAAGTCCAACATGACGTAGCTGAACGGAAACAAAGACCTTGTACTTCAGCTTTCTTGGATTTTTATTTCCTGAAAGACGCCAATAAAGCTAACATGTATTGCCAGACCACCCTGTGAGACCTGTTTCATGCACTAACACCCATCCATTCAGCCATTTTCTCATGCTAAAGGGTTGTGTATCCTCTCACAGCAGCGTGTCGCAGTTAGCTTGACACCGATATTTTTGATTTATGCCCAATATTGAAGCGTGCTCTGCGCTATGTTATGCCACACCACAACACCAGAGGGACAATCAGGAACTAGCTAGGGTTGTGGGCATCCATGTGTCGGTTTAATGAACTTTTTCGCCGTCTTCAACCCTTCATCCAACGCCGGACGACACACAGTTCACTCGTGAGTGTTCCCGAAGACTGGCCGTGGCGCTGCGTGTTTTGGCTTCAGGTCCAACAGACTGTCGCACAGAGCTACAAACTAGCGTCCTGCACGGTGTCTGGGATAGTGTCCAAGGTGTGCCCGGCGTAGTGGACGGCACCACAGCCAGAGTTTCTGCCATTAGGTACCAAACAGGAAATACGCATAATGTAGAGCGAATCTAGAATTGACCAATCAGAGGCCTCCTTTATCTCCTCCTTGCGATGCTATCTGTGGCACTGTCTACGGTCACCTACACTTTTAAACACACGCAGACGACCTGGTTTAGTCCAGGCTTTAGTCTGGTCATGGTCACAGTGCGGCCGGTGCCTATCCCCAGCAGTCTGCGGGCAGGACGCGGGGTCGCCCTGGACATGCGCCAGTCTGTCGTAGAGCAACATAGGACAATTAAGAGAAGCCAATTTACATAACAGTCATGTCTTTGGACTGTAAGAGGAAGCCGGAGTACCCAGAGAGAACCCACACATGCTCATGGAGAAGATGCTAACTCCATGCAGAAAGACGCTGCACCGGGAATCGAACCCGGAACCTTCTTGCTGCATGGCAGCAGTGCTAATCACTGGATGTCTCATTGATGCTTCCTAAATCCTCCATCAGCTTCTATTGGGGACGGCTTACACCGATGCCTTCACCTTCCTCTTCATCAACAGGACCTTTGAAATGTGTTTGTCCGTTGTCTTTGTGAGAAAAGATGGTCGCTGTGTCTGGAGAAGGTACGTTATTGAATGTTTGACGATGGTGCCAGACATGGGAGCCAGAGCATCCCCAAAAGACAAGACTCCAAGAACTGTTTCCTAAAATGTCTTTCAGTGGGAATCATCTTGAAGTTGGACAGCTGTGGTTTAATTTACAGCCTCTTCGCTCACCAGATGTCAATGGCCATACCCAACCCAGAGTTGTTATGAGTGTATGAGGCTGGATGATCCATTTCTACCAGAAACATCTGGAATACTGACCCCTCTGACCACAGTCCTGGTCCACATAGAGCAAGTGTTGCAAATTCCAGTTGCTGGGGGCAGTGTCCTGCAACTTTTAGATCCCTCTTTGTTCCAGCACACCTTAATGAAATGTCTGTTTCCTCCTCGGTACCTCCAGAGTCCTCTCAGTCATTGAATTACTCGATTCAGGTGTGATGAACCAAAGGCTCATCTAAAAGTTGCAGGACACTAGCCCTCAGGATCTGAAATTGCCCACCCCTGACATAGAGTGATGGTCTGTCCCAGATGACTCTGACTCTAGAAGACTGAATGCTGGACAAGGTTAATATCAACCAATTTAACCAGTTCATTCAATTTTATTCAGTTTATTTCTATAGCTCCAATTCACATCATGTCATCTCAGGTCACTTTCCAGTTCACCAGATCATCCAGTCAGATTGATTCAAAGTTTTCTATCTAAGGAAAACCAGCTGATTGCATCGACTCATTGACTCTTCAGCAATCCCTCACACTAAGCATGCTTGTAGCGACAGTGGAGAGGAAAAACTCCCTTTGAACAGGAAGAAACCTCCAGCAGAACCAGGCTCAGTGTGAGCGGCCATCTGCTGAGGCCCACTGGGGTTCAAGGAGACAGAAGCAGACATAGAAAAAGAAGCATAGATACAAAAGGCAACTGGAAACACACAGCCAGGCAGACGAGCTCCGAGCCAGCTCCCATGTCAGAGGATGAAGAGAGCACATCCAGTTAGTCACGGTCAGAGAAACAGGACTACACTGGAAAACAGGCCAAGCTCCAACATCTAGAAACAAAGGTGTTGATGGCAGCAGCACAGCTGATATTTCTCTCCACCCTGGAGAGAAATATCAGCTGTGCTGCTGCCATCAAACTTCTCAAAGTTCTTTAAATCTGAAATGATTCCATCCTGTTCAATAAATGATCAGTGTTTTTAATTCAGAGTAATTTTCATGTGAATGTGCTTTACTGGAGGCATCCATGTTTGTCAAAGAACACTACTGCCACCTACTGGTTAGTGACATTGTCACGGTGCGGTATCGGCTGTTGATCAAGTCCCAGTGCTGTATCTGGTGTTTGTCACAACGCGCTATTATCCAAGTCATCTTGAAAACATTCTTCTTCCAAATGTTGGCTACATATTACGGGTTTTTTCTCTGGCCAGAAGTTCGATGGCAAATCCTCCCTCTTCAAGTTGGCGATCCAACGACCAACCCGTCCGTGGAGGATCAGGAATCAGAAAGGTGGAATAACTCTTTGTTTTCACTTTTCCCCGATGTATTCCAGCATCCAGCTGCCATGCACGTGGGCATTGTCAGTTTCACTATAGCTCTGGTGAATTTCAATAGTGAAGTCCTCTGGAAATCTTCAATAATTGTTGTTGATTGCAGATGTGTCTAGTAGTTCCCATTGATTTAGCTTGTAAAGCGGGGAGAATGGCGCTAGGCTTACCACACCGTGACGTCACTGCTGGAAGATGGCAGGAGGGAGGGGCTACTCAGACTTAGTGATCGCAACGAAAATTATTGTTTTTATTCTATTACTGATTAACTCAAAATTCATGAAATCACTGTGATCGTATTATTTTCAGGCATAAATAATGATCCATTGATTATTCGTTGCTGAGTGGGCTTCTTTAAAGCAGCTGTAACACAGACCTCTACAGGAGATCCTACCTTCCTACAGCCATTAGCATCTGCAGAATCTCTAGTAGGGAGCCTGGATCTTTTAAGAGTTGTTAACACATTTACTGATGCTTTAAATTAACTGAACAGAGCTTAATCAAATGAATTCAGGGATTGTGATAAGGATCAGATAATTAGCAAAGATAAGAACATTAGAACACTAACATCTAAGGTCTGAACCTCCTCAGAATCTAAGATCAAATCCAAGCACCATAGAGGAGACGGCTTGACCTTCAGATCCATTATCTAATGTCCAACACAGGAAGAGCAGAAATAAACGGGGAATATTTCCTCTTCCTGATGAAAACCTTTCAGGTGGAAGTCTTTGAAGTCATTAAGAAAGCTTTAAATCTTCACTCTGACCCGGTTCTCCATCTTCATCAGGAGCAACCTGATGTCAACAGCTGAGTCTGTGGGTTTCTGTTTGTTTATCATCAACATAGCATGGAGCGGCTGTGGCCCCGGGGCCCCACAGGGTTCTGCTCGGACCCATGAAGGAATCAATCTAAGCGTCGTAAGGTGCTCTTTCCCGCGGGCTGGGCATCATGACCCAAGTCCGGATCATCTCTGCTCGGGATGGCCGGCAGGCGAGTTGCTATGGTTACTGCTGTGACCTGATTGTTAGAAAAAAAAAAACAATGAGGGAAAACTTCAAAGAGGAGCTGCTCTGTTGCCTAGCAACAAGGCAGGACTGCTCCCCCTCCGTGCATCCCTCGGTTTCATCACTCTATCACTCTGCTCCATCTCTCCTCCAGATCACTCCTTCACTTGCATCACTTTTTCCTGCGTTTATCACTCCATCTTCACACTTTTTCTTTCTCCGATCTTCAGGGTCTCTCACTCATCTGAAGCTTCCTCTCCTCCCCTCCCCCTCTCCATCACCCCCCTCCTCCTGCCTCCTGACGCGGTTTAAGCAGAAAGATCCCAGATATCCAACATGGGAAAACTTTAGCATCCAGTTGAGCAACCTGAGAGGTGACCTACGGCCATCTTTATCTCCACGTTTCACCCTCTGATGGAACCAGCTTGGCTGCAGAGGGAACTTTTTTATTTTTGAGTCTCGTAGATCAACATGAATCAGGATCCAGATCAGAACCTCCTATGATCCATCTTCTCCTTCTTTCACCTTTTTACCCCCCAGCTCACTGACTTCCTGTCTCCTCAGCAGGCTATTTTTAAAGTCTCCAGAGAACCAGAGGAGCAAACTCACAGATCTTCAGATGAACTTGGATAAAATGTCCGTTCTACACTTTAGGACTTGTTTCAATCTTTTTTCCACTCACAATCAGCTGAAGGTCTGGACTTTGACTAGACCGCTTCAGCCCCCTTTTACTTTTCATTCATTCTGATCTAGATCTCGTCTTCAATTCTATTCAGTTTATTTCTATAGCTCTAGATCACAACATGTCATCTCAGGTCACTTTCCAGTTCACCAGATCATCCAGTCAGATTGATTCAAAGTTTTCTATCTAAGGAAAACCAGCTGATTGCATCGACTCATCCCTCAGACTAAGCATGCTTGTAGCGACAGTGGAGAGGAAAAACTCCCTTTGAACAGGAAGAAACCTCCAGCAGAACCAGGCTCAGTGTGAGCGGCCATCTGCTGAGGCCCACTGGGGTTCAAGGAGACAGAAGCAGACATAGAAAAAGAAGCATAGATACAAAAGGCAACTGTCAACCAGCTCCACAGGCGGCCCCGTCCAGGAAACACACAGCATTAGATGCCTTTTTGAATCAATCTGACTGGATGATCTGGTGAACTGGAAAGTGACCTGAGATGACATGATGTGAATTGGAGCCATAGAAATAAAGCGAGTTAAAATTGAATTGAATTTATTCTACTTCCAAAATTAAAATGTTTTTATTGAATTTATTGAAAACACAAACCTAACTCCATAGAGAGGCACTCCATAGTGTGTCCTTTAAGACTTTAACTGGTTTAAACTGTTTTTATTTCCTCATCAGGAATGAATAACGTTTAAATGAATCGATCAGTGAACTTTGGTTTATTTTTGCCTTTCATTGCTGCAGATCAGCTCAGCTTTGTTTAGAACCACATCAGACCTGCCGATGAGGTCATTCTCTCCTTTATTACTCACACACCAGAGCTGGGAGGTTTCTGAGGACATTACATCATCATGTCATGGTTTGCATTTTTACATTTTGATCCTGAATGAAACTTCATTCAGGACTGGAAACACTTGAGGCCACAGATTTGCCACAGTTTGAATTTTTGATCGCATTACTGATCCAGAGCAGGAAGACGCACAGCCGCCATCGCTGAACTCAGACCACATTTTCCATCTGTTTCCAGAGATGTTTCTCCTCCATCACACTCACTCCTGGGCTGCTGCTCATATCTTCATGTTTCTCTGCTGCCATCTGGTGGCCAGCTGTAGAACTGACTCATCATAGAAACCAGGTCCAGCTGTGGTTAACTAGCTGGTTCTGACCACTGATCTCTATATCCGGGATTGCTGTTTGCTCGTTGGTAGTATGGGGCTGAAGTGAAGCCACCGGCCGCCATATTGGTACTCCCTAGATAGACCGGTCTCAATGAAAACAACCTGTGCGCTACAGCATCGAACAATCATGATGTTCTCATTTTCAGGGGGATTTAAGACTTTTAAAATAAAGATAAATTCATCACTTTGACAGAATGGCTGTTTCATAGCATCAGTAGATTAACTTTAACTTAGAATAAAAAATAGGCCCGTCACATTGCAGAGTCATTATGAAGTCAATGAAGTCTATAAATCATGTAATATAACATAATATACAAATCCATCACAACAAAACGAATATGTTAATGGAGCAGAAAAATACACATGTGCTCAAAGTGCTAATCAAGACTGAATTACAAGTACATGTCTGTTGATGCTATTGTATTTTCCTATTTGCAAACTGTCCATATATATATATATATATATATATATATATATATATATATATATATATATATATGAGTCAAATGTCCGAGTTGCTTTTTTTCCGTCAATATAACATGCTATATATTTCAGCACATAAATATTTCAAATGAGAAATGCAACAAACCCTACAGGAAATACAGCATCATCCACTGAATAAAGAATTACTACATTAACATTTCACAGTGAATTCCTTTCTATTTTCTAACGTTAGACCCAATGACAGTGGCTAACTCAGTCAATGTCTTCCAGTCAGTCTGAGATAGCCAGACTAATGTTAGTCTAAAGACTAAACTATAGGATCCATCAGCTATAGATGGATTTATTGCTTAGTTCATCCACTGACTGGGAAATTACCTGTGGAACGTCTTTCTGCAGCCAGAAAACTGCTGGTTTCTGCAGCCAAATGCTGGCATTTTTACTGTATACTGTATATAATATATGTATAATACATGTACATCATCAATTTAGCACTTTTAGTACATCATCACATAGTGTGTGTGTGTGGACCTGTTTTTACGAGGGTGTGGGGACTTTAATCTGTTTACAGAGTCACATCATGGGGAAATATGTCCTTATGGGGACCAAGATATGGTAAAGTTGTTTTCTTTGAGCTGGGGTTAGGTTTGAGATTAAGGGGGGAATTCAGTTTAGGTTAGGTTTATGTGGTGTGTGTAATATTCTTAATATCTGACTACAGTATTATTCTGCTCCATTAACACATTATTTAGGATGTGATGGATTTGTATAATATGTTATATTACATGATTTATAGACTTCATTGACTTAGTAATGTGATGGGCCTATTTTCTTTTTTTTTTTTACCATGAATTACAGTAATGTACTAATGCTATGAAACAGCAAGTTTGTGTCAAAGTGATGACTTCATTTTTATTTTATAATTCTTAAAGCTAAAGTCCGGTCAGCGAGGAATAATCAATGGATCATTATTTATACCTAAAACTAATACGTTCGTAGTGATTTAATGAATTTAGTGCAAAAAAGCAAAATAATAATTTTTGTTGCAATCACTGAGTCTGGGAGCGTCCATCTTTGCCCAAATATAGTAGCCCCTCCCTGCTGCCATCTTCCAGCAGTGACGTCACGGTGCGGTAAGCCTAGCGCCATTCTCCCCGCTTTACAAGCTAAATCAATGGGAACTACTAGACACATCTGCAATCAACAACAATTATTGAAGATTTCCAGAGGACTTCACCATTGAAATTCACCAGAGCTATAGTGAAACTGACAATGCCCACGTGCATGGCAGCTGGATGCTGGAATACATCGGGTAAAAGTGGAAAAAAGAGTTATTCCACCTTTCTGATTCCTGATCCTCCACGGACGGGTTGGTCGTTGGATCGCCAACTTGAAGAGGGAGGATTTGCCATCGAACTTCTGGCCAGAGAAAAAACCCGTAATATGTAGCCAACATTTGGAAGAAGAATGTTTTCAAGATGACTTGGATAATAGCGCGTTGTGACAAACACCAGATACAGCACTGGGACTTGATCAACAGCCGATACCGCACCGTGACAATGTCACTAACCAGTAGGTGGCAGTAGTGTTCTTTGACAAACATGGATGCCTCCAGTAAAGCACATTCACATGAAAATTACTCTCAATTAAACTCAATTAACTTTTCCTTCAATTATTACCACAGATATTAATTCACACACCTTAGATTCAATATTATTATTTTATTAAAGAAAGATTAAGCCAAGCTGGATGTTTGTGAAAAATAAAGTGCGAAACGTTTAGATCGGTAAAACATCAGTATTTCAACTCATGTTTTTAATGAACTTTTTAAGGCGTTTCTCAGACCTGCCATTCTGTGACACCCTTTGAAAAAACCTTCAAGAAAAAAATAAAATTAATCATATTTTTTGGGGAAGTTTAATAAGACATAATAACATTTAAAACAATGAATTAAACACATCTGCAGCTTTCTACAATCTTAGAGTGAAACTAAACAGCAGTTTTTAAAAGATTACAGTAAACAATTAAAGCACAGTCATGTCGGTTTGATGAATCTTTGCCGCTCAGTGTGAATTATTCCCTGAGGAGAACTGATTCTGTCCAGTCTGATGGTCCAATGTGAACCCTGTCTTTAGTTCAGCGCTCCAGGCGTCCCCACTCAGCCGGAGGGTCTCTGGGTCCTTTGGGCTTCTGGATGCGGCAGTTAAAACCTAAAGAAAAAAACAAAAAACTTTAGATTCTCTAAAATCAGGTGAACAGGTGAATAAAAGGAACTTCAACAGGCCTTCAACGGGGGGTCTGTGACACCTTTAGGACTTGTTTCAATCTTTTTTCCCACTCGCAGCCAGCTGAAGGCTTTGACTAGACCGCCTCAGCCCCCTTTTACTTTTTATTCATTCTGATCTAGATCTCGTCTTCAATTCTATTCAGTTTATTTCTATAGCTCCAATTCACATCATGTCATCTCAGGTCACTTTCCAGTTCAACCAGATCATCCAGTCAGATTGATTCAAAGTTTTCTATCTAAGGAAAACCAGCTGATTGCATCGACTCATTGACTCTTCAGCAATCCCTCACACTAAGCATGCTTGTAGCGACAGTGGAGAGGAAAAACTCCCTTTGAACAGGAAGAAACCTCCAGCAGAGGGGTCCACAGAGGTACTGCATGGGGGTTGCAAAAGTTTTGGTTGATTAAACTATTTTTTTCATATTCCTTCCTGCAATTTTTTTCCACTAATTGAAATGTCTTTAAATCCACATTAACACGAATCCAACAGACTGTAGTAAACAGATAAATGGAGGCAGAAGATGTCTTTCAGTCATCAATGCTCACATTCAGCGACACACAGGAGCTCTTTCAAGCTGGGCACCGTTTCATTCACAACACCTGTCCCATCAACCAGGAATCAGAAATACTTTAATAATTACTTTAGTTACATTACTCCATCTGTAATAGAGTGACTATAGGACCAGTTTGATAGAACACTATTTTTTACAATATATATAATACGGGGGTCCCCGCTCCATCTAGCCATCAGTTTGGGGTCCTTGGCCTGGAAAACGTTGAAGACCCCTGGTCTAAAGAGTTTGGAAAGATGTTCAATCAGCGCTATTAAAAAATAACCCGTCAGTGACGGAGGGCATTATTTCCCGACCTCTATTTAAACCACTTCTTCTTTTATCTAATTATCTTTATAAATTGTCCCGTCATGCCGTTTAGCTTCTATAGCAGATGGTCGTTGTTTTCCTCTCTATGTTTTGTACTCAGCTGACTTTTCATGCTGTCTCTAAAGGAATGAAAGATTTTTTCCAAGCACTAAGCTCACTTAGCTGATTGCTCCTTCCTGTGTTTCCAAAAAGGCCAAAGTAAATAACCCAGTCCTTCTTTTCACTGTAGACAAGCCATGATCTGCTTATCTGTTCTCCATTTTTCATTTGGATGAAATAATAGCTGCATGAATCATGACAGGAGACAAGATAGAGGAGAGCAGGAGGCGGGGTTACCAATCTACTTGCTCTGGAGAGCAGAGTTCGCTGCTTTTAGATGTTGTCTCCAAAGTCTCCAGTAGCAGAAAAAAGTCTCTAGATTTAGCGCTAGGAGCTTTTTTGGGCTGAAACACACTTAATATTATCAGCGTTCTGATGGCATTTTAGCCGAAGGATTTTTATCGAAAACATCATTAATGAGCACAAATAAGGAATAGTTGTTCCAAGTTTTTCTTCTACTCCTTACATTTTAAAAATAGGCTCATTATTTTTGATTCATTTAAGCTCATTGTCATTCTGGCCTGTTGGTGTTTATAGAATAAAAACCATCAAAATATTTAGTTTCATTCAGACAATTCATTTCTTTGTGGTTGGACTCGGTGCTGCCCCAACTTGTTGCTCACCACATACCAAAATAAATAGTTTTTCAAGAGGATCCAAAGTTGAATTTGTCACTGTTACTATCAAATATAAAACTAAGAAAAATAAGTATAAGGAAGTTTTCATCCATAAAATGTCCCTTTAATAGGATAGTGCAGTAAAGCATTTTAACATTTTGCATTACTTTCACTCATTTAGAATGTTTTTAGAGCATAAACAGTAGTGTATAGGATTTCCTAAAAGCGCGCGCCTGCGAGTTCACGAGTCTACGGAAACCGCGGCAGACCAAACCAGATGAAAGTGCGCATTCAGCTCGGCAAAGAACTCGTGCTCTTCCTCAACACTGAAGTCCTCAGACATTTTTCTTTCGTTGTTTCTTTCTTTGCACAGGTAAACAGCACATTTCTTCTTCTACGCTTGCATTATCGGCAGAGCAGACGCTGAATGCGCACTTTCATCTGGTTTGGTCTGCCGCGGTTTCCGTAGGCTCGTGAACGCGCTTTTAGGAAACCCTATACACTACTGTTTATGCTCTAAAAACATTCTAAATGACTTCGTTTCGAGTAAATTATGGACGCTACCCACTCAGGACACTTGGAATACATTGGACGAGCAGTATGGAGGAATATTGACACGTTTTTTGTGGACTTTTATGGACCTTTCTGCCTCGGGCGCCATAGACCTCCATTATTTGAATGTCAGCAGACAGCAAGAAGCCTCCCAGATCTCCAGAAGCATTTAAGAT
Source organism: Cyprinodon diabolis (assembly GCA_030533445.1). Lineage (NCBI taxonomy): Eukaryota > Metazoa > Chordata > Actinopteri > Cyprinodontiformes > Cyprinodontidae > Cyprinodon > Cyprinodon diabolis. Next base: position 45,557,832 of record CM060062.1, read on the forward strand.
ATCAAAAAAGTACTGCAGAGTGTTGTTCAGCATGGGGGTGAGTAGAAAATGAAGGCTAATCGTGTTTTGGGTGTACTATTCCTTTAAGTAATTTTAAAAAGGGTAATTTTACACTTTTATTGGAGTAAAAAGCTGAAGTTGATCCTCTAACACCTAAAAAAACAACTGTTTTTAGAAAGCTATGTTTTAAAATAATCATGAGCTAAAATAAAGACCAAACCAACTATTAACACAAAAAAAAATAAGAAAGAGAAACAGAAAACAAAAAGTTAAACAAAACCAAACTAATATGGAAAGCTCTTAATGGCAGAATAACAGAGTATGGCAAGAACTTAATAGCTAAACTGATAACCAGCTTAAATAATAGAGAACTGATACCCATAAAACCATTAAATTTCGCCATCAAACTCAGGAGGGTTTGCAGCAGTGTGAAAAAACGTTGCCTTCACTTCCTCTTTTACTAACGATTAGTTTAATCACTATGGTGACAAAGCGCTCCATGCATAGCTTCACTACTTGCTGAGCTTAATGCAGCTCCTTCAGTGTGAACATGTCAGCCATTAGTCCACTAACTAAAATATGAATCAGAATATTATAGTGAGGGTGTTTATAATAAATAGGGTGGGTCTATGTGTGTTTGCCAGATTTTAATTCTAAGTTATAATTTCTGTCGAGATCCAAAGAAGGTGTTTGGATTAAAACCATTTTAGCTCAGTTCCTCTGATACTGGACCTGATTCTGTTCAGAAATAATCTGCTCGCTGGTGTCACACAGCACCGCTGGGTTCCCATCAGTCATCGTTAGGGTGTAGCCATACTTGGGTAAAACTAAAGCAATATCACTATATATGGCGATATTTTTCCCAGCTATCAAAATGAAAGGCATAGATAAATAAGCAATGGCTGCATATGTTCAACAGAACATATTGATCACTCAGTTATTTTGGTATCCATGTTGTTTGGGGTTTGAATCGATCCACGTCTTCCATTGTCCTTGCTTCATCTATCTGTATGATGCCGCGCCGCACAGGAAGATGGCTCCACGGCGCCATCTACATCTGAAAATCACAATATATCGCCAAATTGATTTTTTCACACACATCTAGTCGTCATAGCTGAACGTTACACGACTCAAACTAAAGCGGCAAAAGATGAGCAGCCACTCGAATCGCCATAGATGGTAAGAATTCGGTGATACAATACGTATTATGATACGTATGTTAGGATTAGTGTTGCGGCGATGGAATTTTTTGGCCCCGATACTGATACCTGGCTGTGCAGTATCGGCCGATACCATCTGTTTGAAATTGATGTCTGTGTATACATGAAGAACTGCAAACGACTTGGGTTTAAAATAGTTGCCATCATGGTTTTTTTCAAGCTGCTGCCTACCTTTGGGAAGCAGGAAACAGACTAATACTGTCAGGTCTGGGTTTGTGTTTCTTTTTCTCCACCACCAGGTGGTGCCCCATCCTCGTTGGGCCTCCCTGCACACCTGTGGCTCGTTGGATCATTATCTGGAGGAGTACTTAAGCAGTGGACTGTCACTACCTCAAGGCCAGAGTGTTTGCCAGTTTTGGGGATTCTAGCCAAGCTGAGTTTAGCTGAGTCTAATCTGAGCCTTTGTTTCTTAACGAGTTTTTTGTCTTTGCTCTCCGGCAGGAAGTCTTCCTGCATACTGGATGTTTGGCCTTCTCCCCCCTGGAAGGATTATTTGTGTTCACACTGAGCAGGGGAAAAAACCTCCACATGTGCCGTTCAAGTTCTTACGGAAATCCAAGTGACAGTCCGTTCCATTGTTCCTCTGGGTCCTACAAATGTCTACCTGTCCGCTCTGCAACAAGTTCCCTCTTCACTGGATAAACCCACAGTGACTGGATTTGAAGTGAGAGAAGAACCCCCCCTAAATGTGAGTCCAAGATTCCCACTGTACCTGAACTCACCTCTGTGAACATCCCTCCTCCCTTCCAGTTCCGGTTCACCAGCTCTCTGAGTACCAGATCCAACCCTTCAACCCTTACCACGATAAACCTGGTAAACCTTTGCCTTGCTCTCTGAGAGGTTCCCTGCATTTTGGGTCAGATCACTTAAATGCATCATGACAAAAACAAAGTGAATCCAGTAGAACTTTTTATTGCCTACCTGGAATGGGGGACAATAGTTAAAGAAACTTTTGGCTCTCAAAATGGTATCAGGGCCTTATTGGTTGGTACTCGCCGATCCCAATACCACCATTTTACTGCTGGATCGTGGCCCCGCCCAATACTAGTACCGGTATCGGGGCAACACTAGTAAGGATACAACATATCGCGATACATTCAAAGCGATGATAATATTGCCATTTTTTAAAATAGTACACCTCTGAATAGTATTTTCTATATTTAACATCCATTTGGCCGTATTTTAAACTGATACAAATAATAGCTTCTAAAATATTGCGATATTAGACAGAGTTGATTGAAATGAACAGACTGTTATTCTCTGCTTAAACCTGGACTCTGATCTCCATCCCTCACATCATAGCAAACAGCTCACACATATGCTGCGTGTTAAAGGCAGCCTGAGGAGGAGAAAAACAGAAGAAGAAGAAAGCAGGGTGTTAGCTGCTTCTACAGGTCAGCATGTGTAGATTGTTTTACCATAAATAAAGAGGAAGTCCAGCTGTCATGAGGTCTGATAGGTTAACGGCTGTGAGGAAACAGGCAGCTGTGTTATTTTTTAAGTTGTATCATATTTGAAACATGAGCTTTTAGGACATCGACATCATCAGTATGATTCAGTTTCTCTGGAACTTTACCGTTAGTGAACAGAAGAGATTCTGTGATAATTATTTTAAGCTTCTAGACAGGGGCCAGCAGGGGCCAACAGTGACTTACAGTGATGAAGCATTTTCACCATCAGTTACTTTCATTTCATCAACATTCTCCCGCAGTGCTCGTCCTTTCAAATACAAAAACTCAGACTTGACTTCAAACGCCTGTAAACCAGAAACCACATTCAGCTCAGAGCTGGAATTTACCAATTAAAGTAAAGAGATAGAAATAATTCAACACGCTACATTTCAGCTTGATCAAACCAGTGAAAGTGGGTCAGGAGCGTTACTCGTACCTCATCTTCCTCCTACCACATAGATTTTCTCTGGGGTTACCGGTTAGTGGAGTTTGCTGGCTGAGAGCAGGGATACCATGGAAACCAGGTACTGCTGGCTTTGAAACTGTTTGCTGAAGCAAATTGAAATCTTTATAAAGCTGGTCAACAGCAGGAAGCGTGAAAGCCTCTGAAACTTCCTGTTTTAGACCACATGGCACCCAAACCATCACCCACAGTGGAAACGTTACACTAGTGGACCTGAGGTGAAGCCGATTCTGTGCTTAGATGTTTCTGACGCGTGGAAGAGCGGCTGTACAGAAGGAAGCTGAAGCCACGCCCCCATTCGTCTGTTTGATCTGGCTCCTGAAGCACCGCTTCCACACATTTTCAGCAGGTTTGTTTCTCAGTCCTCTCTGTGGTGAACTTTGGTCCACACTGCCTGATCCCTTCTTTCTAAAGCCCCATTTACACCATTCTTTAGAAATCATACTGAGATCAGTCTGAGCATTGTGAGAGAAATAACTGTTGATTGTAAAAGGCACGCACAACTGAACTGGACCGCGCCAGACACAACCAAACCATGCTAAAGTGGTACTAGTTCACCAGTAGGGCTCGGCGCGGTTCAGTTCTGGCTCAGTTCTCAGATAACAAAGGGCGCATGAGCAGAACGCCTCATTCCTTACAGTCAGCCTCCGTAATCAGGATATTTCAGACATTTATAAAAATCCTAGCTTCCTTCCCTACCGTGCCGCATGGTTTCCATTGATGATTCTGTTTACCAGAGTGATGAACCTCAACGTCTGTCATTGCTTCCTGCGTCTGTAAGCCCTGATTAGACGATCGTTTGTCGTATCCACTTCCCAAAAGCCGACTATGTCACGTAAATTCACCAAAGGCTGCCTTCTTCGCCTGACTCTCCGCAAAAAAACTAAATATCACAATTATAACCAAACTTCCTGAATGTTACGGGGTGTTACCATGGTGATTTGCTTGTTTACTTCTAGAGAGTAGGGGTGGAACGGTTCACAAAATCCACGTTTCGGTTCACGGTTTTCGGTTCGGTTCATGTTGATTGTTAGCATGACATGTTGGTCGTGTTGCTGTTAGCATACACAAAACATGTTGCACAATGCTCGCACACTGTTGCACATTTATCCACAGCTTTCTTTCCGCCGTCATCGTAGGTCACTCTAAATGCAAAGTGGTCCCATACAGCAGACCTATAAAGTGCTGCTGGCGCGTCTTCCAACTCCTGTTCTTTCCCACTCGCCATACCCACACAATTCTCCACAACAACTGATTTTTTTCTGCTACACCCGGCTACGCTGCTTCGCTTCTTCTTCTTGTTTACTACTGGTGGTTGGCTTTGGTCGCAGTACCGCCACCTTCTGCTCTGGAGTGTAAACGCTTCGCCTATGAGAAAAAGGAGCAGCGCATGAACCGAACGCAACACATGCGAACCGAACCGAGACAGTCGAACCGAACGGTTCTGACGGTTTTCATAAACCGTTCCATCCCTACTAGAGAGCAGTACCGTATATCGCCACCAGACCTTGAGAACGGAGCGGAGCACGGTGCAATTCCCGCTCCCCGCTCAGGAGGATGTTCGCTCATTCGCTCCGCCACTAAAGTCGCGCCAGGATACTCCGCTCAAAATCAGCTCCGCACTCACCTTCATTTTCCTGCCGCTCCGACGAAATCGCTCCACGCTCGCTCCAATTTTCAGGAGATGGCATTTTCTGACATTTTTCCTTCCTGTGATGATTCCAGGGCCCTGGGACACACGGCGTTTGATCTAATGATGTGACCGATACTTGTGGATTTCTGCGATAATCTAACAGGCTGTTAAACTGGAAGAGAGAGGATTTGCCATCGAACTTCTGGCCAATTCAGTTTATTTTTCAATTCAGTTTATTTCTATAAACCTTTTCTAAGGAGAACCAGTTGATTGCATCGACTCATTGACTCCTCAGCAATCCCTGACACTAAGCATGCTTGTAGCGACAGTGGAGAGGAAAAACTCCCTTTGAACAGGAAGGAACCTCCAGCAGAACCAGGCCAGACAAAAACCCGTAATATGTAGCCAACATTTGGAAGAAGAATGTTTTCAAGATGACTTGGATAATAGCGCGTTGTGACAAACACCAGATACAGCACTGGGACTTGATCAACAGCCGATACCGCACCGTGACAATGTCACAAACCAGTAGGTGGCAGTAGTGTTCTTTGACAAACATGGATGCCTCCAGTAAAGCACATTCACATGAAAGTTACTCTGAATTAAAAACACTGATCATTTATTGAACAGGATGGAATCATTTCAGATTTAAAGAACTTTCAGAAGTTTGAATTCTAATTTGTCACTCTGTGCTTAATGAATGAATTTGATTTACAGGTTCCAGTTTTACGTGACCAGCACCTTTGTGGTTCAGAAATAAAACACTCAGCTGCAACGGAAGGAAGAGCAAACCCACAAGTTTCTCTAAAGCTTTTTGATTTGTCCACAAACTGGAGCTGTAAGCAGCCAGATGTGCAGCGTTGGGCGGCGATGCTGAGCCGTCTGAGGGTTTAGCTTCGATCTAAATTTATGGAGACTTTATGACAATGAACACGTTTCTTAGAACAGCTGGTGTGGGTCAGGAGTCTGGATACGCTGCTGATGGTACGTCCTGTTCAGCTTGCCTATCAGTTTCCTGTTGCGTTTCTGCAGGAAGTTGCTGTGGTGGGTGAAGCTTTTTTTCTGCTGAGTTCTCACACCTTTCTGTAAGTGATGCCATGAGGTTACTGCTGCAAACACATTAATAATGCAAACAGAAAAACAGCTGCAACGAAAGAAACGGCTCGCCCTAAATCAAACCGAATAATGTCTCATATTGCTGTTTGAATACCCCAGGCATTATTTTAATTATCTACTGCACAGTTTAAAAAAATCCTGCTTTTATGTCTAAAGCTTCTTTGGCTCCCTCCTCAGGACAAAAAGGTTACTACAACCTCGGATGTGAACCATTACTCTTTTCCCACAGATATAAAAACCTGTTTAAACCCAGGAATAATTGGCTTTTAGAGACAGTGGGAAAAGCTCACTGAAGAGTGTCTACCCGATTCAAACAACTCGGCAAGCGACCCACGTTAAAATCTCCTCGGCTCTAATCGCTATCGGCCCGCTAAATTACGTGATGCCATCGGACTTTACATTCGATAAACATGGAGCGGCTCTGGTGAGAGGGATTCAGACACATAATAGAGAGAAACAATTACACACTGGCTTCCTTACATGATGCTCTCCATTGTTTACTTCCCTGATTTCTATCGTAACTGGTGACATCATCACGCTAACCCAGTGTGATGGCGTCATCAGGCTCGCAGCTGCCAGTGAGGGGTTAGACCAGCTTTATTTGCCAATATGAAGGGAACCAAATGCTGATTGTCAACCCATGTTTGAAAAACACATGTTGACGCGCTAATATCAGTGGTAAAGAGGCCCAAGAAAAGGTAGCAGCTCTTCCCCAGGCATCTGCTCTCTGCTTACAAACGGTGATTCACTTAGGGACAGAAAAAAAATGTAATTCAAGCCTTTCTAATGGAAAATAATTATTTTTTCTCATTTTAACATGATCAAATTCTTTAAAACTGGATAAAAACAATCTGCATCATCTTTCCAGCCTTAATTAGTGAATTGAAACCAGTTCTGTGTCAATCAATCAAATGATCTAAAAGCTATTGGGAAAAAAACATGAATTTTGAAGAGAAAAATTATTAAGAAATGGAAAATGATTCACAGGACATTAAAGTACCTGTTTCCTGTTTATCTAGAGCAGAGGTCTTCAACAGGGGGTCACGACCCCAAGGAGGTACTGCATGAGGGTTGCGAAAGTTTTGGTTGATTAAACTATTTTTTTTATATTCCTTCCTGCAATTTTTTCCACTAATTGAAATGTCTTTAAATCCACATGAACATGAATCCAACAGACTGTAGTAAACAGATAAATGGAGGCAGGAGATGTCTTTCAGGCATCAATGCTCACATTCAGCGACACACAGGAGCTCTTTCTAGCTGGGCACCGTTTCATTCACAACACCTGTCCCATCAACCAGGAATCAGAAATACTTTAATAATCCCAGGGAGGGATTACTTTAGTTACATTACTCCATCTGCATAGATGGCAAAAGTACTCACTTTCCGTTCTTGAGTAAAAGTACAGATACTTGTGTTAAAAAATACTCTGGTAAAAGTGGAAGTACTGATTAAACTTCTTTACTCAAGTAAAAGTAACAAAGTACAGGCTTGTAAATTTACTTAAAGTATAAAAGTAAAAGTAGAAACCACTTTTTTCACGCCGTTGCCTACATTTTAAATGGATGTCTGCCAATAGGACTAGATCTCCGTTGTGTTCATTTTCAATCATCTCGTCGTCCATGCTACTATGCTAACGCCACCGCCACCAAGCTGCAATGATTTGCCGCCAATGAATACCGCCGAATCTGTCCATTCATCTTGTAGTGGTGCGTCAAATGCAACGTAGATTCCCATCCAATTAGATTGAATTTGGTATTGATGACGTGAAAAATAATAACGGTAACTCCATTGAAATGATTCAAAACTAAAGTAACGAGACAATTTTTAAAATGTAAGGAGTAGAAAGGACAGATATTTGTGTAAAAGTGTAAGAAATAGAAGTAAAAAGTCGCTATAAAAATAAGTAGTAAAGTAAAATATCAGAAAAATCTACTTGAGTACAGTAACGAAGTATTTGTACTTCGTTACTTCCCATCTCTGTCCATCTGTAATAGAGTGACTATAGGACCAGTTTGATAGACCACTATTTCATACAATATATATAATCAGGGGGTCCCCGCTTCATCTGGCCATCAGTTTGGGGTCCTTGGCCTGGAAAACGTTGAAGACCTCTGACCTAGAGTGTTTGGATCAGATAACGTGAGCGGAGGGAGAACCTCTAAGGCTGTGGAGTGACTTCAGTTGTACTTTAGTAAAAGACCTAAACTGGAGCTGCATAATGGAGGAGCTCCAGACCACTAGGGGGAGACAGTTATCAAATGCAAAAAGTAGTGATCATCTGTCCAAACCTTAGACATTATATACATAGACGCCTTAATGGACGCTGTGGGCAGTGAGGCCAACATGCCTGCAGGGTTACCTCAAATCTATTTATTTTTTTATTCTATGTGAACTAGCTTTAAACGGCCAGCACTTGTGTTAAGTTCATAAGACACTTTAATTTATTTATTTGTTTCCTTTGTCAGGTGTATTTTATTTGTTTTAATGCAAGCGTTTGTGTTTGTGCCTTTGAACCTTAACAATGTTCAAAATAAATCTGCATGTGTTCCTTAAAATTGTTTTTTCTATCAAAAAGATGAGAGAAAATGTTGAAATGTTAAATAATTTTAGGAAATGTTAAATATTATCTGTTGACAAAAAAGTAAAAGGTTAAAATTATGTCCTGACTAAAACTAGACTAAAATGTTGACAGTTTTTGTTGACTAAAACTAAACTAATAAAATTATGTTTTTCTGTATTTCTAAAATAAAGACTAAAATACTTATACTTATAGTCGACTAAAACTAGACTAAATAAAAATGCGATGATGTCGACTAAATGTGATAAAAACTAACAAGCGATGCTGAAACTGGACTAAAACTGAAACTAATTTTAAAAATGGCTGCTAAAATTAACACTAGCAGGGTATATATAATATTATATATTTATATATATATATATTGGGATCCGCCCTCTTTTAAAGTGGAGAGTGAGTCTTCCAAAAAATCTGTGAAAATCCTCCTCAATACCTTTAAGGTGGATTTTTTGTTTTATTTGTTTGGGAAATTGAGAATTTTTGTCCATCCTGGTTTCTTGTGTTGTTGTTGATCCGGTCTGCTCTAGACTCAAGGGCTGCTCGCCCAGGGCCCTAAAGGGGCAAGGACCGCCCCTGGATTCAGCTGAACTCAGAACAGACGTAGCTGCGTTAATCTGACCGACTGGAAATCAAAGCAAGCAGCGATTTTTCTGGGCTGGTTTGACAGGAAAACCCTTCATTCTGGTGGTTTCTCAGCTGGAGGCGGGTGGAGGATAACGACTCCACTTTATAACCCTGACACCCCCCAAACGGATCTGGTTCTGCTCTGGAGAACTCACCGATGCTGCCAGGTGCAAAGAAACTGCTGGAGTCTGACGCAGGAGAGGAAACGTCTTCATAGTCGGGATCACCTGCTGACAGATCATCAGCTAGAAGAAAAGAAAAAAGGCTCATAAGTTTACATCCTGGCCCCTGATTCCTTTCCATAAAACCCAGCAGACCTGACACCAGGTGATAGTCTGAGCCCTCTATGGACTGACTGGCTGGGGTGGCGATGTCGTATATGGGTGAGGCCGACGGCGGCAGGGAGCGAGGCTTCTCTTTGGGTTTCACCGTGCTGTAGATGGGCGCCGAAGATGCTCTCTTGCAATCGTTGTCATAGTGATGGGATGAAGGCAGCGTCCTGGAAGCAGAAGAAGATATTATCGTTTGGCTCCTTACCTTCCACAACGCTGTCCTAAAACAGACAAATCACGTTCTTTAAAGCAGGACAGTTTCCAGATTAGGACGTCTCCATCATCTCCCATGATTCATTGTAAATGGAAGCGGATTGGTTGATCTCTGGAGGCAGTGGTGGAGGATCGCATGAAAGTTCAGATTAAAACATTAAATATATAGAAATAAATATAAAATTCTATCTCTATTCTCCCACTGCAGAATCTGTTAGTTCATTCTCTCTCTTTCTCATATTGCCTTCAGTCTCAAATTACATCATTTTTTGCCATCAATGTGAATTTTTGTTTTCTCTAATAGGTTATATTTATTTAAAACCTTTCTTTTTGATAAAGCTTCTAGTTAGAGTGGCTCAGGTTATCCTGAGCTATCTCTATAGTTCTGCTGCTATAGGCTTAGACTGCTGGAGGACATAGGGACCCCTTTTTCATCATTCTGCTTCATTCTATCTCTATTCTCCCACTCTGCAGAATCTGTTAGTTCAATCTCTACGTTCTGCTCTCTCTGCTTTTTCTCATAGTAGCTTCATCTGGTCTGTTCCTGTTTGGCTGTGACTCCATCCTGGAGAGAAATATCAGCTGTGCTGCTGCCATCAACACCTTTGTTTCTAGATGTTGGAGCTTGGCCTGTTTTCCAGTGTAGTCCTGTTTCTCTGACTGTGACTAACTGGATGTGCTCTCTTCATCCTCTGACATGGGAGCTGGCTCGGAGCTCGTCTGCCTGGCTGTGTGTTTCCTGGACGGGGCCGCCTGTGGAGCTGGTTGACAGTTGCCTTTTGTATCTATGCTTCTTTTTCTATGTCTGCTTCTGTCTCCTTGAACCCCAGTGGGCCTCAGCAGATGGCCGCTCACACTGAGCCTGGTTCTGCTGGAGGTTTCTTCCTGTTCAAAGGGAGTTTTTCCTCTCCACTGTCGCTGCAAGCATGCTTAGTGTGAGGGATTGCTGAAGATTCAATGAGTCGATGCAATCAGCTGGTTTTCCTTAGATAGAAAACTTTGAATCAATCTGACTGGATGATCTGGTGAACTGGAAAGTGACCTGAGATGACATGATGTGAATTGGAGCTATAGAAATAAACTGAATAGAATTGAAATACTGAACATTCTGTGTTTTAAAATAAAAGTTTAAAATGTTTTTTGTTCAGAATATCGTTATGTTGAACTGAAACAATTTCTCGGTTAATCCAAGTTTCTCTGAATAATTGTTGCTCATTGTGTTGAATTTCCTGCGTGGAAGTTAAAGAATCAGATGATTTTGAAATGTTGATGTTTGTCTTTTCATTCCGTAAAAATTAAAAAAAAATTAAAAAAATATCCACTGGACTTTGTTTCAAAGATTTGAAGATGTTTCAAAGTCCAGTGGATATTTGTTTTATTTTTTTGAATTTTTACGGAATGACTATGACCTGGACGACTGAGAACCTTCATCAGCATGTTTGTCTTTTATTTGTTACGCAGTGAATCTTATTAAGCTTCCAAACAAGAAAACAGAATATAAATTTACTGGAGGGTTCAGGTCGGTGGAGAGACTTCGTCTCAAGTGGAAGAGTTCAAGTATTTCAGCGTCTTGTTCACGAGTGAGGGAAAAAGTAACTGTTAGACCCTGATATAAAGAGCTGTGTAGCGCTGTGGCTAGCTGTGCTCACTAGCTAACAGGTTAGCCTCTTTTAGCTCGGTCAGTTAGCCATATTAAGCTACACTACTTTAAACTTTGTGTCAGCAACAACTGTTTGTTTTATACAAATATAATAACTGTTTTATGTGTCTAAAATCTCTTTTAATCTCTTTTTAAGATGTTCCATTTGTCCTCCTCTGACCTCAGATCTTAATAAGAAGAATAAAAATAAGCTGAGACTTTTTTTGTCACCTTGTTAAATGGCAGAACTCAGTCTGTCTTTCCTTCAAGACAATGATTGTTTTCTACTTTCAGCGATTTTAGATCCAATCAAAGGTAAAATAATAGTGAATATAGGTAATAATATGTTTAGATTCCAGAAGAGATTTGATCCTTAAGAAACGGCGCCCTCAGAGGTGAAGGAGCAGGGCCGTGAGCTGAGCCGTATGCTGGCCATGATTGAGCGCTGGCTGGCTGTAGTGAACTCAAAGGTGAGATGGGATAATATCTTTGACGCGCACGCTCGCTTCAAGGCGGAAAAGCCCAACATATTTGGAATATTGGATTCGCCACGTAGAGCCAGCAAGAAAAGACTCGAGGCTGATGGAAAATTCCTGTGCAGCCTGTTCTCAAAACAATAAGTGTTATTTTGAATTCAGCCTCCCCCTTATCAAAATCTCCCCTGGATGTTATGGCGGAAGGGCCCAGAAGAACTGCTCCCCTGCTATAAAGTGTGAAATATGCTATTTTTTCCCCTCTCCCTCCCCAACAAGGCTCCTATCTTTCCACAGAGGTAAAGGCGGCGCTATAGGGAACCGCCTCATGGTTGGGCCCTCAGCAGCCATAAGAACACGGCAATGGCAGCAGATGGCCTCAGTAAATCTTTCCCCCTGTCAGCAGCCCCCATCCCAATGTATGTGATGCAGGACTTGTTCTGAAACTGCAGATTTTAGTTGACATTAAAGTAATTGATTGATTGTTTTGTGCTGCTCTCCTAACCCTTAAAGCTTTTCTTTCAGACATGGTGAGAGGTGTTGCTGATGTTCTGCTGTATTTATAAACCCGTTCCAAGGTTTCAGTCAATACGCCGAGTCTAGCTGCTGCTGATGGGGTCTAAATCATAAAAAAAAACATTTAATTAAAGCGGAGAACATTCAGCTCAGTCAGACTGTCTCTACCTGCTTCCAGGTTTGGCCCGTGGTGTCACCACAGGACAGTAGGCGGGTTCTGATGTGGTTCTGTGGGGTTGCTTGGGCTTGTTGACAACAGCGTACGTGTCATTCATGGTAGGCTTTGATAACCTGTGAACAGAGAGAGAGAAGCTGATGCCAGAACCACCACTCATTCTGCAACATCATAACATTTCAACTTGGCTTTTTTTTATTGTTATCGGTTTAATCACTGATTGATTTTCATGCTGAGCAAACATCAGCTCAGAAGCTCTGCAGCTTTTAAACCCAGATCCATCCATTAACATGCAACTATTCTATCGAACTGAACCGCAATGAAAAGCCGTTAACTTCACAGAAACTGCTTTTTATTGCCCAGAACAGAAATGACTGTTACTAAACTAGTCGAATCACACTTTGAGAGCGAGGCGTCTGTTTACAGTTCCTCTGTCAGAAAAGGCTAAAAGTAAGAAGAGATCAGCCTGATAGAGGAAGCAGAACCGGTGGTGTGTCAGATGAGCATACCCCGTCAGACCGGCATACCCATAGCCAATACGAATGAGCATCAGATTTGAGTTTATCCCTTTAGTTTTGTACGAAAAATAGACTTTAAACTACCTCAACAGCTTGTATACCTTTAGTTATATACAAAAAAACTATTTAATTACTTCCTTTCTGGTGTTTTTTGAAGCGTATGGCCTTAAATAGTTTTTTTTGTACATGAATAAAGGCATACACGCCCCCACATTCAGGCTGCTGCTCTATATGATATACTTAAAAAAGAACAAAACTTTGAAAGTATATACAACAAGTTAGGCTCACAAGTAAAGTAGGTCACATGGTTAAACATAAGTAACTCACAAACATAAATGTAGTTAGTAATTAAATAAGCAGCACAAATGGAAATAGCAAAAATTAAATAGAAAATAATAAGTAAAGATAAAAAAGTACAATAGAAATGAAATAGAATACAATGAAAGAAAAAATAAATTACATTTTACGGCATTAATATGGTCATGGCCGGCGTCGAGGTAGTTTAAAGTTTATTTCTCAAACAAAACTAAAGGTATAAACACAAATTGGACGTCTTGCGCATGCGTATTGACTATGGATATGCTGGTCTGACAGAACACCAGGCGCTCCCCTGTCATCGTCTAAAGCTCTCAGTCCAGAAGCTTCCTTAGTCTTCATCCATGTAGGGAGGTTATCAAAGCTGCCTGTGGATCTCCATGTCTGCTGTGAATCCATAACCTGACTCCGCCAGATGGATTTGCTCTTCATATCCATCTGGAAATCTTCCGTTTAAGTAATTTTGGGAAGGGGCGAAAATACTGGTTAGCTGATTGGCCTATGTTGGTGATAGACGGGCCAAATAAACCAATCAGATCAACGAAGCATATGACGTACTAACAGAGCGACGACGAAGAGGAGCCAATTGATAGATCAAACTCTTGCCGAAACCAGTCGGGAAAAGAGCAGAAACATCTTTTCCTCTGAGAAAAGCCTCCAGAGCAGTGTTTTGCTCTTCTTTCAGTGAAGAAATACTCTGTAATTCCCATAAAACTTGCTCCATAGCCACGCTAACGCTAGTTTCATCGGCTGAAGCCGCCATGTTCTTTAGACTGAACTGTCGCGCTTCTCGTTGCGTCAATTCAATTCAATTCAGTTTATTTATATAGCGCCAAATTCACAACACATGTCATCTCAAGGCACTTTACAGTTCAACCAGATCATACAGTCAAATTGATACAAAGTTTTCTATCTAAGGAAAACCAGTTGATTGCATTGACTCATTGACTCAAATACAATCCCTCACACTAAGCATGCTTGTAGCGACAGTGGAGAGGAAAAACTCCCTTTTAACAGGAAGAAACCTCCAGCAGAACCAGGCTCAGTGTGAGCGGCCATCTGCCAAGGCCGACTGGGGTTCAAGGAGACAGAAGCAGAGATACAAAAAGCAGCTGTAAAAGGCGGCCCCGTCCAGGAAACACACAGCCAGGCAGACGAGCTCCAAGGCAGCTCCCATGCCAGAGGATGAAGAGAGCACATCCACCCAGCCACGGCCAGAGAAACAGGACCACACTGGAAGACAGGCCGATCTCCAACATCTACAAACAAGGGTGTTGATGGAAGCAGCACAGCTGATGTTTCTTTCCTGGATGACGTCACAGCCAAACAGGAACAGACGAGGCAAAGCTACTCTGAGGAAAAGCAGAGAGAGCGTCACACCTCAACTCGCCTCAAAGCCAACGCTGATTGGACGTTCGTTTGGTGAACGGCTCCATTTTTTTTTACGGAGAGTCTCACGACTGATCTGCGAGTGAAACCTTGAAAGCTCGCGAGATCAGGATGGTCTCACGAGGCTAAAGAGCATGTTTGGAGCATGTTGGGGTTTAGCATCTAAAGGCTGATCATTCTAATATGAATGAACAAAGCAAACATAATCCATTTCTTGCTAGCAGTGCTGTGTGATGTGTTAAACCGTGTGGGTTAAAGTGGAATCTGGAATAATTATTCTTAATAGTAGTAGTATCAGTAGGACTGCTGGTTTGGTTGATTTGGGTCTGTTGACTGATGGAACCTTGGTGTTTATATAATTCCATTTCATTGCCAACATGCCGCCTGGACTCTGACGCACCGCTGAGCTTTCATGGATTCATTCTTGAAGATCTGTCTGCCTCTAAATTTTATTGTTTTATGTTGCGTTTTTCATCCAGGTGGTTTCCTGTCCCAGACCAACACCACCTGGTCTCTATAACGGCTGAATATTTGCATCTCTACAGGAAGTTAATCTACTCTCCACTTCCTCCTCCAGCTGAGCGATCGTCATGGTTACGGCGCACGCCAGTAGGAATGGCTGATCTCTGAGTTTCCTAACGCTGATCCTCACTTTTATTTTTACAACTTTCTCCTGCTCACACTTCCTCTTTCTCCTCACTTCCCACCTCCACTCTCCCTTCTCTGTTCTCCCTCGTTTCCTCCCTCAGCTTTCCTTCTTTTTACCCCCCCCCCGTGTCTCCATGGCCTGGTTTCCACAGTAACATGGTAGCATATGGAGATGGTGGGATGACGCCTGACAGAGGAGGGTGAGAAAGTGTTAATTCAACACCTCGGGGTGAAGCAGCCAGTCTGTCTCTCGGTGCAAAGAGCACCCCCCCACCAGCTGGTTTGTACCTGTTGATGGACGATGAAGCTGCCGCCCAGGTTCTCTTCTCTGTTTTTTTCACCTGCAGACGACAGGACAGAAATTAGTTCAATTCCAGGTTCTGCAACATTTCTTCCAAAACCATTAAACTCTGTTGAATGTTTTTATACATATTTATTCATGTTTGTATTGCTTTATATCTCACTTTTGTTGTCACAGTAACGCATTTCCAATCAATAAGGAGATCATGCGCTGCAAAGATGATTTGGAAATAAGTAAAATAATGTCTTAAATGTCTTTTTTGTATTTACTCTTAATATCAGTCTGTAAATAAGATGTTTTGCCGAAGGAATTAGTATTTTTACTCTTAAAATAAGATCATTAAATAACATGCACTTGAAATGAGACTATTTTAAATGTAAGTTGTCTTGTTCTATTGGCAAATTGCTCACTTAGCTCCTCAATTGAAGAAAAAAAATGACAAATTTGAAGAAAACATGACTTATTTAGATGGACATTTTTTGCTGTGTGTGTTTTATAAACTCTGAACCATCTCTGGATTTTTGCTACTAACGGTAGCTAAAACTAACCGTAGCTAATGCTAACTCCAGGTAATATTAACAGTAGCTAACGCTATCACTAGCCAATACCAACAGTAGCTAATACTAACTCTAGCTAATGCTAACTCTAGCTAATGCTAACAGTAGCCAATACTGACAGTAGCTAATACTAACTCTATCTAATATTAACAGTAGCTAACGCTATCACTAGCCAATACCAACAGTAGCTAATACTAACTCTAGCTAATATTAACAGTAGCTAATGCTAACAGTAGCCAATACTAACGGTAGCTAAAACTAACCATAGCTAATGCTAACTCCAGGTAATATTAACAGTAGCTAACGCTATCACTAGCCATTACCAACAGTAGCTAATACTAACTCTAGCTAATACTAATAGTAGCTAATGCTAACAGTAGCCAATACTAACGGTAGCTAAAACTAACTGTAGCTAATGCTAACTCTAGCTAATGCTAACAGTAGCTAAGACTATCACTAGCCAATACTAACTGTAGCTAATGCTAACTCTAGCTAATGCTAACTCTAGCTAATGCTAACAGTAGCCAATACTGACAGTAGCTAATACTAACTAGCTAATATTAAAAGTAGCTAATACTAACTCTAGCTAATGCTAACTCTAGCTAATATTAACAGTAGCTAATACTAACTCTAGATAATGCTAACTCTAGCTAATGCTAACTTTAGCTAATGCTAAGAGTAGCAATACTGGCTGGACCGGGCACTCGAACCGAGCCATCAGCGCCGGGTCTGGTCCGGTAACCCCGGCGTACGGGGGCAGGGAGCCAGCCGGGGACGGAGCAAACGAACCCAACTCGGTGACGGTATGCTTCCACCCGCCTGCCTTACCGTGCTTCGGTAAGCACGGGGCCGCCGGTTTCCAGGCTACCGTCACCGCAAGGGTTTAGCTTTGTGATGAAAGTTGGTGGGGACACTCGGGTGGAGGCTCATGGACCTACAGTTAGACTTTCATTAGGCTAATTTTCCAAAAATGAGGTCAAACGTTTATTTATTGAATGCTTTCCTATTTTTAAGAACACAAGACAACAACACACTGATATTTATATTTATAGATGTTAGAAAGATGCCCTTTAGTGCATTACCAGGCCCAAAACATCAATGCATGAAAAAAATATCATATATCATGCATCCCTAGAAGTACAGCCAGCTGTCAGTTGCATAGTTGAAATGCCACACTCTGCAACGTTCACCAACATAAGACAAGGTTAAGCTATAAATCTAGAGAAAGGATCATGAACGTTGAAGGCCTAACCCCCCCACCAGAACTGAGGAGGGCAGACGAAGGAAAACTTTCTCCCTAAAAACAACGTAGCAGCAGGAGTTAACAAGGTTGCATCTGGATGAAGCTCAGGACTCCTAGGAAAACGTCCTCTGAACACCATGTCAGACAATGTTGCTAGGAAACCAAACACAGCGCAAGCATCTCCTAGCAGCTGTCAAACAAAAATAGCTGTGAAATTATCTGAAGCTCGGTCAAAGTTGGGCAACAACGGAACAATGAAGCAAAATAAAAACCAAATAAATAAATTATCTTGTCATACTCCAGATTCCAAACAGACCAGAGCGCTCCTTAGAAGATGATGTCTGCCAACAATGACCAAAAGATGCCCTTTGTCACCGGTTCTATTCATTACATTTATGGACAGAATTTCTAGGCACAGCCAGGGACCAGAGGATGTCCGGTTTGGGGAACCTCAGGATATCACCTCTGCTGTTTGCAGATGATGTTGTCCTGTTGGCCTCATCAAACCAGGCCCTCCGACGTGCACTGGGGCCGTTTGCAGCCGAGAGTAAAGCGGCCGGGATGAGGATCAGCACCTCCAAATCTGAAGCCATGGTTCTCCACAGGAGAAAGGTGGACTCCCCTCTTCAGGTCGGTGGAGAGTCTTCGTCTCAAGTGGAGGAGTTCAAGTATTTAGGGGTCTTGTTCACGAGTGAGGGACGGATGGAGCATGAAATCGACAGATGTCGGCAGTGATGCGGTCACTGTATCGGCCTGTCGTGGTGAAGAGGGAGCTGAGCCGAGGGGGCAAAGCTCTCAATTAACCGATCGATCTACGTTCCCACTAACCTGACTCCGCCAGATGGATTTGCTCCGCATATCCATCTGGAAACCTTCCGTAGAAGTAATTTCGGGAAGGGGCGAAAATACTGGTTAGCTGATTGGCCTATGTTGGTGATAGACGGGCCAAATAAACCAATCAGATCAACGAAGCATATGACGTACTAACAGAGCGACGATGAAGAGGAGCCAATTGATAGATCAAACTCTTGCCGAAACCAGTCGGGAGAAGAGCAGAAACATCTTTTCCTCTGAGAAAAGCCTCCAGAGCAGTGTTTTGCTCTTCTTTCAGTGAAGAAATACTCTGTAATTCCCATAAAACTTGCTCCATAGCCACGCTAACGCTAGTTTCATCGGCTGAAGCCGCCATGTTCTTTAGACTGAACTGTCACGCTTCTCGTTGCGTCACACCTCAACCCGCCTCAAAGCCAATGCTGATTGGACGTTCGTTTGGTGAATGGTTCCAAATTTTCTTCAACGGAGAGTTTCCAGACTGATTAGCGATTGAAATCTTGAAAGCTCGCGAGATCAGGATGGTCTCACGAGGCTACGTTCCCACCCTCATGGTCATGAGATCTGGGTAATGACCGAAAGGACAAGATCGCAAATACAAGTGGTAGAAATGAGTTTCCTACGCAGGATGGCTGGGCGCACCCTTCCAGATCGGGCGAGGAGCTCAGTTACCCGGTAGGGGCTCAGAGTAGAGTCGCTGCTCCTCCACGTCGAAAGGAGCCAGCTGAGGTGGCTCGGGCATCTGTTCCGGATGCCTTCTGGTAGCCTCCCTCAGGAGGTGTTCCAGGCATGTCCCATTGGGAGGAGGCCTGGCGGAAGGCCTAGCACACGCTGGAGAGACTGTGTCTGAGCTGGCCTGGTGCCCCCCTCAGGGTCCCCCCAGAGCAGCTGGTGAAGGTGTGTGTGGATCAGGAAGGCTGGGCATCTCTGCTTAGACTGCTGCCTCCGTGACCCGGCCCCAGGATAAAGCGGAAGAAAATGGGTGGATGGAGTTAAACCAGACAGAACCTAAACCATCTACAGTGGTTCTACAAGCTGCCATGAACTTTAGAAGGTCATGATTAGACACTGAACAGAGAAGAACCTGATGTCTGGCCTGGAGATGGTCGTGGTTGTGTAAGATTAGCAGAATTTGAAGTCATCATTACGCTTAGTGAAAATTCATGCTGGTTCATTCTGCTTTCTGGAACCTTCTGACCTCATTGCCAACAAACAGGCGTTCCAAGAAGTGGAAACCAATTTGAAAAAAAATATATATATTTTTCCCTCAATGTTTTTCCCAGACAGCATGGAGCCTCTCGCCTCAAACGGCGAGGCTCACCAAACCAGTTCTTCTACTCTGTTTTGTGTAGATAAGCGCATCTGAAAGACCTCATGGTTAGAAAGAAATGGCTTTTCAAAACGACTGAGATGAATTCAGAAAGATCCTTCTTTTTGATTGAGTAACCAAGCGTTGCCATGCCGACCTGTCAGACGTTCCTCAGACACATGAACAGAAAAAGGAGCAGAAACGATCAGCCAGCAGAGCCTACCTGTCAGTGGTCGTCCTACATCTGCTCTCGTTTCTGAGATCTTCTCCTCTAATGTCTCTCTGCGATCGGAACAACTAATAGTCAAGCTGCAGCTCTGAATTTCCATACAGGAAGTTAGTCGAAGCACTTCCTCTTTCCGCACTGCTTTGAGAGGACTTCCTCCTGTGTTGCATGCTCTGGGACATCACTGTGTTTTACCTCAGACAGGTTGCAGTAGAGGCCGTCATCAGATGTCTGCAGGAAGCGTTCAAACATGCTGGCGACTGCGGTGAAGATGAAGCGATATTGATCCTGCGGAGATGATGCAGGTATAAACTGAGGGATGGCCTCACAGATAATGTCAACACTTTCAGCTGGTAGAGCGTTGTGTAAAGGGTTCATTTCAGGACTTCTTCAGGTCCCAGAAAAACAAGGATCTGGTGTTTGGAAAAAAAGCTCAATCAGATTTTAGAAATTAGCTTATTATTAAACTTTTTCCCAGAGACTTGATAACATTTTTATTTCTTTTTTTTTCCATTTTTCATCAGACCTGAAACCTTACAAATGTTTACCAGAGACCTGACGATATTTTTCAGAGACCTGAAACCTGAGATAGCTTTTTTTCTAGGTCCTTCTACGTAAATTTCTAAAACCTGAATATGTGCTGAAATTCACCCAATATAAGTGGACTGTAATGGCCCTGTCACACCTTGATGATTTAGATCAGCGTATGCCTGATGTACGAAAAATCTGTCAAAAAAGCAGGCATACGTTGGATAAGTACGCTGAAACACATCAACATACCGACATTATGTCCGACGTATGCAAGGGTGGGCCATTCATACATGGGCCATAAGTTCCAGGTAAGTTATCTGATTATTGACATACGTTAAGTGAAAGTTACTCATAAGTCGTGGCATCCAGCTTATCCAAAAACAATGATCGTTTCTCATTATGTGTACTTGCATAGGGCTAACGTTAGCCCGTCTGCAGCGGCCAGGGCTAACGTTAGCCCGTCTGCATCGGCCATGGCTAACGTTAGCCCGTCTGCAGCGGCCAGGGCTAACATTAGCCCGTCTGCAGCGGCCAGGGCTAACGTTAGCCCGTCCTTCACGTGTCCTTCACACACGTTAGCTGTGTGTAAAGGACCGCCGGCTATGATGGAGGTTTTTTTTGTTTTATTTGGCAAAATGTTCATTTGATTTGTGTTTATCTGACTGTGTTCATTATTATTCCCCCAATAAATGCTGCCTTCAGGATCACCTCAGTTTTTATTGACGCGCAAAGTGGAACAGGGCTGTACAGCCCGCTGGACTAAATAAAAACTGCTGGAGAATTTATAAAACTGAAAGAGGTTGGAGACCTGCGGACATTTTACTACAAATAACGGTAGGAAAGTGTTGTAATTCCAGGGAAGTGTGTGGAAGTGCTGCAGATGATGGTCTGGACTGAGGGCACCTACTTTGGTCTGCACAGCAGAGGGTCTTTGTCTCCGGAGTTCCAGGACAATGCTCAGGATGCTGAAGTCTTGGGAGATCCGCTGCAGAAGGAACAGGACAACAAACAGACCCATCATTTTAAAAGCTGACAGCTGTCCTCGTCTCTGATCATCATCATCATCACGTGCTTCCTCCTGAAGGACCCATCTGCTTCCAGAGCTTCTGCTCTTTATCCAGAGATGTTTATCAGAACTAGCTAAGGAATAGAAGAGATACGATCTTGTTGACATGCGTTACCTTAGTAACCAGAAGGTCATAGATGTAGTCGAGAGCACAGATGACTCCTGTCCTCCCACAGCCCGCACTGAAACACACAGCAGCAGATGCAGTGAGCATGTTAGCCATGCCATCGATAGCAGGTGTTACCTGCTGCATATTCACAGCCTCCTGCTCTCTGAGCGTTGGCTGGCTGGCTGTGGGGGGGCTCCTGATGAATGTTAATGACCAGCTGACCTGTGATCAGAGCTGTTGGCACAAACAAGCTGCAGAGATGATGTGAAACTAAGCACCGATTAGAGGGCGACACTACGTGTCTCTGAGAGTCTCTCACTTTGCCTCATTGCCTCTCAGTGTGTCTCATTGTCTCTCATTGTCTCTCAGTTTCTCTCATTGTCTCTTGGTTTCTCTCATTGTCTCTCAATGTGTCTCGTTGTGTCTCAGAATGTCTCTTTGTCTCTCAGTTTGTCTCATTGTCTCTTGGTTTGTCTCATTGTCTCTCAGTGTGTCTCATTGTGTTTCAGTATGTCTCTTTGTCTCTCAGTGTGTCTCAAAATCTCTTGGTTTGTCTCATTGTCTCTCAGTGTGTCTCATTGTCTCTGGGTTTGTCTCATTGTCTCTCGTTGTCTCTTAAAATGCTTTATTGTCTCTCAGTTTGTCTCATTGTCTCTCAGTTTGTCTCATTGTCTCTCGGTTTGTCTCATTGTCTCTCGGTGTCTCTCATTGTCTCTCAGTGTGTCTCCTTGTCTCTTGGTGTGTCTCCTTGTGTCTCAAAATCTCTTGGTTTGTCTCATTGTCTCTCAGTTTGTCTCATTGTCTCTCGGTTTGTCTCATTGTCTCTCGGTGTCTCTCATTGTCTCCCAGTGTGTCTCCTTGTCTCTTGGTGTGTCTCCTTGTGTCTCAAAATCTCTTGGTTTGTCTTTTGTCTCTCAGTGTGTCTCATTGTCTTTTGGTTTGTCTCATTGTCTCTCAGTTTGTCTCATTGTCTCTCGGTTTGTCTCATTGTCTCTCGGTTTGTCTGATTGTCTCTCAGTGTCTCTCATTGTCTCTCAGTGTGTCTACTTGTCTCTCTGTGTGTCTCGTTGTCTCTCGGTGTGTCTCCTTGTGTCTCAGTGTGTCTCTTTGTCTCTCAGTGTGTCTCATCATCTCTTGGTTTGTCTCCTTGTCGCTCAGTGTGTCTCTTTGTCTCTTGGTTTGCCTCATTGTCTCTCAGTGTCTCTTAGAAAGCTTTATTGTCTCTTGGTTTGTCTCATTGTCTCTCGGTTTGTCTGATTGTCTCTCAGTGTCTCTCATTGTCTCTCAGTGTGTCTACTTGTCTCTCGGTGTGTCTCGTTGTCTCTCGGTGTGTCTCCTTGTGTCTCAGTGTGTCTCTTTGTCTCTCAGTGTGTCTCATCATCTCTGGGTTTGTCTCATTGTCTCTCAGTATGTCTAATTGTCTCTGTCCTTACCTGCAGTGGACCAGAACAGGGGCGGTATCACCTCCTCGGCTGCTCCTTGCTCGCTCCAGCAGGTCCAGAACGCCTGCGTTCTCATATGGGATGTCGTGGTCCGGCCAGGATAAGTATTGGAACTGAACCACTGAACGGACGTCCTGCAGAGGACGAAGGAGAACAGGGGATGAAGGTGGGATCTGACTCCCGTAAGAAGTGAACGGAAGTGGGCTCCCACCTGCTGATAGCTGACAGTCAGAGTTCTGACCACAACGTCCTCATTGGGTCGGGACTCCGCCTCCTGGATGGTTACAGGGACAACATGTTAGGTTCTGATCAGGAGTAGATCAGAACGAGGTCAGACAGTTCTGGGTTCTTACAGAAGTTACGGTAAAAGGTCTGAATGCTGCAGACTGATGAGGAGCTGCCCAGTAGGACTCACACTTTTTCTGCAGAGAAAGCCCAGAACCAAAAACAGAACCATCACTATTAGAAGCTATTTCATTCCACTGAGCTTCATGATTGGAAATAAAAGACAAAGGCAAGGAGAAAGGCGCTACCTTCCCCATCTCGATCTCCCTGCAGGCCATGATTATCACCTGAAACACAGATTCAGACGTTAGTCGGATCCTGAAGCTTCTGGAGGTGAAGGAGACATCAGTGTCCCAGAAGATCATCATCTGGAGACACTAAAAACCTTTTCCACCAGAACCAGAGATCCATTCATCCTGATCTGCAGGTGGAGCGTGAAGGTACCAGGAAGCAATAAATATCGGTAAGCAGAGACATCAGTTTCTTTCAGGCCCACGACCTCTTAGGGACCCCATCACTGACACCCGGTGGGCCCCTTACGAAATTGCAGACTGGGACATCTCTTTGCAGATGTAATGGTGCGAAAAATTCCAGATTCCAGAAAAGAAAAAGGAAAGAAGAGCTGCTGGAAGAACGGAAAAACTTCCCCAAATAAACACGTTCTTTCAAAGAACCAGGGAGGGAGAGGAGGACGTTGCAGGGAGTAAAGATGGCGACCAGGAGCGGAATGGAGAGAGCGTAGGTGAGGAGGAGAGCCGTGAAGCTGAAGGTAGCCCCATGGCTTGTTGTGCTAACATGTGGTGGTGCGCTGTCACCCATGGTTCCATTCACGGTGCGCAGTCACTATATTTCCGTGTGTAATCATATATTACTGAGAATTGCATGATTGCATCTTCTTGGCCGATTTATGGAACTGTTGCCGTATCCTGAACCGTTATCACGTGTTGTACTTCATATCCATCTAGATAATGTTGCTAATGGGCCTATTGTTGGGTCGTTACGCCATTGCCAGAAAGGACACACCTGAGGGAAGCCTTTAGGTGGAGCTCTGATCCATCCCCTTCTTCAGGGATAAAACACCAGCCTGGGGGATTTAGCATTAGGCAATACTAGGCGGAGAGGAGAGTTTAGTGTCGGAGGTCTTGGATGAGTCTCCTCCGTCATCCATTTTTTATTTGGAGGCCTATTCTATTAACATTTCTCTATCTGTAGGATGGGTCTGTTTTATGTGATGTCTTCTCAATTCAGAGGGCCCCATGCCTGTCTTTGCCTACGGCCCCAAACTTCCTGAATCCGCCCCTGACGCCAGCACCAGAACCACTCCATCCTTCTCCGGTTGAGAAGCTTAAAGTCGGACTAAAGGAGCTGGATACAAACACCCTTTGGATCAACTTGAAAAAGCTCAGAGACCAGGAGTGGCCCTGGAGGGGTCCCACCTGCAGACCCACCATGATCCACAGAGGGCCAGGAACCTTCTCTGGGAAAACCAGCCATTCATGAACAACTCAGACCTGCTGAGCAACCAACAGCAGAACTAATCATCTAGAGATGATTTTACATGAAACCAGGAAGGAAAGACGTCAGCAGAGACTTTAGAGAAGCAGCTGCTCCCTGCCTGACGGGGATTTGCTCTCATTTGGAACGACGCTGCTTTAGCCCCATGAACCCGACCCGGTTCGCTTCCTTTCACCCCTGACACCCAGCCCCATCCTACAGGTAAGCCCATAAATTAACAATCAGGACGGTTTTAGTGGAGGCAGCTGATGCTTTTCTGTAGAAATAAAGATCTGATCTGATTGGCTCAGAAGTCACCTGAGCTTCCTCCTGATTGGACAATTCGCTTTAGGATGGAGTCAGGAAAAAATGTTAGAGACGTTCTGGAAGCTTTAAACATAAAAAAAACAAATTTTGGAGACAGACTTTAACAGAATCGGCTGAACGTGAAAGAAATCGGATTCAAAAATTCCCACTAATGCTGGAGCAGGAGGACAGAAATATGGTCCAATGTTACACCTCATTCACTAAATACACTGAGCCCCTGTGGACCAGACTATTTCCTGGAACCAGGGTCTGACCTTGGTTTGGTGCTGCCAGATCATCCTCCAGAAGTCAGTCACAGTGGAGCTGAGAGGCGCCTGAGAGGCGATGTATTTGCGGTCACCTGACGCCCCCTGCAGGACAAACATTAGAGTCACACCTGGAGCTTCCTTACAGCAGCGGTATGGAGGCAATTCTGTTCCACTATTCTTTCAGGTAAAGAACAGGTTTTGTAAATGGAAATCTGTAGAAAAAAGTTCAATCTAGAAATGAAACTGAAAAATGTCTCAAAATATAACAGTTTTGAGACTAACTTTAATGTCTTCTCAGATTAAATTTTTTCCTAGAAATTTATCTTTGAAGTTTTAATTTTATTTTATTTTTTTCTTATTTCTCTTTCTCAGAATGAGTTTAAGAAATTGCATCCTTTCCAGATTGTGTTTTATAGATCAAATTCTCTCCAAGCTAACCAACCGATAAAATCTTGTTACTAAAGTAGAATATGTCTTCATCCCTCAGTCCAGAGGAAAGCCAACCTCCCAGAAGTGTAAAGAATGTGATCCGGAAAGCATTAATTAAAAAGAAAGAGATCATTAAAACTCATTTCGAAAAGAGAAATCCGAAATAAAAATTCGTTTTGAAAAAAATAAAATCTCTCCAGATCTGCAGGTTTACTAGTGGTTCCTAGAATTTCTAAAAGTAGAATGGGAGGCAGATCTTTTAGTTATCAGGCTCCTCTCCTGTCGAACCAACTACCAGTTTTAGTCCGTGAGGCAGACACCCTGTCTACTTTTAAGACTAGGCTTAAAACTTTCCTTTTTGATAAAGCTTCTAGTTAGAGTGGCTCAGGTTATCCTGATCTATCTCTATAGTTCTGCTGCTATAGGCTTAGACTGCTGGAGGACATAGGGACCCCTTTTTCATCATTCTGCTTCATTCTCTCTCTATTCTCCCACTCTGCAGAATCTGTTAGTTCAATCTCTAACGTCCTGCTCTCTCTGCTTTTTCTCATAGTAGCTTCATCTGGTCTGTTCCTGTTTGGCTGTGACTCCATCCTGGAGAGAAATATCAGCTGTGCTGCTGCCATCAACACCTTTGTTTCTAGATGTTGGAGCTTGGCCTGTTTTCCAGTGTAGTCCTGTTTCTCTGACTGTGACTAACTGGATGTGCTCTCTTCATCCTCTGACATGGGAGCTGGCTCGGAGCTCGTCTGCCTGGCTGTGTGTTTCCTGGACGGGGCCGCCTGTGGAGCTGGTTGACAGTTGCCTTTTGTATCTATGCTTCTTTTTCTATGTCTGCTTCTGTCTCCTTGAACCCCAGTGGGCCTCAGCAGATGGCCGCTCACACTGAGCCTGGTTCTGCTGGAGGTTTCTTCCTGTTCAAAGGGAGTTTTTCCTCTCCACTGTCGCTACAAGCATGCTTAGTGTGAGGGATTGCTGAAGAGTCAATGAGTCGATGCAATCAGCTGGTTTTCCTTAGATAGAAAACTTTGAATCAATCTGACTGGATGATCTGGTGAACTGGAAAGTGACCTGAGATGACATGATGTGAATTGGAGCTATAGAAATAAACTGAATAGAAGTGAAAGATGAGAATATTTGGGAAAAAATATTTAAAAAATAAGTTAAAGAAAAGAAACTCAAAACCTGTTGATTAAGAATGTTCTTTGAAGTTTCATTTCTGGATTTCCTTTTTTCTCATTTTCATTTAACCAAATTTGTTCTTTGAAGCAATTAATGAACAAAATTCCCTCCATACAGCTGGAGACCCCTGAGAGCTGAACCATGTGCTGCATCACCTGGATGAAGCTGGCGTTGATGTAATCAGACTGAGAGCCTGAGGTCTTCAGAGACAGCACCACCCGAGTCTGATCATCTGCAGCGAGGTTAGAGAGCAAGGTTAGAGAACGACGAGAGGATAAAGCCGTTCACAGGTGGAGCAGGGTGATGATAGGGACAGAAGAAGGAAGACACAATAAAAGGGGTTCATACATGGCAGGATGTCTTTATATCGGTTCTTCTTGATGTTCTCCTTCAAGGATCCGGCCTCTGTGGTCAAGCCATGTTCTTTCTTTAACGCAAGGGACTGTGAACGCACCACCTGCCAACACAGACACACATAAGAAGGTGATTGCTTCCTTTTCAGGGACGCACACAGATAGGAAACTAGATGGTGCTAGAGGAGCTGTCCTTTTCCCCTCTGGAGAAAAAAATTGGATAAATTGATTGCATACTGGGGAGTTGATTCAACCTTTTGATTCAGGTGTGTTGGACCGAGGATGAATCTAAATGTTGCAGGAAACCGGCCCTCAAAGACTGGAGTCGCCCATCCCTGGTCTACATTTTTATCATTTTGCACCATGAGATGCCACCCTAACCCTAACCCTAACCATCCAGGTAACCAAACAAGCATATTCACTTCCTTCACCAACCGGTTAGTTAATTAGTTAAGGAACCCTTTAAAATGCAACTCTTTAATAAAAAAAAGTAACTTAAAGCATCTCATACATCTAATTATTACTGATCTCTATTTATTCCCTGGATTGCTGTTTGCTCGTTGGTAGCACGAGGTTGAACTGAAGCCACTGGTTGCCATATTGGTACTCCCTAGTTAGACGGGTCGCAATGTAAACAATCCGTGCGCTTCAGGGGGACTGAAGACTTTTAAAATAAAGATAAATTCATTATTTTGACACAGACTGGCTGTTTCATAGCATCAGTAGATTAACTTTAACTTTTTAAGAATTTTCAAGAAAAAATCGGCCCATCACATTGCATAGTCATTATAAAGTGAATAAGGTCTATAAATCATGTAATATAACATGTTATATAAATCCATAATAACAACATTAATGTCTTAATGAAGCAGAATAATACAGACGTGCCAAAAGTGTTAAATTGATGATGTAAATGTAATATACATGTATTGATGACATTATTATGGTAATTACATCTTACATATAATTTTAAGATTTTACATAAAGACTGAATTACATGTACACGTCTGTGCTATAGTATTTTTCTATTTGCAAAGTGTGCGTGCATGATGTCATCAGCCTTCAAATCTGACAGATTTACAATAGAGCTAAATTAATGAAGCAATTTAATAACTCCACAGAGCTTCACTAGCAAAATCACATTAATAGATAAAATAACAGGCAGCATCAAGTTCATATTTTGCTTTTGGCTCTCAGTTACAACAAGGACTGACTGCAGTTCTGCTGTAAGGTGCCTTGGTAAAGGTTAATGACCGACGTTCCTGACATGGAACAACCAGACCATGCATACTGCTTTAGGTTAATAGATTAGACTAATTTAAAAATTCCACCATATTAACAATAAGACTACTGCGTATGAGGGGCCCTTTTTCAAACCTGAGCACCTGCCCCCAAAAATGTCTGTGCACGCCACTGTTCCTTTTTTTGATGTTACTAAAAAAGCTACCTTCCATGAAGAAATGTTCACTTTGTGCAATATTCTATCACTTTTTTAGTCCGATCTTTTTTTTTTTAATATAATTTAGTCTAGTTCTTAATTAAAAGCAGTTCAGGACTAAAACTAAGATCTCCAGATGGAAACTAGACTAAACTGGGATAAAATTATTTGACTACATTTTCACATTTTCATAAAAAAAAAAAAAAAACAAAGAATAGCACTTAAAGAAAGTGTGAAAATTGAAATTGGATAAATATTACATTTAATTTGGATATATTTCTGGAAATAATGTGTGTATTGAAAAACATGACAAATGACACATTAATCTCTCAGCAATCGCCTTCCCCTGTTTTTATTGATGAAATATGCGCATTTACATTTAACCATGGGGTCTTTTATTAGGATTTATAAACAGAAGGGAAAATTAGGATTTATAAAGCCAGGCCTAAAAGCCCAGAGAACATTGTTAGGTTCTATGAACTTTCTGAAACACCAGGACATTTGAAATAAAACTCTGGTTTCCTTGATCAGAGGGGAGGAAGTGCTGTTATTGAGGTTTTCAGTAGAACAATGATCCACATCGACACAGAAATGGTTCCAGCAACACTAAATCAAAATATCTTCAAGGTAATATGCTGATATTTTATTTTCTCATCATAGTGCAAACCTGTGACTGATTCATTTATTTTAGGTTAAACTCAGCCTTACTAATGGCTCCAATAAACACTCAGGTTTTAGAGCCCTGCTGTTTCACATCCATCTGTTAGTTATTGACACTTTCAGCAATGAGTCATTTCAAGAAAAACAACCTGAAGCCAGTTAATCATAAGCCAAGGTGAAACCTGGAATGAGGAAGCAGAAGTTCCTCTGGCCCACAGACTGCAGAACCAGCCCCAAAGACTCGCCTTCAGCAGGATGTGAGAAGTTTAGGACCAAAGGGAACCGAGCCTGATGATTGAACAGAGCAGCTGCCTGCAGGCGGCCGAGGCTCTGCAGCCTTCAGCTTAAAGGAGCAAAATCTACAGGTCCATCAGAGCTGAGATGCACACTGCTGAGGTTTAGCTTCATTCAACACAGGTCAGTTCATCTCCATGGAAACGCTTCAAACGCAGAACGCCCAGGGACAGAAGGAACAGAATCCATCCATCATCCATCCGTCCATGCATCCATCCGTCCATCCATCCATCATCCATCCATCAATCATCCATCCATCCATCCATCATCCATCCATCCATCCATCCATCCATCCATCATCCATCCGTCCATCCATCCATCCATCCATCCATCCATCATCCATCCATCCATCATCCATCCATCCATCCATCATCCATCCATCATCCATCCATCCTTCATCCATCTATCATCCATCCATCATCCATCTATCATCTATCAATCATCCATCCATCATCCCTCCATCCATCCATCCATCCATCCATCATCCATCTATCATCCATCCATCCAACCATCATCCATCTATAATCCATCCATCCACCATCCATCCATCCATCCATCCAGTCATCATCCATCCATCATCCATCCATGCATCCATCCATCCATCCATCCATCATCCATCCATCATCCATCCATCATCCATCTATCATCCATCATCCATCTATCATCCATCTATCATCCATCGATCATCCATCCATCCATCCATCATCCATCCATCCATCCTTCATCCATCCATCCATCCATGCATCCATCATCCATCCTTCATCCATCCATCATCCAGCTGTCATCCATCATCCATCCATCCATCATCCATCCATCCATCCATCCATCCATCCATCCATCATCCATCATCCATCCATCATCCATCCATCTATCATCCATCCATCCATCATCCATCCTTCATCCATCATCCATCCATCATCCATCCACCCATCATCCATCCATCCTTCATCCATCCATCCTTCATCCATCCATCCATCCATCCATCATCCATCCTTCATCCATCCATCCATCATCCATCCATCATCCATCCTTCATCCATCCATCATCCATCCATCATCCATCCTTCATCCATCCATCCATCATCCATCCTTCATCCATCCATCCATCATCCATCCTTCATCCATCCATCCTTCATCCATCAATCCTTCATCCATCCATCCATCAATCATCCATCCATCCATCATCCATCCTTCATCCATCCATCATCCATCCATCATCCATCCATCCATCATCCAGCCTTCATCCATCCATCCATCATCCATCCTTCATCCATCCATCCTTCATCCATCCATCCATCCATCATCCATCCATCATCCATCCTTCATCCATCCATCCATCATCCATCCATCATCCATCCATCCATCATCCATCCATCATCCATCCATCCATCATCCATCCTTCATCCATCCATCATCCATCCTTCATCCATTCATCCATCCATCCTTCATCCATCCATCCATCATCCATCCTTCATCCATCCATCCATCATCCATCCATCATCCATCCTTCATCCATCCATCATCCATCCATCATCCATCCATCATCCATCCTTCATCCATCCATCCATCATCCATCCATCCATCATCCATCCTTCATCCATCCATCCATCATCTATCCATCCATCATCCATCCATCATCCATCCTTCATCCATCCATCATCCATCCATCATCCATTCATCCATCCATCCTTCATCCATCCATCCATCATCCATCCTTCATCCATCCATCCATCATCCATCCTTCATCCATCCATCATCCATCCATCATCCATCCATCATCCATCCATCCATCATCCATCCATCCATCATCCATCCTTCATCCATCCATCCATCATCCATCCATCCATCATCCATCCATCCATCATCTATCCATCCATCATCCATCCATCATCCATCCTTCATCCATCCATCATCCATCCATCATCCATTCATCCATCCATCCTTCATCCATCCATCCATCATCCATCCTTCATCCATCCATCCATCATCCATCCTTCATCCATCCATCATCCATCCATCATCCATCCATCATCCATCCATCCATCATCCATCCATCCATCATCCATCCTTCATCCATCCATCCATCATCCATCCATCCATCATCCATTCTTCATCCATCCATCATCCATCCATCATCCATCCATCCATCATCCATCCATCATCCATCCATCATCCATCCATCATCCATCCATCATCCATCCATCATCCATCCATCATCCATCCATCCATCATCCATCCATCCATCACAGCACAGTGGACCAGAGATTAAGCTTCTATTAGAATTTCCCACAATGCAACAGTGCATTTCTGTAACCATACCAGTCCACAACATCAGGAGTTATATCTTTAAAAACTGGCTGCAGGAAGAGCTTTTCTTAAAAGAAATAAAAGTTTATGCATCACACCTGTAATGACATGACTGGTTCTAACCGGTTTCTGCTGACTCTGTTAGTTTCCTCTTATGGTGCATGTTAGTGTGGCTGGCCAGGCTACTGTTCTGCTAATGCCAAGGCTAGTGGTCCAGTCAAAGTGCAGACCTGAATCTAGGTGACATGCTGTGTTGGAGCTACAGGAAGCTGTGGAGCAGCTAAAGCCTGTAAACCTCCCTCATCTAAAGCTGCTGATCTGGGTGAACTGGCTCTGACTCATAGAGTCAAAGGAAAGCAGAGGTTTCCTGCAGCCGCATCCTGGTGGACTCTCCGTTTATCCATCCTGCTTTCATCTCTGCAAAATGAGCAGCAGCTGTTTTGAACCTTGCTTGTTCCTGTTTTTTTAAGGTTCCTCTAAAAGGATAAAGGAACCAGTTGAAGACCACATCCTTTACCTATTAGGTCCTCTCAGACGAGCAAACCAGCGCTGGTTGACAGTGACACAGCAGTCCGTTAATCAGGCAGCGCGTGCAGTTCATGTAAACCAGCTCTGAGTGTTATGTTACATTCATTTAGTGTGTAAAGCTGCGAGTCATCAGCGTCGTCCGACCACAATGTTCTGGTTGTGGTGTTGTTCAACCAGTCCCTGTTAGCGGTCAGTCCAGTATCTATGAATAAACACCAAGCATCAGATGAGGCGGTCTGTTTGCTGCTCCTCCGATCAGAGGATGTGGTTTCAGAGTATCAATGTGAAAATAGAAGATGGTCTAATGATGAGAACAGAGTCTGAAATGTTCTCTGAACCAGGTGTCTATCTTTGGAGGCTGCTTCTCTTCTTACCGACCCTTCTTCTCTTTCCTGTTAAGCCTCCTTTTATTGCGCAGTGAAGCGTGCAGAACCCAGACACAGGAGACTCAGGGTTCTGACCATCACATCGGACCCCTGTACAGGTGCTTCCTTCCAAAGTTCGGCCCGTCCTCTCCAAAGGGAGGCGTCTTCATCAGAGGAAGAATCTGACCTGTGAGTCTGAGCTCCCGTAGGAAGACCATCGGGTTCCTCGCTGTGTCTTCAATCCTACAGACTCTGCTCATTTTATCTGCTCTCATCCTGAACTTTTTTTTTCCTTCTTAGCTGTGATCCGCATCTCAGGATCAAAGTTCAGGGAACGTGGATGGAAGATTACAACAAAGCTTCACCTGTCAGCTCAGCTCCTTCCTTACCAGCAGGCCTCCTTTCTAAGCTCCTCCTCTTGAAGCAAACCCTCACCACTGACCTTTGTTCAGCTAACAAATAGCTGCACCATGTTTCCTGCTGCACAGCTGTAACAACTGTCGACACGGAGGGATTTACCATTAGGCAGTTACCTAGGGGCCCAAGTTCCTGGGGGCCCCATAATACTCCCTTTACATGTATGGTTGTTGCAACGAAAATAGTCATAAAATTACGAGAATAAAGTCCTAACAATATGAGAATAAATTAGACAACTTTAATTGTCATTTTGCATACACAGAAAGTATATAAAACAACATTTCGTTTAGTGCAGCTTTCCAGGCAGTAAATAAACATTTCCATTCCATAAAATGCTGCAGTGATCGAATGTAATAAAGTCGTAACATTATGAGAATAAAGTAATAAAATCACGAGAATAAAGTTGTAACGTTACGAGACTTTATTCTCGTAATATTACAACTTTTATCCTCGAAATAGAAAATAACAAAAAAATCTAAAGCCTTTCTAAAAAGCTCCTAGCGCCAAATCTAGAGACTTTTTTCTGCCAATGGAGACTTTGGAGACAACATCTAAAAGCAGCGAACTCTGCTCTCCAGAGCAAGTAGATTGGTAACCCCGCCTCCTGCTCTCCTCTATCTTGTCTGCTGTCATGATTCATGCAGCTATTATTTCATCCAAATGAAAAATGGAGAACAGAGAAGCAGATCATGGCTTGTCTACAGTGAAAAGAAGGACTGGGTTATTTACTTTGGCCTTTTTGGAAACACAGGAAGGAGCAATCAGCTAAGTGAGCTTAGTGCTTGGAAAAAATCTTTCATTCCTTTAGAGACAGCATGAAAAGTCAGCTGAGTACAAAACATAGAGAGGAAAACAAGAAGAAAAGGGACAAAACCTAGAACAGATAATGGATGTCTATTCTATTAACATTTCTCTATCTGGAGAATGGGGCTGTTTGATGCGTCTCTGCCTAGGGCCCCAAATTTCCTAGATCTGCCCCTGACTGTTAACTTGTGAGAAGGTCTCTTGGTCTGAATCCTGATTCTCCGTGTTGGTTTTCCAAAAACAGGCCAGTGTTCTGTCTTTCCTGTGCATCCATGATGAACGAATCGCTCCAGGGCGTCTCCTGCCCCTCAACCACTAACAGAAACATCAAGGACTCGATTTAAAACTAGATTTTCTGGTTTAAAATCAAATCTTTTTTTTATTACAGATCTCATTTTGAAAAGGAGGTCATCAATATTAACTCTTACCCAAAGTAGATTAAAGCGATTGTAAACATTGAACATGTATTTGTAGTTAAAGTGAAATTAATAGAGCAAAGTTGATAATCCAAGTAATCTTTTCAAAACATTTTTATTATAAAAAAATGCATGGGGCCGCGCGCAGAGAGAGACTGAAATATCTGCCGTTAACTTTCTGGAAAAATAGTTCAACCTCTGTTTGATTGAAAGCATCCGTTAACATCAGTTTTCTAATCTTGCCACAAATTCTCAAATTGAGTCAAACTTTTGTAAGTGGAAACTTTTTAAATTTGAATATTATTAAACGTGCCTCCAGAGATAGACGGTACACTGTAAAAAAGATAAATCTCAAGTCATTTTTTCTTAAAATAAGTGCATTTGTTTTTTAATTGAGGTCAATGAAACACTTTGCCAATGGAACGAGATAATTTACATTTAAAACAAGAAAAGAACGACTACATTGTCTTGTTTCAAGTGCATATTATCTTATTATCTTATCTTCAGAGTAAAAATACTCATTCAGTTGGCAAATCATCGTATTTACCTGCTCAAATTAAGGATAAATAAGGGTAAATTTAAGAAATGTTTACTTATTTATT
The DNA here is from genome assembly GCA_030533445.1 of Cyprinodon diabolis. NCBI lineage: Eukaryota > Metazoa > Chordata > Actinopteri > Cyprinodontiformes > Cyprinodontidae > Cyprinodon > Cyprinodon diabolis. The sequence goes on from CM060062.1 coordinate 45,592,898, forward strand.
GAATGTTTTTGTGGTGTATCAACCCAATCAGCTGTGGCTAGGTGTCCTGCACTGCAAAAACGATCTAGAAATAAGTAAAAATGTCTTAAATTAAGTGTATTCACCATTAATTTGAGTAGGTAAATGAGATAGCATGCCAATGGAATGAGTAATTTTACTTTTAAAATAAGATAATTAGATAATATGCACTTGAAATAAGTCAATGCAATTGTGTTTTCTTATTTTAAGTGTAAATTGTCTTGTTCCATTGGTAAAATGTCTCTTTTACCTCCTCAATTCAAGAACAAATGCACTTATTTTAAGAAAAAATTACTTATCTCGATTTAGATTTTTTGCAGTGTTACCCTGTTGAATAAAAAAAAACTTTCCCACGGCCTATTCCTACCATCGCATTGCATATTTACCCACTGTACAGCCATCTTATCGTTTTTGCCGTGTCACTTTCATTACCTTGTTTCAACAACTGTATTTCTAAAAGCCTGATTTGTAAGGAGCACAGATGTGACAACTTGGCGCCAAGCAGCCAGAATATACATTTTTTCCCTTTGTTTTCATGATGCTGTTGGTTTTCTTACGTATCTCTGAGGCCTTCACAAAAAATCTGCCTTCATACAGAGATTTAAATCCACACCTGCAAATACTTTTCACTGGGTTTGTCTTGAAGCCAATCAAAATATTATTAAGGGAAGTCAGAGATAAAGGACTGAATTCAATGTTTTAAAGCAGTTATTTAAGATGTATTTGTGGAAAAAAAGAAAATATTTTCCTGTCTGTGTTTCTGTTTCACAAACTGAGGCTGAAATAGATAAACTAATGCTAACTAAGGTGCTCATGTCCTTAAAAAACTTATTCTGAGCTCTATAGTTCTGCTGCTATAGGCTTAGACTGCTGGAGGACATAGGGACCCGTTTTTCATCATTCTGCTTCATTCTATCTCTATTCTCCCACTCTGCAGAATCTGTTAGTTCAATCTCTAACGTTCTGCTCTCTCTGCCTTTTCTCATAGTAGCTTCATCTGGTCTGTTCCTGTTTGGCTGTGACTCCATCCTGGAGAGAAATATCAGCTGTGCTGCTGCCATCAACACCTTTGTTTCTAGATGTTGGAGCTTGGCCTGTTTTCCAGTGTAGTCCTGTTTCTCTGACTGTGACTAACTGGATGTGCTGTCTTCATCCTCTGACATGGGAGCTGGCTCGGAGCTCGTCTGCCTGGCTGTGTGTTTCCCGGACGGGGCCGCCTGTGGAGCTGGTTGACAGTTGCCTTTTGTATCTATGCTTCTTTTTCTATGTCTGCTTCTGTCTCCTTGAACCCCAGTCGGCCTCAGCAGATGGCCGCTCACACTGAGCCTGGTTCTGCTGGAGGTTTCTTCCTGTTCAAAGGGAGTTTTTCCTCTCCACTGTCGCTACAAGCATGCTTAGTGTGAGGGATTGCTGAAGAGTCAATGAGTCGATGCAATCAGCTGGTTTTCCTTAGATAGAAAACTTTGAATCAATCTGACTGGATGATCTGGTGAACTGGAAAGTGCCCTGAGATGACATGATGTGAATTGGAGCTATAGAATTAAACTGAACTGTTTCTGTAACACTTTAAAACTAAAAAGGTGAGGGAGCCCAGAAGGGCGTCAGGTGGAACCCCTAACCTAAAAGACTCCACTGGATCTAAATATCTTTATAGATCAAACGTTGAGACATTGATCGGGTCTATCAGGCGCTGCAGTTTGAATGGAGCAGCAATAAAACTCTGAATCTGAATAGAAATTTGCATAGGTTAACCAAATGAAGTTGACATCAGCGACTTCTGCAGGCTTTGCTCTTTTGAATAAACAGCTCAGAGGCTAAACCACAGGCAGAAACACTGAAAGCTTTCTTTTTTTTTTTCCAGGAAAGTTTCCCACAGAGCAGAACGGGATGGGAATAAAACAGAGACACAGAAACAAACCAGAAAACAGGATTATTTTAGCTCTACATTCATAGTTCTGTCAATCTAACCGTGCAGGGATAAGAAAGAAGGTGAGTTTTAGGAAAGTTAGTTTTTAGCTGAAAAGAAAAGGCTCAGAAATAGGCTGACAGGTGAGGAATGAAAGCAGAGACTCACACTGTACTCCTTGTCCAGAGTAGCGGGATCCTTGGACTTCAGGGAGGACAGCAGCGAGGGCAGCAGCTCCATCTCAGAGACTTTCAGAATGACAGTGGCTCGGCTCTGCCTCTAAATTTAACCGCTTCAGTTAATAATTCAACAGCCGGCCTCTCTCACCCTGATTACAGAATCAGGAAGTGACAGAATTGAAATAAACAGCTCAGGACTGATTACCTCACTAAGATCGATGGTGTCAGAGCATCGCAGGGACGACTCCTTCCTCAAACACACAACCGCCCTTTTGAAACGGCTCGACCCAGAGCTTCACCTGCAGACCAATCGGACAGCGGATCGGAACCAAGACCAACTTACAGAGCAGGGGTCCCGCTTTAAGCTGCAAAGTATTTGCAATACTATAATGTTCACTTGCACTGCTGACTGTTACTCTAGTGCAAGATGCATGTAAACGGTTGTTACTACTTTATATTGATTTGCACTGCCGACTCTATATCTACAGTACCAATTGTTTACATATACATTTGCAACACCGTACTTTAAGTGTCATATGCAATTACCTTCCACTGAACTTTAATTCGGAAAGCTTCTGTCCATGTTTTATTTATTAATTTTAAAGTAATGTCAATTCAATTCCGTTTATTTCTATAGTACCAATTCACAACACATAACATCTCAAGGCACTTCACAGTTCACCAGATCCTCCAGGCAGATTAAAGGTTCTAAGGAAAACCAGCCAATTGCATCCAGTCAGGATTCTCTCCTCCTGGACGAGCAGGTAGAGACAGTAGACACTGACTCTTCAGCAATCCCTCACACCAAGCATTCAACAACAGTGGGGAGGAACAACTCCCTTTAGCAGGAAGAAACCTCCAGCAGAACCAGGCTCAGTGTGAGCGGCCATCTGCTGAGGCCGACTGGGGTTCAAGGAGACAGAAGCAGACATAGAAAAAGAAGCATAGATACAAAAGGCAACTGTCTACCAGCTCCACAGGCGGCCCCGTCCAGGAAACACACAGCCAGGCAGACGAGCTCCGAGCCAGCTCCCATGTCAGAGGATGAAGAGAGCACATCCAGTTAGTCACAGTCAGAGAAACAGGACTACACTGGAAAACAGGCCAAGCTCCAACATCTAGAAACAAAGGTGTTGATGGCAGCAGCACAGCTGATATTTCTCTCCAGGATGGAGTCACAGCCAAACAGGAACAGACCAGATGAAGCTACTATGAGAAAAAGCAGAGAGAGCAGAACGTTAGAGATTGAACTAACAGATTCTGCAGAGTGGGAGAATAGAGATAGAATGATGCAGAATGATGAAAAAGGGGTCCCTATGTCCTCCAGCAGTCTGAGCCTATAGCAGCAGAACTATAGAGATAGATCAGGATAACCTGAGCCACTCTAACTAGAAGCTTTATCAAAAAGGAAAGTTTTAAGCCTAGCCTTAAAAGTAGACTGCTTTCTTTTTCCGTTGGAGGGAAGAGGCCGTCCCATTCTCGGTTATGCCCCCTCACCACCGTCAATCAGGGCCCCTTCCACAGCTGGGAGTAAGACTTCATTGGGAGCGAGAGTTGATAATTAAGGGTTAGTGGTTAGGGGGCAGATTGGTTCCAGCCATTTGCTCATTTGTAGCTAAATACAAAAGCCTTTAAATCCTGTAACTTCATCATCTCCAACCCTTATAGAGTTTCCCCACCAACTTTCATTACAAAGTTACACACTTGAGGGAAATGGTTTGGGATATCAATATTTAGAGTTTTATCATTATGATTTACAGCTTTGCTCATTTGATTGTGTATTTGGAACATTTATATAATTAAACGCAATGTTTTTCAATGAAACTATCAAATATTGGATAAATATTGGCTTATTGCATGTTTTACCTTACAAACACAGATATGTATCTAATAATAGTCAAGTAGGGATAAATAAAAATTAAATCGATGCTGTGAAGTCTATAATGAAGTGAAATAGCAGCAGAAACGTATTGATCCAACTTTAAAAGCAGAGGAAACCAGCTCAGACTAAGGTCCAGAAAGTTCCTAGGGTCTAAGTTGGTTCTCTGTCACTTCTCTGGCCCTGCGCCCTGCACCCTGCACAGGGAATCTGTGTCAGAGTGAGACCTCTGCTGTTCGTGCCCATCTCCGCCGCTGCCTGCCTCCCTGTTAGCCGCATTAGCCTGCTAGCTGGCGGCGCCCCGGCACCATGGCCATGTCGCAGGCTCTGTCTGAGGAGGAGTTCCACCGGATGCAGGTGAGAAGGAGCGGCAGGGCGGTTAGCTGTGGGTTCGGGAGTGTTTCTAGGTCAGAGGGATCAACTGAGGGGAGCGGCAGCCCGTGGAGCATCTGTGCTAAAGCCGCTAGCGGTCGATGCTAACCCTTAGCCGCTCGGATGGAGCTGGTTAACGGGGCTACATGATGGAGCTGCGGGGCTGGAGGGGTTTATCTGTGGCTGCCGTGACCGAGGGGGGTCGGTTTGAGGCGTGACACCCCCTCCAGGATGATGACACAGTCAGTCAGTTAGCTTCTCTGTTGCTAACCGTTATATTCATGCCTGGCGCCTCCTGCTACAGCCTGCTTATGATCACGGGACCTCAGCGGCCGGTTGGCCGGACTTTGGTTCGGATAGGTGGGGCACCGAGCCCCTGGAGTCAGCGGGTACATGATTGATGAGCTGCCGGTGTTTGAAAACAAACGGTTATCAGATTATTAGGTTCCTGGAAAGACTGAGTCATCGGTCAGGTGATGCTTCCCGGAGGAAGGAAGGAAGGAGCAGGACATCCGCGTCCAGGAACTGCAGCTCCTGCTCGGCTTCACCACTTCCAGAACATTCGCACTTTGTTTGACTCTTATAGAAAAAGGGAAATGAAAGTCAAAGTAGTGAAGGGATGATGAAGTGAAAGGGAGGCGAGGAAGACTGGGGCTCCTCCAGAGATGTTCCACAGGGGGGGCAGATGGGGCCACTGAACATCCTGGGATGGCCACTGAAAATAAAAGTAGGGAAGATGATTAGGGCCGCTGAAAATAAGGGCCCCCCCACATTATCTTATTGATTTTTAGCAGTACTTCTACTGAACATAAGTATACTCCCACATTAAAGAAAAAACTCGGGGCAGTTGACTGTAGTCCAACATTCAACTTGTCCCTTCTTGTATGGCAGGTTGTTACAGGATATTTTAGAGCAACACTTATTACATGCAGAGCTTATGAGAAAAGAAAGACAAAGCAAACAAAAACAGAAATATTCCCACAACCCAAATCCCCCTAAAAAAACAGGAGAAGTTCCAACAATAATGGTTTTATGGAAGTAAATCTGTGTCGCTGGGATTTGAATTAAAAATGAAATTTAAATGTTGTATGTTTGTACTTAGTGTTTCAGTGTTAAAATATATTCAGAACACATTTTTGACCTAAAAAAATCATTGTCATTACTTCTACACAGTTGAAATTTCATTTGTTATTTTCTCTTCAAGCTAAAAATTCACATTACTATTTCAAAGTGTTTACATTTTCAATACTTATTTTTCAGTTTAAAAAAAATCTGCATATAAAAAAATTCAACCTTTCGAAATTCAAACTTAATATTTTCAGCCTCCTGAGATTCAACTGGCTCTATTTCACCGTCTTAAATTCGGCGTCTAAATTCAGTGTAAAAAGGGAAGGGTTACTTCAGGTCATAGACATTAGCAATGGATTGTGGCGTCCAACACCCAGCCAATCCCGTTACGTTTTCTTAGTCACGTGACGTGACGCTTGTGGCGCTCATATGGAAGGAAAACCAGCATGACGGAGCCGGTCACGCAAGCTAACGCTAACTCAACTACAGAAAAATGAAAGTAATAAACTCACCGTTGAGTTAGCGTTAGCTTGCATGACCGGCTCCGTCATGCTGGTTTTCCTTCAGTATGAGCGCCACAAGCGTCACGTCACGTGACTAAGAAAACGTCACGGGATTGGCTGGATGTTGGACGCCACAATCCATTGCTAATGTCTGTGACCTGAAGTAACCCTTCCCTTTTTACGGTCATGCAAGCTAAAATATATTTTAACACTGAAACAGTAAGTATAAACATACAACATTTACATTTCCGTGGCATTTTTAATTCAAATCCCAGCAAAACAGATTTACTTCCATATGGTTTCTCTGTCTTTCAAAAGATGATCCCAAATTGTTTTTAATATTCTACCCCTAATACTATTAATACTATCATTATACTGATAATAACTGGTGATGTTATCTGCTGCTGCAGATATCCACACAGGTCTCCGCCTTGCCGACCCACTCGGAGCACTCATTAATATCTTTTTTAACATCCTCTTTCGCTGACAGAATGCCATCCAGTTTGAAGGAGAAGTCTGATTTCAAATTTGCAATTGTGGCCAGTATTGCCTCTGAACCCACTTCCACCAACTTATTCTTCACGTTCAACTCCTCCATTGGTTCGCATGCGGTGGTGTTAGCCTCGGCGTTTTCACGGCTCGCTTCAGAACTCACCTTAGAAGTGAAGTCAGATAGCTTTGGTTGAGTCGACTTGCTGGGCTTCCTTTGTGAGAGAGGCATCACAGTTGTTTTAAATAGGGATGCACAATATAATCGGCCCCCTATCGGTATCGGCCTTGAAAATGAATATCGGGCATCGGCCACCCCACCGATATTTAACCCGATATTTGATCAGCTTCTGAGTTTCTAAAGTGTATAAAAAAAAATAAAAACACTACTTCTTCTTCCTCAAAAAACTTATTTTTACAGACTTAAAAACTTCTAAAGACGAGGGAAAAAATATTGATCCATTAAAATATCCCAATATCTTCATATGCTGATATATTGCCATTTAAAAACACCATATCAATCTCTTTTACTAATGAAATATTGCTATATGTCATCGTTATGCTACGAAATCCCCCGAAAATTCACCAAATGTTGCCATATTTTTATATGTTGATATATTGACGCGGTATCGATCTATTTTACCAACAAAATCTCACAAGAATTTGCAAAATATCACGAGAGTTTGTAACAAAACGATGAAATTTCACCAGATTCTGAAAGTAAAATAGATCGATACCGCGTTTTTAAAAATCTATTTGATATCAGCATATGAAAATATATTTGAGTTTATTATTTTTCAGTGTCAGAAATGGATAACAAAACTGCTATTTTCAATGACTACTTATTTTTGTCCAGCTTTAACATCGGTATCGATATCGGTTATCGGCTACATGAGTTTTAAAATATCGGCATATCGGATATCGGCCAAAATCCCAATATCGTGCATCCCTAGTTTTAAGTTCAGTGTCACTTGTAACGAGTATTTTCCAGGATTCTTTAGAAAGGTAGCGGAACCAAAGCGAGTGCGTCCTCTCAGCAAGCCGCCATCACGGGAACCCTTAACTGGTTCAGGGATGAACCTCTCCAGAGCAGATGTTCCAGATGTTGGGGCTAATGGGGTCACTGAGGACGTTCTCTCTTTCTCTGTTTATTCAGGCCCAGCTGTTGGAGCTGCGGACCCAGAACTACCAGCTGTCCGACGACCTCAGGAAGAACTCTGCAGGTAACCTCCATACTTCGTCCCTGGCTTTTGTGGTCGGAAAATGTAGTTTCTCTTATTTCATATATTGATTAATGCTATTTACTCACTAAAAAGTTTTCACACAGCCTGTTTCACCTGTAAGGCCACATAGTGTTTGTAGACAAGTCCTACCTTCATCCCATATCAACTGAGTGAAATAGTGGGAAAAAAAACACTTTTTTTCCCCCTACAGTGTCCAAGACAGAACAAGCCCACATCATGAGCCCTCCGCCACCATGCTTTAAAGTTAGTGGCTGTTCTGTGTCCAACATCTCATCATAGGACATCGTCCTGTCCTTCATCTAAGCCCGGGGTTTTCAAAGTTTTCCAGGACAAGGACCCCAAACTGATGGCTAGATGGAGCGGGGACCCCCGTATTATATATATTGTATGAAATAGTGTTCTATGCAACTGGTCCTATTGTCACTCTATTACAGATGGAGTAATGTAACTAAAGTAATCCCTCCCTGGGATTATTAAAGTATTTCTGCTTCCTGGTTGATGGGACAGGTGTTGTGAATGAAACGGTGCCCAGCTTGAAAGAGCTCCTGTGTGTCGCTGAATGTGAGCATTGATGACTGAATGTCATCTTCTGCCTCCATTTATCTGTTTACTACAGTCTGTTGGATTCATGTTAATGTGGATTTAAAGACATTTCAGTTAGTGGAAAATAATTGCAGGGAGGAATATGAAAAAAAAAATCAACCAAAACTTTTGCGACCCCCATGCAGTACCTCCGTGGACCCCTAGAGGTTGCAGACCCCCTGTTGAAGACATCCGATCAAAAGTCCTTGATTCCTTCCAAAAATCCGACTGGTTCTGGGTCATGACCTTTATTTGTTTGGTCTTTTCTCTGATGGTTCTGCAGCAGAACCGGCAGCATGAGCACGGCCCCCTGCGTGTTCTGGTCCGGAGAAAGGAACCCTGTTAGAACCTCATATCTTTGCTTCATGCGGAACATGTTCAGCTTCTCTACGTTCAGCTGGTTCCATCCAGGGTTTCCCTCAAAGCTGCCTCTAACGTCTGGTTCTTTGTTTCAGAGCTGAACGCCGTTCGACTGAAGCTCGGTGTTCAGGAGAGAGATCTGCTCAAAGCTCAGAAGGTGACGGTTGGTAAATCTGTCGGTCTGTGCTTCTTCTGCTTCAGCTGCTGATCTTGTCTTTATTTCATCTGCAGGCTTTGAGTAAAAGCAAAAAAGCTCAGGTGAGTCCAGCTCCAGGTTGCTATGGTTACCGATTTAACATCAAATCTGCCTCAGTGGTTCCTGTTGTGTTCTGCTGCAGGAGGTGGACGCGCTGCTGAGTGAGAATGAGATGCTGCAGGGGAAGCTGCACAGCCAGGAGGAGGACTTCCGGCTGCAGAACAGCACCTTGATGGCGGAGCTCTCCAAGGTCTGCGCTCCTTCAGTTGCTTCCTCCTTTAAATTCAGCTCACCTTCTAACAGCGTCCTGCTCCTCCAGCTGTGCACGCAGATCGAGCAGCTGGAGCAGGAGAACCGGAGCATGAAGGAAGGCGGAGGAGCCGCTGCTTCCGACCCGCCTGCTAACTCCGCCCCGCCTGCTAACTCCGCCTCCTGCCCTGCGGACGGAGAGCTGCTCCGCCTCCAGGCAGAGAACGCCGCCCTGCAGAAGAAACTTAAAGGTGGGTTGATGGAGGGATCAGGTGGGGACGGACGGTTTAGAAGATGTGGGCGGAGCCTCAGCAGGGTGAGGAGCAGCGCTCCTAAATCCTCACCAAACCTTTCAGAGCTCCTCTTCCTCTGCAGCTCTTCAGGAGAACTTCGACAGGGAGCTGCAGAGGCAGGCTGTCTCCCACGGCAACCAGAGAGCTACCACGGAGACGGAGGGGTCGGCTGACACCAACGGAGTCTCTGATGTCTCTGCTGGTGGCGAGGAGGCGGCAGCAGAAGGAACCAATCAGAGAGAGGGACAGGTGAGTCACATGTGCTGGTTCTGTTTGACCCGGCTGACGGTTCTCTGACCCAAACCTGAGGAGGAACCGAATCTGCAAACAGAAACCGATCCAAAGATCGACGATGATGCAGTTTAAGACTAGAACTTTCTGTTAGATATCTGATCAGGGTTCTAGAAATGGTTCCAAAATGGGTTCTAACCTCTCAAATCCCACCGTGTCGCCCGCGACCCACTATAAAGCGTTTACAACTAATAACTCAGAATGAATGTTTACCAATAAAGACATGTTAGACATTGTTGGAAAGCTTAGATTCTCCACGATTCAACCACCAAGTTCATGTAACGGACACACCAAAAAAACACCAATTAACAGCGATACAGCAGCAAGTCAACATGTAAACATGACAAAGAAGCTAAAACAAGCAAGCAGGTCTTTAAACCGCTGTTCAAATAAGACCTATTATTTTCAAAAATAAAACAACTTTGAGTCATGTTTGAACTGATGCAGCCTGGGCTGTGTTCTACTCACCCAAATTTAATTTCAAATTCAGAAACTAGAAGGTGTTAGCCTTGAAATAATGCATCACACATGTTATTTGGGCTTATAGATCCTAAGTTGTTTGCTTTTTGGTTTGCAAAATAGGTGAGAATTTCCCAAAATGGGGGGGATGTTAAGAGGCTAAACAGGTTCTAATTTTGTATCTAAACGTTCTAAAAACGGGTTCCAACAAATTCTAAAGCATTCTTCAAACAGGCTCTAAAACAAGTTCTAGACAGGTTATAAACCTCCAACAAGTCCTAATAACTGCTTCTAAACAGCTTCTTAATCTGCTCTAACAGTTCCTCTGCAGGTTCTAAACCTGTCCAGGTTCCCCAGACAGGTTCTACAAACAGGTTTCTAAAACAAGTTAAAAACCGATTCGGAACCAGTTCTAAATGTGCTACAATTTCTTAAAACAGCTTCTACAAACGAGTTCTAATAGGGTTCTAAATCTGCTCCCACATCTTAAAGGAAAAGTCCGGTCACCAAGGAATAATCAGTGAATTATTATTTATACCTAAAAGTAATGCTGCGTTCACACCGGACGCAGCAGGCGCGGCAGAAGCAGCGAGTTTACATGCAAAGTCAATGGTTGACGCGCGTCAAGGCGCAGCAAAAGGTCCCGCAGCGCGTCTGAGCAGCTAAAGCAGCGCGTCGGGCACGTTTAAGATTCTGACGCGCCGCAAACGCGCTGCTGCTCCAGATGGAGAAATTGAACTTTTGTTGCACGGCGCGCCGCGTCAACCAATCAGAGAAGTTGATCTGGAGCTGGCCGTGAGATAGACACATCGCTGATGATACAGAGCGCAAAGCTGCTTCAGCCGCGCGTCAGAACTAACTGGTACAAGCAGCGAAAATGAAGCAGCAGACGCGATTTTGCTGCTCTTGCTGCGTCCGGTGTGAACGTAGCATAATACTTTCGCAGTTATATAATGAATTTAGCATTAAATCAACCACCAAGTTCATTAGAGTGAAACATTTCTAATGAAAGTTTAGAAAGTCAAAACAGGATCTAAAGAGACGTGTGGTGCCAGTAGGTTCTAAACACGCGTTCTATGCATGTTTAACAGCTTCTATAGATGGGTTCAAACTGGTTCTAAACATGTTGTAAATAATTAATAATAATTTAACTATTGATCTCACATTAGAGAAATTCACTCTCTACATTTAACCCGTCCTCTTGGGGAACAGTGGGCCGCCATTGTGCCGCGCCCGGAGAGCAGTGTGGGGTTAAAGTCGTATGGAAATTATATTTAAATGTCAAATCATTCTGTCTTAAACATGTATATAAATGTGCTTTTTATCAGACAATATTGTCCCAAAATTTAGAAAATTCTATTCTAAAAAAATCCTGTCTTAAAATCTGTTTTTTTTCCGTTATCTTCTGCAGGCCAGTTAGTTCTACGTCAGCCTGAACACCTAAATTCGGCCAATCATATATCAACGGTCATCTGTCAATCAAATGTTTTCGGTCATAGCATCTTGATTCGTATGTCGCAGCTAATATACGCAACGGTTGAAATCAGAATCCTTTCCTTTCCCATTGAGTTGCGTCCCAGTGTCCACGGGGATGGACGTCTGTGTCTTCTGCAGGCGTAGAGCTAACAGAACTGGCAGCGTTGCGAGGCAAGGGCTCAAACATGTACGGCTGGAAGCCTTCTACACCAAACCAAGCTTCTGCCGCCCTGGCGTCCTCTTCAACAACATCTTCGTCCCCGCTTTCCTCCTCTAAATAAAAAATGGATGACGGAGGAGACTCATCCACGACCTCCGACACTAAACTCTCCTCCTCTTGCATGTTTCCGCTGTCCATAGCGTTCCTTGACAGCGTCGTTTCTAAGTCACCAATTTAGTGCTACTTGGTCCCAATGGAATTTCCCATTGGGAACCTGCTAGCACTAAGTTGCTAACTGGTTAGCAAGATGCTTCCGACAAACCGGCAACCAAACTTGCTTGCGTGCAAACCTTCCGCCACAACAATCCCGCCCTCTTGATAATCGACCAATCACATTCACTTTATTCACTCGGGAGAATTCGGATATGCAACGTTTGGAACGGCCGCTTTCCTACGACATTTATGGTTTTGCTCAGGAACCCAGAGTCCAGGCTGTGGGGGTGGAACCGGGTACTTGAACCTTCGTAGAGCATAAGCGCACCGCTCTAACCACTAGAACAATGTATGTTTATAAAGGTCTCCAAGTGTCCTTTAACAGGTTCTACACAAAGGTTCTTTACATGCTTTAAGTGATTCCATAGCAGGTTCTGAAGGCAGGATTAATGGGTTCTAAATGTGTTTGAAATGTTGCATAAACATGCATTCAGCTGTGTGTCTGTGGGTCTCAGGTGGGGCTCCAACAGGCGGAGGAACGTCTCCATGGTGAGTGTCTCTCCTTGTCTTTAGTAGAACTTCTACCAAACGTAGGTCTCCATTCTAACTAGAGAAGGAACCCGTCGGCCATCAGGAGAACCAGGAAGGAATCTGAATTGTCAACAATAAATTAAGGCATCTCAAAAAATGGACCCGCTTAACGGGAACAACATAACCTCTCAATGATTTAAATGAACTATTTTCCTTTGAAACTGATTCTTCCTTTCATTGGTTCTCCTGATGTTCTCAGACCAAACAGTTCATCTTCTTTATGTTGTAATTCTTTGAAATGTTCAGCTGTCAGAACCGGGCTTCACTCTGTAACAGAACACCATCGGTTCAGAACCAAACCCAGAAGCTCCCTGAAAGGTTCTGGTCTGAATTCAGAGCACAAACATGACCATAAATAGGGAGGCGGGAACTCTGTGACATTTAACGACAGAACCGTTCTGATGGAACGTCTGGACCCGTTTCTCTGCTGGCGCCGCTTTAACTGTCTGTTAGTTCACCTCAAGAGGGAATCGGACTGAGAAGGAGACAACTCTGACCTTAGTCTGGAGGCTGGGTTGACCCTGTTGCTAGGGGCAACGTCTCTACTGAGAACTGTAATTGGCTGATAGAGTAGACAAAAAATAAAAAGAAGAAGAGTCCTACTCCATCATAGTTTTACTCAAGTAAAAGTACCAAAAAGGATACTTAAGTAATAAGTAACTGATCATAACAGCTGATTTAATGTGTTTAGAGTCCTTGCTAAATAAATATTTACAGCAGGTAGAAAAGGTTAATTTATAATAAACTTGTTCCGGTCAGCAATCAATAATCAATCATCATTTATACCTAAAACTAATAAGTTTGCAGCGATTTAATGAATTTAGTGTTAATCGTTAAAAAAAACTCAATAATTTTCATTGCGATCACTGAGTCTGGGAGCGGCCATCTTTGCCCAAATATAGTAGCCCCTCCCTCCTGCCATCCTCCAGCAGTGACGTCACGGTGCGGTAAGCCTAGCGCCATTCTCCCCGCTTTACAAGCTAAATCAATGGGAACTACTAGACACATCTGCAATCAACAACAATTATTGAAGATTTCCAGAGGACTTCACCATTGAAATTCACCAGAGCTATAGTGAAACTGACAATGCCCACGTGCATGGCAGCTGGATGCTGGAATACATCGGGTAAAAGTGAAAAAAAAGAGTTATTCAACCTTTCTGATTCCTGATCCTCCACGGACGGGTTGGTCGTTGGATCGCCAACTTGAAGAGGGAGGATTTGCCATCGAACTTCTGGCCAGAGAAAAAACCCGTAATATGTAGCCAACATTTGGAAGAAGAATGTTTTCAAGATGACTTGGATAATAGCGCGTTGTGACAAACACCAGATACAGCACTGGGACTTGATCAACAGCCGATACCGCACCGTGACGTCACAAACCAGTAGGTGGCAGTAGTGTTCTTTGACAAACATGGATGCCTCCAGTAAAGCACATTCACATGAAAATGACTCTGAATTAAAAACACTGATCATTTATTGAACAGGATGGAATCATTTCAGATTTAAAGAACTTTCAGAAGCTTGAATCCTGAATATGAGCGACTTTTCCTTTAACCTCCAAATGACTCCGCCGACGGAGAAAATAAGCCTTCGGTAGAGAAGAGAAAACGCGTCTCTCATTGGTGCATTTCTGTTTAGAGCAAGCTGATTTTCATTACATGAAGCTGCAGCAGCAGGAAATTTAACTCAACTATGAGTAAAAATTTCAGTGCAGTAAAAGTACATTAAAACAAGTTACTGAAGTAAACATAACTAGTTACTATTACTACCCACCTCTGCCAATGGCACAACAGCTGAGTTAAATGGAGCAGGGGCTTCGAACCAGCAATCCCTCCTCCTGAGCCTCCATTGCTGCCCAGATGCAGTCTGGGATCAGAACAGGAAGCTTTCAGGTTCTTCTACTCAAACCTCTGACATGCTGGTAGAGCAACCATGACATGAACACCGCCAGGTTCTGGACTCTCCAGAGCCAGAACTCTAGAAATGTCATGTTTGTGCTGTGAGACTGATGGATGAGAACCTGCAGAACACATCTTCTCTGGTCCAGGTCCACACCTGGAACACCTGATCCTAGAACAGCGAGCTGGACCGGGGCAGACACACGCTACCCATACTGCCAGCGAACGCACCACCTCAGCTGGCCTTCAACCGCATTAATGCCCCATTTAAGGTGCCCCTCGTTACCTCGTGTACACGACTCACTTTCAGGCTTAAAGTCGGCTTAATTGAAAAAATTCTCGCACGACTTGAAAGTCATCCCGAAAAGGGCAAAAAATCGTACAGCTTAAGGTAGCAAGGTTCAGAATAACATGGCGCCACAAAACGCACCACGAAGGAGCCTGAACAGGCTGCAGGCGAAGTTCCGAGTCGACCCGTTTGCTGTCTACAGGTGTGGTGTAGAGTGTGTCCGTCCTAATAGAGTGCCCCTACTGTGTGTAGCGCCCCCTTCAGGCCGGTCAGAGAAGAGCATAGAGAAGATTGTAGCTAAGCAGGCAGCTGTAGGCTGGTCGGCTGCCTTCTGTCCAATAACTCACTGCTTTGGACCAGAACTGGAGATGGCCCTGAACACGGAGCAGGAGGAGAAGAGGCTGCTGAGGGAGCAGGTGCACAGCCTGGAGGTACTCCTACACACACACACACACACACACACACACACACACACACACACACACACACATGCCTTTTCTGTCATTTTAACCCTTTCTATGCCCTAACCCAACCATTACCAGAAGATAACTAACTGGAACCTGAGCTTGATTCAAACCTTAGACCTAAACCTGAGCAGGAAGTGAGGACCAGCAGAAAGGTGCTCAGTTTGATAGTGAAACCAGTAAAACTGTTCCAGTTAAACAAGGCTTTCTAGTTTTTAATCTTTAAAGATTTTTATTGTCTCCTGATTTCTGAGTTCAGCAATGAACCAGCAGCTCCTGCTGCTCAGACCAGAGATGATCTAAGGCCAGATGGATGTTTTGATGCTAAGTGGGATAATTCTTGCCTCCGTTCTGCGATAACTTCTCTGGTAAACACCAATGATGCTCTGCTTCACAGTGATCAACAGCCAAAAGAAATCCCTTCTTTTCAACATCAATCAATTAATCCGATGGTACCAAAGTTTATCTTATTAACTGCTAATCCAGAATTAATTTTAGGTTGATCAATTGTTTACACCTCTAGCTTGGTTGCCAGAGTAAACGCGAAAACAAATAAAAGCAAGTATTATGAAATATGGCTGGGCAAAATGGCTTAAAGATCTAACCTTTGGTTTTTTGCCAAAGAAAGTGACAATTGAAGTTTATTTCTATAGTTCCAATTCACAACACATGTCGTCTCAAGGCACTTCAAAAATTTATATTTAAGGAAAACCAGTTGATTGACCAATTTAGATGAGGGAAACGAAGGGTTAAATGTTCAAAAAAGTTGTAATATTTACCTGCCTTTGGAGTTTTCAGTGGCCGCTTCTAAATTCACAAGAACGCGAGTACGGACTCGTGTCCTCGCCAAGTATGTTCTTCATAAGAACACAGGAAAGTCTGGACTTGGGGAGAACGGGAGCACGCAGCATAAATATGGGTCAATTGGAGCTGAAGCATATTGATGACATCATCACACGCTCAGTTCGTCTGGAGCTGCATTTCACCTCCTGTTATTAGTCTCTAGATAATAACGTCAGCCCTGGCTGCTGCAGACGGGCTAACGTTAGCCCTGGCCGCTGCAGACGGGCTAACGTTAGCCCTGGCTGCTGCAGACGGGCTAACGTTAGCTCTGGCCGCTGCAGACGGGCTAACGTTAGCCCTGGCTGCTGCAGACGGGCTAACGTTAGCCCTGGCTGCTGCAGACGGGCTAACGTTAGCCCTGGCCGCTGCAGAAGGGGTAACGTTAGCCCTGGCTGCTGCAGACGGGCTAACGTTCGCTCTGGCCGCTGCAGACGGGCTAACGTTAGCCCTGGCTGCTGCAGACGGGCTAACGTTCGATCTGGCCGCTGCAGACGGGCTAACGTTAGCTCTGGCCGCTGCAGACGGGCTAACGTTAGCCCTGGCCGCTGCAGACGGGCTAACAGTAGCCCTGGCCGCTGCAGACGGGCTAACGTTAGCCCTGGCCGCTGCAGACGGGCTAACGTTAGCCCTGGCCGCTGCAGACGGGCTAACGTTAGCCCTGGCCGCTGCAGACGGGCTGCTGGGACAACTGTCAGTCTCTGAAGGGACAAGTCTGCTCTGATGCATGCTGGGTAAAGAGGGAGGGGCGAGAACAACAAACGGGGACTTTGTCCGTTCTCAGTCTTGTTGTTCTTGTGAATTGGAAAAGTACTAGGGATGAGGATGATGATGTTTCATGAGCACATGAGATCGCACAAGTAAACGTATTGATAAATGGCCAGTAAATCAGACTAACAGATTGTTGCTACTCCTCCTCCTCGCCCAGAACTTCTGGGGATGTGAAAATTTAAATAGCTTGAAGGAGTTGCCTCATTTATGCTCACATAATCCTCTTGCTGCAGCCAGGTTTCTGTAAGGCAACATGAGTCAATGTGATTATCACAAATCAAGTCATTAACTAGCAGACTTCTAGAGGAAAGAGATCTTATGTTAAATAAATCACATTTAATCGTTTCAACTTTTTCTCCAATTGGAATTAATTAAATTTTAATTAGATTATCATGATTTACTCCTTTGGGAATCTTTTCTAATTTAGTAGATTTTGGTCGTAACAGTAGAGAAGCTGCAAAGAGGTCTGTTAAACTACGGCTCACTCTAGTGTGAGGTGATGAAAATTAAGCTGTGAAAGATACTTTTAAATTAATTATTTATGTAACAGACCCGTTGTTAGCAGGTGGTTTATCAGTTCGGAGACATTTGAGAAAGAGAAGTGATGAACTGATGCAACTCTGAGCTACAGAAGGACGACATTGGTGGAAGAAAAATCTTCATTAACAGGACATTTTATTCATAGATCAGATTGATTAATTGCCCTATTATGAATGGAACCTGGTTGGAAAAATCAATTTACTGTCACACCTCTTATGTTAGTTATGAGCTTAATTTACCTATTTTCTTCACTAGGCAACACGGTCGAGGAATATTGCATCATTTTTATGATGCTAATCTCATTTCTTGAAGGCTTAATGTGATTAATTTTCACAACATCTGGTTTGATGCTCTTTTGCTTAAATAAACTGAGTGGATTCATATTTCAGGGCTTTATAGTTTATTGTTAGAGCATTCAACCGGAGCCCCTGCTGCTCTCCTGAACTGCTCAGCCACACAGAAAGGTTTAGAGATGCGGAACTTCTCCATCTTTCTGGAGAACAAGAGCTGTGATGAAGGTCCAAACCCTCTGCCTGAGCTTCTCCCCCCTTTGTCCTCCTCCAGGCCTCCAAACAGGCTGAGATCTCCAAACTACAGGAGGAGATCACCAAGGTGAGTTCTTAGATCCGGATATTAGGCCTGCAGCCTCCTAAAGAAGATAGATGTTTAGAAATCTCTGCTGTGTTTGCGTTTCAGCTGCTGGACAAGTTGAAGAAGAAGCAGGAGAGGTGAGAGCACAGCTAATAATCACCGCTTCATCACCGCTGGCATCAGATGCTGATTCAGGCTCTCCTCAAACACCTAAAATGTACTCAAAAGTTTCATTGCTGTGGTTTGTTCTGTTTCTGCAGTTTTCAGCGTCTTCAGACGGAGAAGGAGGTTCTTTACAACGACAGCAGGTCAGAACCGGTTCAATGCTAGAGAGCGACTTTGCTAGATTAGCTGTGATCAGTGGGTAAAAAGTAGTGCTCAGATTCAAGTTCTAATAAATCAATAAATATACCTTTGGATGAATATCTCTTTAGAAAGACACTTAAAAAAGTTCTGAATAAAAGTATTATGAAACCTAAATTATAGTTTAAAAACCCACCAAATGGAAACGGGCCGAGTTCACGGCCCTGAGTGACGCACTGAATTTTTCCATAGTTTCTGTCCTACAGGAACAGATGGTTCTGTCCATGGTGCTGACCTGCTCTGTGTTTCTCTGCAGGACAAAGATCGACGAGATCAACCAGAGGAAGGAAGAAGACCTGAAGGCTGTGAACGTCCGTCTGCAGAAGCTGCAGTCAGACCTGGCAGCAGCCAATCAGGTGGGAGCTCAGCAGCAGACCATGTGACCACATCAGGCAGCGTCTTTAAAAAACTGAGACCAGAAAGAACAGATTCTGTTCTGTGTTCAGGCGACAGCGGAGCTGAGAGAGCAGCTGCAGAACAAAGACAAGGAGCACGAAGTGGTTCTGCAGACCCTGAAGGAACAGGTGAGGTCGCCTCAGAGGAACCTGGAGCTGCACAGCTGCTCTCTTCTGTCACTTCTACCTCAGATTCAGCTCCTGCTGTTTTAAAGAGGCCTGTTTCGGTTCTGCTAATGTTCTGTTAGCGTTCTCCTGGTTCTCTGCTCTCTGACTGGTTCTGCTCGTCTCCTATGGTTCTATGTTTGCTTGGTTCTTTCTCTCGCTGCATTCACTCTTTGTTCTCCTTTCCTCGATTCTTTTTTCTTCTGTCCATCTGCTGCCCCCTGCCTGTGGCCTGGCGGTACTGCAGGCGGCCAGTCAGGAGCAGCTGGACAACGTTCTGCAGGAGAACGACGCTCTGAGGACGAACCTGGCCGCTCTGGAACAGGTAACTAAACCACGTCTGCAGAGAACGTCCCACCGTCTTTGACCCGCACCATCAACCCACTCAGAACCTTTACAGGAACCCAGACTCTACAGGGAACTTCAGGCTCTGACTGAAACCTGCAACTTTTTCAATTCAACTTCATCTAGAACGTCCAGAAGCTTGGGTGTATATAGCACTGATCTGCCTGATGAACCCCAGGAGTGTCGAGCAGTGGAGGGGGCGTTTCCATCAAGGCACATATCGAGGCTTGCTTCGTTAAGGGGAGGAGCCAAAATAGATGACGTCCGAAGCCTCGCTACCCCACCATACCACGTTTCCGCATCAGGAAGTGGTTCAGATCGCCCATAACTTCAACAGGCATTTAAACAGCCTCAGCGTTCAGTCAAGACGTGGGACTTTGTAGGAGAGTTGCTGTTAGTTGGATAGAGTTTGGATAGATTCTAAGAATAGATTTGTTGGAAAAACAACCAATCTAGTTGCTTAAAACTAGTTTGGTAAGATTAAAAAATGTAATGATTAAAACCTGAGCAGACCACTGGTTAGAGTTGTGACATGAGTGTTGAGTAGGATTGCTTTCAAGTAACTTGCTAATGGCATCGGCTCTAAGACACCGAGTTCTCTCATGATGTTGTTGGTTCGAATCCCACCTCAGACTTTTAAAAGTTGCAATAAAACACAAGTATTTTGACTTGGTGACTAAATTCCCTGAGCAATCAGCTGGTTTTCCTTAGACGGAAAACTTTGAATCAATGTGACTGGATGATCTGGTGAACTGGAAAGTTCCTTAAGATGACGTATTGTGGATTTTCACTATAGAAATAAACATAACTGAATTGAATTGAAATTCATTTGTATTGGTTTGCCTCAGTTCAAATATAGATAGGAGATATAGATTGGTTAAAATCACTGCCAAAGTTAGATTGGTAGGTTTAGCCAAAAGATTGGTTGAAGATTGAAACTGTGGAAAAACTATTAAGTTTGAATAAAAATTTCTAACACCCTTCATTTTGCTCGTCGTTGCCCAATTTGAACACTTCCACTGTTTGCTTTAGCTTATTTATCTAAAATGGCAGAAACACAGTGAACCTGAAATGATTGTTCTCTTCTAAGACATTCTACACTTAGACTTAAAAAATATATTATTACACAACCAATCATTAACAATTTCAAAGGAACTTAAATGGGAAAAAAATGTAAAACAGTTGCAAAAAAAAATCACAGATTATATTACTAAGTGTAGTTCTGCTTTCCACCAGTAGGTGGCAACATGAAGCCTCATGAACAGTGGGGATCTTTAAAGCAAATTGGCCAAACGGTTCATGAGGCTTCATCTCAGCATCACTACCCTTCAGCCAGAACCAGGAAGAACCTTATCGTTCCATCAGTGCTGTAAGAACAACCAGATCAGGCTCTAGAAATAATATCTAGAACCTCCCTGGCTCTGACACCAATCCAGGAATTTAGCTCTAGAACCCTTACAGGTCCGACATGATGTTCCAGAGCAGAAAGACACAGAACATGTTGTTTAGAACCAGGAGAAACTGGGTCTTTGGATCCGTTTTGGTTCCTGGAACCAGAGAAAACAAGTTTCTGCTGAAGAAGGTGGTTTTTCTCGCTGCAGTCGGAGCCTCGGTTTAGGCCCTGGATTAAGCAGAACCGGTACCGTTACCGTTTGGTTTATTACAAAAGGTTCAAATCAATCCTCTGGACTTTGTTTCCCAGTTTGAAGACGTTTCTCTTCCATCCAGGAAGATTTTTCAATTCAAAATGTCAGAAACAGTGTTTAGTTCCAGGTTTTATCCAGCAGCCCAACAAAGCCTTGATTTAGTTTAGAAAACATGCAAATAGAAACGGATGAACGGGTCCCCCCCTTTGGAATGGGGGTCGTTTGGCCTCTTTGTTAGCCTGCAATGCCCCATACCTGTCTATGTCTCTGAAAGGGGGGGTCGTTAGAGGGAATAGTTGGTCTTCTGTTCTCCTGTAAAGGGGCTGGAGCTGCGATGATAGCAGGAAGGGATCAACTCTATCGCTGCATTGGAGGTTTATGGAAGCTGAAATTAAGACTCTTCACCAGCATACGTTTGGGTCATGGTGTCCCAGCGGGTCAAACAGAACCCGGGGCTCTAAAACTCTCCTCTTCTTCCATCCAACCTGCGTGTTAAGCTTCTGGTTCTGATCTTGCACCTTGGTAGTTCTGCCAGAACCTTTGTCCCGACTAAATCGGTTAAACTGTTTTCAGATCCAGACGGCGAAGACGATGGAGATGAACCTGCTGAGGGAGCAGCAGGAGGCGCTGACGGCCGAGCTGCAGCAGAACCGATCAGAACAGGAGGTCCTGCTGGCCCAAAGAGACGACCTGAACTCTCAGCTGCAGGTACGCTGATAGAGGCACGCAGGGTTCTGACCTGGCTCGGCCCGGCCCATCAGACACGTTTCTGTTCTGCCTTCAGGAGTCGAGCTTCGCCAACAGGAAGCTGCTGGAGCAGCTGACAGAGGAAGGGCAGGAGAAGGAGCGGCTGCTACGGGAGCTGGAAGAGGCCAAAAAGGTAAAAAACACACAGAACCAGAACCTTAGCCCAGAACGGTCCTCGCTTTACTAGCAAAATAGGACAGATGTGTTCACGCACACATGCTTGTTGCGAGCAGACGGCGGAGAAGAGGAAGACCATGCTGGACGAGATGGCCACACAGATGCACCAGGTGAAGTCCGACCACAAGGAGGCGCTGTCTGACCTCAAACTGCAGCATGAGAAGGAGGTGAGTCTGTTTGAGGTTCTAACCCAGCTTCTAGAGAAGAACAAGCAGGAATAAACCGTCTCCTCCCTCAGGTTCTGGGTGTCCGGGCTCGCTATGAGAAGGAGCTGCGAGTTCTGCACGAGGAGAAGAGCCGCTCTGAGGAGGAGATCCGACAGCAGCTCAGGGAGGAGAAGGTAACGACCCCCAGGAGGAGAACTGCTGGGGTTTGGAACCGGGAGCAGCTAGATCCTTCCGGCTGGTCGGAATCAGGATGTAAAGATGCGGATTTGGTTTCCAGGCCCGAGCGAAGGATCTGGAGGGTCTGCAGCCGCAGGTGGAGGAGCTGCAGGCTCAGGTTCAGGCCATGGAGGGAACCAAGGGATGGTTCGAAAGGCGCCTGAAGGAGGCTGAGGTCGGTGCAGAAGCAGCAGGTTCGATCCAGCCCCTCTGAATCTGCAAAGGGGTCAGTAAAGGTCAGATGTTTGTGTTCCTCTGTGTGAGCAGGAGAGCCTGGAGAAGAACGCCGCCCAGCATCAGGAGGACCTGCAGGGGCTGCAGGAAGAGCAAACACATCAGCTGGAGGTAAGCAGGTTCTGTCTGCGCGTACAGGTAGAGGTCAGAGGTCGTAGCAGACAGTAATCCGTTTATTGTTTGAACCGTTTTTGAGTTGCCGGGTGTGAATGAGGCGTGCTGCTGGCGGTGACCAGCAGAGGGCGCAGCAGAACTCCTCCTGGATCCCATCTGCTTCTGTTGACCATCTCACCGCGCCGTGGTGGACCTCCGCTTCCTCCTCCGAGCGTCTGCAGCAACCAGGCCGCCGAGCTGATCTCAGCTTCTGCTCAGCAAATATAAATAAATCTGCGTAGGCGGGGACTGTGAGCTCTAATTAAATGTTTCTAATTAAAGTGTTGCGGTCTCCATGGTAACGCAGAGAGGTTACAACTGTTTGAGCAGCGGATCAGAGTGGGAGCTTTCCACCATGTGTCATGATTCTGACCTCATGAAAGCTGTTAATTAAAATGAATGAGCTCATCTGCAGGGTTCTGGTTCTGGTTCCTGTCTTTGGGTTTATTTCAGACCTGCAGGGTAACTTCCTCAGAACTCCGGTGGTTTGGACCTCAGCTTGCAGTCTGAGCGGCGGTGGGAGGGTTGCCAGGGCGACTTCCTGCAGGGACAAAGGGTTTCCTCTGGGACGTGGCGCTGATTGGACCGTTATCAGAACGGCAACAGCTGGGGGGGGAAATGAAGTGAAAAGTTAATTAAGGATGGAGCGGGTCTGATTAGGGGACCTGTGGGGGTTAGTGGGCCCGGTTTGGGATGTTCTGGTCGGAGCCACTGTGGTGGAGTCTCTCAGACGGGCTTCTAGAGGATGGAAACCAGTTCAGGCTGGGCCTCCTGGATCATCAGAACCTGCAGGCTGGTTCTGATGATCGGCTGCAACAGAACCATCAGTTACAATGGAGCAGAGAGTCCAGAACTCTGAGCCATCCGTCCAACAATTTATCCAACCATTCATGCATCCATCCAACCATTCATCCAACCAATAATCCATCCATCACTCCATCCATCCAACATCCAACCAACATCCAACCAACAATTCATCCTTTCAGCCATCCATCCAGCCATTCATGCATCCATCCAACCATTCATCCAACCAATGATCCATCCATCTATCCATCACTCCATCCATCCAACATCCAACCAACATCCAACCAACAATTCATCCTTCCAGCCATCCATCCAACCATTCATGCATCCATCCAACCATTCATCCAACCAATGATCCATCCATCTATCCATCACTCCATCCATCCAACATCCATCCAACATCCAACCAACCATTCATCCTTTCAGCCATCCATCCAACCATTCATGCATCCATCCAACCATTCATCCAACCAATGATCCAGCCATCTATCCATCCAACATCCAACCAACAATTCATCCTTCCAGCCATCCATCCAACCATTCATGCATCCATCCAACCATTCATCCAACCAATGATCCAGCCATCTATCCATCCAACATCCAACCAACAATTCATCCTTTCAGCCATCCATCCAACCATTCATGCATCCATCCAACCATTCATCCAACCAATAATCCATCCATCTATCCATCACTCCATCCATCCAACATCCATCCAACATCCAACCAACATCCAGCGATTCATCCTCAATCAATCCATCCAACCAACCATCCATATATTCATCCATTCATCCAACCATTCATGTAACCACATGGTTCCTGCGGGTCCTTAAAAAGTCTTAAAAGGCATTGAATTCTTCAAAATAAAACTAAGGCCTTAATTGGAATTAAAATGTCTTAAATCCGTCTTTCGTAGGTCTTAATTTTTAAAACACCATAAATAGGATTATTTTCATTACGATTTATTCTGTAATCTAAATAAAACATTAAAATTGAAATTTTTTTTTATTTAAAATAACGGCTCGCCATTATTGGTTCCGTCCCGATAGCAGAACCAATAAAAGCGTTGTTGCGGCCGGGACATTTGGGAGATGCACCATTAAGTTTTTGTCTGGAAAATCTGAGCAAGTGTAAATGTAACCAACATTGTCTCCAGCCAAGAGTTTCCTCCATGGCTAAAACCAGGGAACAAGAAGTCATTCAAGCTCAGAACGATGGGAATTAAGGCAGTGGAGTCGCATGCGAAGCACGAAACACAAAGCGTCAGAATGGAGTCACAGAGAAACAGCCGGTATTTCTCAGTTTAGTTCCACCCTTGTCTCTGCAACGCCTCCACTTATCACCAAATCAAACATACTAAGAAAACCATACAAAGAAAAATAGCTGCAAAAAAGACTTCAAAGATTTTAAAAATGATTTGTTTTGTTCCCTGCTAAAACAAAGTTTGTGAATTCAGTTAAATAATTAAAATATATCTGTCATTTGTGTGTTTTTAGCTTTCTTCCTGTATGGGAAGCTTTTCAAAATCTGGAACATTAGTGCAGCAGTTTATGTTAAAATAAACCTTTGGGTTAAGTTGTCGCAAGCAGGTTTTTCTTGTGTTTCTTGTAAATTTGGTCTTAAATTTTTATTTCAAATGGCATTAAAAAGTCTTTAAAAGTTTTGATTTTAACTTTCCTTATGCTGTAGGAACCCTGAACCATCAATTGTTTGGTTCTGATCTGTATTCATCTTGCTCACAGCCTCATGCTCTTTGGCGCCCCCTGCAGTCCCCATTACCATCTCATTCAGGTTCTTAGAACCTCTAATGTGACGCCTCCTCAGTTATTGGATCCAGAGTTCTGAAGTGTTCTGTGTGGCTCCTGAGAGTCAGCAGCTGCTCCTCAGTCCGCTGCAGCTGATGACCTCCTTTACTGAAGACGTTGGTCCGTTTAATTAGCAGGAAAAGATTAGAGAGAATTAAATGCGGTTAGTTTCTCTAAACGGGTCTCTGGGTCAGGCTGGTTCCGATCATTGGAGACCAAGATGTTCTTTACTACATCCGAACTGTTCTGTCCGGCTTCCTGCCCTGAGATGAGTTTCTGTTGTCTGCAGGAGAAGCGAGCAGAGATGGAGGGATGGAAGCAGAAGCTGGAGGAGGAGGAGAAGGAGCGGGACGAACATATGAAAACCATCGAGAAACTCAAACAGGTCAGAACCGGGTCCGGGATCTCCGCCTCCTCTGAGCTCTGAAGGTCCACAGAATTGATCTGGGCCTTGACGCTGCGACCCTTGTGGTGTTTTTATGTTGCAGGAGATAAAGGACACTGTGGACGGCCAGCGGATCCTGGAGAAGAAGGGCAGCTCAGCGGTGAGTTTTCATGAACCGCTCATGTTCTCAGCCTTGGTCGACCTCCAGAACTGAAACGTGTCTCTTCAGCTGAAGGACCTGAAGCGGCAACTGCAGCTGGAGAGGAAGCGGGCCGACAAGCTGCAGGAGAGACTGCAGGAGATCCTGACCAACAGTAAAACCAGGACAGGTGAGACACCTGATGCTGTGATGTCACTTCTGGTGCAGGAAGACGGAGCAGATAGACCTCACACCAGAACCTAATCCATTTATTGGCCCAGTCAGAGCAGAGAGAGAAGGTGATCAGTGTTCTACGCTGGTTCTGACTGGACTTAAACCTGATCCTGAGCCCAGTCTGGTTAAACCATGGCTACACTGATCACACTGACCGCAGCTCTTTGGTCCAGGTTGGTTTTTCTTTCTTAACATAGATGCTTCCTTCACGCCCCTCTCAGACCAAAAGGTGAACATTCTGGTCCTCAAATGAATCTCCTTTGTCCATTTCTATGTTAAGAAAGAAAAACCAAACTTAAACAATGCAGCGGTAGAGTTGATTCCTTCACACTATCATCCCAACCCCTTTACAGGAGAACAGAAGACCTCATCTGTTCATCCAGGCCAACTATTCCCTCTAACGACCCCCTTTCAGAGACATAGACAGGTATGGGGCATTGCAGGCTAACAAAGAAGCCAAACGACCCCCATTCCAAAGGGGGGGGCCCGTTCATCCGTTTCTATTTGCATGTTTTCTAAACTAAAACCAGGCTTTGTTGGGCTGCTGGATAAAACAGACAAAAAAATACATTTTGAATTGAGAAATCTTCCTGGATGGAAGAGAAACGTCTTCAAACTTGGAAACAAAGTCCAGTGGATTGATTTTAACTTTTTTGCAATGGCAGTGACCTGGATGACTGAGGATCTTCACCAGCATAGAACCCAGAGTTCTGTTCAGCACATTTCTTGTTCTTCACCTTCCAGGTCTGGAGGAGCTGGTTCTCTCTGAGATCAACAGTCCCAGTCGGACTCAGCAGACCGGAGACTCCTCCTCCGTCTCCTCCTTCTCCTACAAGGACATGATGAAGGAGGCTCAGCCGACCAATCAGAACAGGGTAGGTGGAGCTTCTTCAGCTAATTAGTTTAGTTTAGTTTTATTAGGATCCCAATTAGCTGCCAAATAAATGGCCACTAATCTTCCTGGGGTCCTCCCATAAAGAAATTACATTACATTATGAACAAACCATTAAATAAAATTACACAAGTTGCACATTAGGAAATAATAGGAACCTGAAAAAGAGTATAAATATACAACATAAATACACAGATCAGTTCATCATTTCATCTGCAGTAGTTCTGAAGATCTTTTTGAAGCTTGTTCTTTTCTGGAGCTAAGATAGATTCAATGGCTGAAGGCAGGAAGGTCCTCCTGTAGAGGTCAGTGTTGCAGCGCGACACGCTGATGAAGAGGATGCTCCTCATTTATTGAAGGAGAATCGACTGCTGCTGCCTTATCTTTGCTCTGCTTTGCATCCAGCAGGTCTAATGTGGCTCCTGATTTAAATAAGAAATGAATACCGGTTACCTGTCATTGCAGGTCTCCAAAATATAAAAACATTACTAATGTAAGCTGCACAGAAGTCCAGAATAAAGTCAAGTTTTACAATTATTTGCTAGCCTCTGAGGCCAATGCTACGTTCAGCACCACATGCAGCAGAAGCAGCAGGTTTCCATGCAAAGTCAATGGTTGACGTGCATCAAGGTAAAGCAAAAGGTCCTGCAGCGCGTTTAGAGCAGCAGGAGCAGCGAACGTGGTTACACGCATCAGAAGCAGCAGCTGATGGAGTTGGAAAAATTGATAAGATCTCATAATTACCAGATCTGTATCTCATAATTAGGAGAAAAGATCTGGTAATTATGAGATAATCTGTCTGATTTTTCTTTTTCTTTGTCGAATGCGATACGCTCCTGTAGTAAAGCCCTTCTCAGTTGTTTTTCTAAGTTACCCCAATGTTGAAATTATCAGCACAGGCCTAGAGCGCCCTCTTATGGTTCAGTGTGAAAATAACATGTGAAATGATATAATAATGCATTAATAAAATCCACAGTATAAGTCGCACCCCTGGCCAAACTATGAAAGAAAACTGACTTATAATCCAGAGAATACGGTAATTATCTTATTTTAAGAGTAAAATGATTCATTCCATTGGCAAATCATCTTATTTACCTGCTTAAATTGAAGGTATTTGGAGGATTTTTGCAAATATTTTAAAGTACGGCTTTAAAAAAAAAAAGCCGGACCCTGAGAGGGAACGCCTGTTAAACGTGTGCGAGGGCACGTAGGACGGCTTTACGTAAACATTAGGGGTGAAGAAAAAAATCGATTTGAGCTCAAATCGCGTTTCTAACATTTAAAGATTCAGAATCGATTCTCATTTTCTTTAAAAGCGATTTTTTTTGTGGGTGCGGATGAGAGGTGTAAATCACATCCATCACGGCGATTCGATTCAGTATCGATTTCCTGACCCAACGATTTGATTATTTTCGATACTCAAGAATACACCACGATACGATCCGATTAATCGATTAATCGGTAAATTTATTTATTTTTTAGACCTTACAGGCTAAACAAAGTTTCAAGTTTGAAATAAATCAATGAAAGCTGTGATATCGTTATGCTTTTTTTAAAGAAACAACAGCAAATAACAGAAGTAGAAAAGTTGCATCAAAAAATCCTGCAGAAAATCAGTGCAATGAGTGCAATGCAACAACCAGACGCCAGACTCCTGGATCTCCGCTCTTTTTGGCCCTCATGTCCCTCCGTCGTCGGACTAAACTCGCCCCCACTTCCTCGCCGCCTCGGCCGTATATAGACCCACAGCGTGTAGCACAGACCACGCTTCAATACTGAGCATAATTTAAAAATGTCTGCATCAAGCTCACTGCAACACACTGCTGTAAGAGTATAACCAGGAAGCGAGGTAGGAGTGCAAAATAGTTTTAGCGCCACCGCAGCACGGGAGGAGAATTACGCCCAGGAGCAAATAGATAAAAATAGAAAAAAACATGAATGGATTCTCTTGCGGACGTATCGATACATCGGATCGTCGGCTGTTGGATCGATGCATCGATACTAAACTATTATTATTTACACCCCTATTGCGGATGTGCCTTATCAGGCACCGTAGAGTTTAGCAAAACCAGTGAGCAGCGTGATCTATGTACAGGCATGCAGGCGTTAGCCTAGCAGGCTACAGAGTGCGGTGTGAGCTACTCTGTTTGTTGCCGCTAAAGAATGGAGGACGAAGAAAAAAGAAATTAAACTGCCTCGGCGTCTTTAAAAGCAACCATTTGGAAACACTTTGGATTTTACCTTCCACCCGGCCCGGGTAAGAAAGGGCTTGACATGACGATGCGATTTGCACAGATTGCAACGGTAAAGTTAAGTATTTCGGGAGTTCTTCAAATCCCCGTTCTCATCTGGAAAGACGTCACCCAGAGTTGTTGGTAGAATTGGATAAATCCAAGACATGTTGTCTTGGCATTATTGCAGTAGGTAAATAAAACATTTACAATTATAAAGTCTTTATAACTGTACTCTTCTTTCATGCCAGCAGACTGGAATAGATCCTGAGAATCGTTTTCAATCGTAAATTAATCGTTTCTTAATTGAATCGTTTGGATTTAAAAGAATCGGAAAAAAATCTACTTGTGACCCAAAGAATGGATTCTGAATGGAATCGTGGGAATCCTAATGAATCACAGCCCTGGTAAACATGTCAGCCGAATGACAAAGAATTAGGAGGACCGCTTATTTAGACGATAATAATGAAATAATGAAATCCCCTTAATTTAAGACATTTATTTCTAGGTGGTTTTTGCGTTGCCAGTTCTTTCCCACCACAGCAGCCTGAGCTGCATCCGTCTCTGCAGGCAGCTGCAGCTTTTACTTCTTTTTAGATCAATTTTGTGCAGGATGTTGTTTAAAAAATGTATTTCTAACATTCTAAGACACAGAAGGAATTCTATTATAGATATTTAATCAAAGCGCTGATATATCTGAACCATCGCAGTTAAACAGGAGCTCAGTGGCTGAGAAAGTTGTAGAAAGGTTGTAGTTGTTTGATGCGTGAAAGTTGATGAAGACGCGCTGAAGCGACTCCTGACCGCCACCTGTCTCTGCTTCTCAGTCCGGAGGAGGCAGCCCGCAGTCCCAGCGTCCCGCCGAGCTCTCGGACGACGAGGTCGGCGAGCTGTTCCAGCGGCTCGCCGAGGTCCAGCAGGAGAAGTGGATGCTGGAGGAGAAGGTGAGCGGCCGCCTGTCACCGTGGAAACGTTGTTGTTGTCGGTTCAGAACCGGGACCTGATGAGCTCCTCCGTTTCGAAGGTGAAGCACCTGGAGGTGAGCTGCTCGTCGATGGCCGAGGACATCTGCAGGAAGAGCGCCATCATCGAGACCTACGTGATGGACAGCCGCAGAGGTGAGACCCAGACCCACACGGAACCAGCCGGGTTCTTTCCGTCCCAGCTCCTCCTCGGTTCTCCTCAGTTCCAGAAATCTGTTCTTCAGCACCTCCTCTGAAGGTCTTCCTCTAAGTTGAATCTGTTCTCCTCCTCTCTCCTCAGACGTGTCCGGCAGCGCGGTCGGAGGTCACGGAGGCTCTCAGGGAGACAGAGGAGGTCTCGGCTCGGTCCTCAGAGATCTGGTGAAACCAGGAGACGAGAACCTGAGAGAGATGAACAAGAAGCTGCAGAACATGTTGGAGGAGCAGCTGACCAAGAACATGCACCTCCAGAAGGTAACCGTGCTGAGACACCTGATCCGTAACGACCTGAGCAGAACCGCTCCTTAGGAATCCACACCGCAATGTAAGGGGATGAGGGTCAGCTCCGATGCATTCTGGGTAACGCAATTCCTAATGATGAGGCAACATCCTGAGGTCAGCAAAAACAGCTGCAAACAACCCTGATTGGTTCCGTCAGCCACCTGCTGATAGCTGCAGCCGTCTGATAGGATGGCCTGAAGCCCCGCCTCCAGCCGCTATATATATATATATATATATATATATACACTATATTGCCAAAAGTATTTGCTCACCTGCCTTGACTCACATATGAGCTTAAGTGACATCCCGTTCCTAATCCATAGGGTTCAATATGACGTCGGTCCACCCTTTGCAGCTAGAACAGCTTCAACTCTTCTGGGAAGGCTGTCCACAAGGTTTAGGAGTGTGTTTATGGGAATTTTTGACCATTCTTCCAGAAGCGCATTTGTGAGGTCGCACACTGATGTTGGACGAGAAGGCCTGGCTCTCAGTCTCCGCTCTAATTCATCCCAAAGGTGTTCTATCGGGTTGAGGTCAGGACTCTGTGCAGGCCAGTCAAGTTCATCCACACCAGACTCTGTCATCCATGTCTTTATGGACCTTGCTTTGTGCACTGGTGCACAGTCATGTTGGAAGAGGAAGGGGCCAGCTCCAAACTGTTCCCACAAAGTTGGGAGCATGGAATTGTCCAAAATGTCTTGGTATGCTGAAGCATTCAGAGTTCCTTTCACTGGAACTAAGGGGCCAAGCCCAGCTCCTGAAAAACAACCCCACACCATAATCCCCCCTCCACCAAACTTTACACTTGGCACAATGCAGTCAGACAAGTACCGTTCTCCTGGCAACCGCCAAACCCAGACCCGTCCATCAGATTGCCAGATGGAGAAGCGCGATTCGTCACTCCAGAGAACGCGTCTCCACTGCTCTAGAGTCCAGTGGCGGCGTGCTTTACACCACCGCATCCGACGCTTTGCATTGCACTTGGTTATGTATGGCTTGGATGCAGCTGCTCGACCATGGAAACCCATTCCATGAAGCTCTCTGCGCACTGTTCTTGAGCTAATCTGAAGGCCACATGAAGTTTGGAGGTCTGTAGTGATTGACTCTGCAGAAAGTTGGCGACCTCTTCGCACTATGCGCTTCAGCATCCGCTGACCCCGCTCCGTCAGTTTACGTGGCCTACCACTTCGTGGCTGAGTTGCTGTCGTTCCCAAACACTTCCATTTTCTTATAATACAGCTGACAGTTGACTGTGGAATATTTAGGAGCGAGGAAATTTCACGACTGGATTTGTTGCACAGGTGGCATCCTATCACAGTTCCACGCTGGAATTCACTGAGCTCCTGAGAGCGACCCATTCTTTCACAAATGTTTGTAAAAACAGTCTGCATGCCTAGGTGCTTGAATTTATACACCTGTGGCCATGGAAGTGATTGGAACACCTGATTCCAATAATTTGGATGGGTGAGCAAATACTTTTGGCAATATAGTGTATATATATATATATATATATATATATATACAATAAGGACAATAAGTATTTAAACAGCCTGCTATTTTGCAAGTTCCCCCACTTTGAAATCATGGATGGTCTGAAGTTGTCATCCTAGGGGCACGTCCACTCTGAGAGACATAATCTAAAAAGGAATCACAATTAAGGATGTTTTTAACTATTTATTTTTATGATAAAGCTGCAAATAAGTATCTGAACACCTGAGAAAATCAGTGTTAATATTTGGTACAGTTGCCTTTGTTTGCAGTTCCAGATGTCAAACGGTTCCTGTAGTTTTTCACCAGGTTTGCACACAGTGCAGGAGGGATTTTGGCCCATTTCTCCACACAGATCTACTCTAGATCAGGCAGGTTTCTGGCCTTTCGCTGAGAAACATGGAGTTTGAGCTCCCTCCAAAGATGCTCTATTGGTTTAGGTCTGTAGACTGGCTAGGCCACGCCAGAGCCGCTCCTCGGTTATCCTGGCTGTGTTTTTTCGGCTCATTGTGATGCTGGAAGACCCAGCCTCCTCTAACTGAGGGGAGGAGGTTGTTCCCCATAATCTCTCAATACATGGCCCCGGTCATCCTCTCCTTAATGAAGTGCAGTTGCCCTGTCCCATGTGCAGGAAAAACCCCCAAAGCATGATGCTACCACCCCCATGCTTCACAGTAGGGATGGTTGTTCCTCCAAACACTGGAATTATGACCAAAAAGTTCTATTTTGGTCTCATCTGACCTCATGACTTTCTCCCATCAATCCTCTGGATCCTCCAGACTGAAGATGGGCCTTGATATGTGCTGGTTTACGCAGCGGAACCTTCCATGCCTGATTTCAAACCATGACCTCTTAGCGTATTACCAACGGTAACCATGGAAACGGTGGTCCCAGCTCCTCAGGTGTAGTTCTGGGTGGATTTCTCACCTTTCTTAGGATCATTGAGGCCCCACCAGGTGAGATCATGCATGGAGCTCCAGTCTGAGGGAGATTGATTGTCATGTTTAGCTTCTATTTTCTAATGATTCCTCCAACTGTGGAGATTTTTCCACCAAGCTGCTTGGTTATTTCCCTGCAGCCCTTTCAGCCTGGTGGGGGTGGAACATTTAGTCTCTAGTGCCTTTGGACAGCTCTTTGGTCTCAGACATGTTATTAGCAGGATTCTTACTGATTGTTCCAATCCTGGAGGTTGAAGGTTGAAGGTTTGCTGGTTTGTTGAGCCACGGAGCCACGGAGAGGACGCTGGCGTTGAATGTTCGCCGCTTCTCCACCGCTTCGCCGCTTCTCCACGAAAAAAATGGTCGTTACCAACTGTCGTCATTTCACGCTGGATTTTCTCCTGTGCTGGTCTGCAAGTTATGCTGTGGATTACATCGCTTTGTTTCCTGAATGTCTGTTTTGGAGCCGTGGGTCTGCTGTTAGCGGTTAGCTCCATGCTAGCTTCTCCAGGCTTGGCCGGCTCGTCGATGTTGACCTATTCCGCCTCCCAGCTGATTGGACTTAACAACTACTCCATCCCACCCTGTGTTTCCATCTTAAAACGACTGGGTCTTCTGCGTAGACCCCGCTATGTCCATAGAGGCTCTCGGAGGAGAACTGTTTCTCATCAGCAGGCTGGATCTGGCCCTATGGCTTCCTTCTGGTCTACCAGACGTGTCGCGCAACGCTTTCGTCATCAGAATGCAGCGTCTGTGCTCCCTGATATGGCTGGAAGAACACAATGCATGAAGGGGCAAGGAAAACGTGGAGTGGATTTCAGTCTGCTAAAACCTCTCCATAAGGCTTCTACTTCAACCAGTATTAAAATAGAACTTTTTAATGTTCAATCACTGACCAACAAATCCTGCCTTATTCATGACCATATTCTGGAGAAAAATGTGGACCTTATGTGCCTTACTGAAACATGGCACCCACCGGATGTGTACAGTTCGCTGAATGAAGCTTGTCCCCCTGGATACAGCTATCTGCAGAGAGCTCGCCGCAAGGGGCGAGGTGGTGGTCTGGCAGTAATTTACCGCAGTGATTTAAAATTGTCCCATCTGGCTCTTCAGGACTTTTCTTCTTTTGAATGCTTGGCCTTAAATCTCAAAGCCCCACTCCAGATGAATATAGCATTGCTTTATCGGCCTCCAAAACAACATGTTTCATTTAATTCAGAGATACATGACCTCCTAACTTCTTTCTGTGCCCGTTCTGCGAAAAATATTATTCTTGGAGATTTCAATATACATTTTGATAATTTTTCCTCCCCTATGGCAGCAGATTTTAAGTCTCTTCTGGACTCACTTAATCTAACTCAGTTTGTTGACGCCCCTACACACAATAGGGGGCATACTCTGGACCTGGTGATTACAGACACTGTAACTATCAATAACTTATCTGTATATGACCTGGGCGTCTCGGACCACAGTATCATTTCTCTAGAAGTGCCTTCAACTTTGTCTGCTCCAAAATCTAAACGTCTTATTCAGTTCCGTGATTTGAAAAATATCTCCCCTGGGGCTTTGTCTTCTGCTTTTCATTCCTTGACTGCTGTCAATCATTCTTCTGTAACTGACTCTGTGGATTACTACAATCAATCTCTCCAGGAGCTTCTGGAGCTCCATGCTCCACTGAAGTCGAGGCTGGTGTCATTCTGCCGCTCAGCTCCTTGGTACACAGATGAGCTGCGGAACATGAAAGCCGTTGGACGTGCTATCGAAAGACGTGTAAAAAAATCAGGTCTCTCTGTACACAAGCAGGCATATAAGGAACATCAGAAAGCTTATGCCTTTTCTCTTAAGGAAGCACGGTCTAAGTATTATTCCAACATTATCAACAGCTGTCCGGGAAATTCCAAACAGCTTTTCTCGACAATAAAACATCTCCTTCATCCCAATCAACAAACTGAGGATGAGGATTCGACTGAAAAATGCAATCTGTTTCTCTCATTCTTCAAAAACAAAGTTAATTCTATTAGATCTCAACTCCACAGCCTTCCTGATCTTCGGCTGCCATCTACCCTTGTACACCATGGGTCCATGAGCTGCTTTGATGAAGTTGCAAAGAGTGAAGTGGAGAACATCCTCAAGAAAATGAAGCCTTCATCTTGTGCCCTGGATCCCTGCCCCTCATCACTCATAAAATCTAATCGTGCCGCAATAAGTCCGTTAATCACACAAATAATAAACAAATCACTGAAATCTGGTCATGTTCCATTGCCTCTCAAAACAGCTATCATTAAACCTCTTCTAAAGAAATCTACCCTGGATCAAGATATTCTTTCCAATTACCGCCCAATTTCACATCTTCCTTTTCTGTCAAAAGTGCTGGAAAAAGCTGTTGCCACTCAGCTGCAGCTTCATCTAGAACAAAACTCCCTGTATGAGAAATTTCAGTCTGGGTTTCGTTCTGCTCACAGCACTGAGACCGCTTTGCTGAGAGTTACTAATGACATCTACATGGCAGCTGATGCTGGGTCTACATCTCTCCTTGTTCTCCTTGATCTAACTGCAGCCTTTGACACTGTGGACCATAACATCCTACTACACCGTCTTCATGCGGAGGTCGGTCTCTGTGACACTGTTCTGGACTGGTTTAAATCTTTTCTCTCCAATCGGCTGGAATGTGTTAGCCTCGGCAAGGCCCAGTCCCAGGCTGTCTCTGTCTCCTGTGGTGTCCCACAAGGGTCAGTATTAGGGCCCCTGCTGTTTTCCCTTTACATCCTGCCTTTGGGTCAAATCATAAATCGATATAACATCTCCTTTCACTGCTACGCCGACGATATACAACTTTATATTAGAACTGGAGCATCATCATCATCACCATCTTCACTTAATGCTTTCACTACCTGCCTGGAGGAGATAAGGAAGTGGATGACTCAGAATTTCCTTCAGTTAAACTGCTCCAAAACTGAGGCCATGCTGATCGGAACACCTCACCAGGTTCAATCTTCAACTATGACGACTGTTTTCTTTTCTGGACAAGACATCCCCCTTTCCACCATAGTTACAAATCTTGGAGTTAGAATGGATTCTCAACTTACTTTTGAAAATCACATTAAGCATCTGTTTAAAATCTGTTTCCTTCATCTTCGTAATATCTCCAAAATTCGTCCGTTTCTTTCTTTTTCTGATGCTGAGACTCTCGTTCATGCATTTGTCTCCTCCAGGTTAGACTACTGCAACTCTCTGTTTGTTGGAATCCATAAAAAACATCTTCAGAAGCTCCAATACATTCAAAACAGCGCAGCCAGGATTCTTTTGAGGGCCCGCAAATCTGCCCATATTACACCTATTCTGCATGACCTTCACTGGCTTCCCATCACCTGCAGAATTCAATACAAAATCGCGCTCATCACCCATCAGTGTTTAAACGGATCCTCACCGGATTATCTGAAGGACCTTCTCACTCCACATTCATCCACCAGATCTCTTCGATCACAAGACTGCAACTTCCTTCACCTTCCTCGCTCCAGATTAAGGTCCATGGGAGATCGGGCCTTCGCTGTCGCTGCCCCCCGTCTCTGGAACTCTCTCCCAGATCATCTGAGAGCTCCACAACCACTGACGGATTTTAAAAGAGGCTTGAAGACTTTTTTATTTAAGCAAGCCTATTCTGCCTCCACATGATTTTTATGATGTTGATTTTTATCTTTGATTTTATTTGCACTGTGTAGCACTTTGAGATTTTTGTTAATAAAAAGTGCGGTACAAATGGGATTTATTATTATTATTATTATTATTGTCTGGGGTGGACAGGTGTCTTTATGCAGCTAACGAAACAGGTGCGTCTAATTTAGGACAATAAATGGAGGTGGACATGAAGGCAGACTACCTATGATGATCATTTCAGACCCTCCATGATTTTTAAGTTGGAGAACTTGCAGGATGTTCATTTTCCACTCTGTAGGTGTAAATCTGTTAAAGGAAGGTTTTAAGCGGATCCGGTCATCTTTAGTGAACTCTGTGATGTGTCTGTTTCCTGTTGGATCCATTCTGTGTGCTGAAGTCCTGCTGCAGTGTTTTACAGACGTGCAATAGAATTTAGACGGTGTGTTGACCCCTCTAGGCCACCGTATGGGACAGATTAAAGTTTATCTGTCGCTTTTATTTTCCGTTTTCTCAGGCTTGGTTTATTGTTTGCAAACAGTAAAGTTATTTATGTTTGACCCGGTCCATTTATGATATTAATGTTATCAGTCAGCAGCTTCTCTGCACTTCCTCAGCTAAGAGCTTCTCCTTTCTGTTTGTCTGGCAACCGATCGGTGCGGAAGAGGATTAGGGCCAGTGGAAAAATTTTATTTCAGTTTAGTATGGGGAAAAAGTCAGAATTCTGACTTTTTTTTTCAGAATTCTGACTTTAATCTCAGAATTCAGACTTTTTTACTGTCAGAATTGTGAGATTAAAGTCAGAATTCTGAGAAAAAAGTCAGAATTCTGATTTTTTTTTTCACAATTCTGACTTTAATCTCACAATTCTGACAGTAAAAAAGTCTGAATTCCCATGTTAAACTGAAATAAAATTTAAAAATCAGTTAACTTTTTTTTTTTCCAGTGGCCCTAATCCTCTTCTGTAGCACAGTGAGCTGCAGGGATGAAAACGCTTAGTTTTCCCAAAGGAGGCGCCGTAGAGCAGAAGTAATCGGACCTCTGGTTCCGGCCGCCACCTTCGGCTGAATGCTGCGGTGGACGACTGTTCCAGGTTGAACCGTCTGACCCAAACCTCCCTGTCTTCCTGCAGGATCTGGAGCTCCTGTCCCAGGAATTAGTCCGGCTCAGTAAAGAGGGCGGCCCAGGCGGGAGCAGTGCAGCCGGTTCTGGATGAGACTAAAACCTGGATCCATCTGCTTGCTTCTTTCTTTCTCACTCACTGCATTCGCAACCTGCCGTGGCCTCCGTCTACTGCCTGGAGCTGGTATAGGCTCCTGGCTGGGACTAAGTGCTGGATTCATTCTCATCTGTCGGTTCAGAAGGTTGAAGGACCAGAAGGTTCCAAAGATGGAGAAGAAGAACCGAACGAGAACCGGGGACACGAGCAGCTCGTCTCATTTCATCTGTTGAATGTTCTGTAATTAGACTGCACCACTCATCTCTCTGGGTCCTGGCTATAACCTGGAAAACTGGAATGACAACTGACTGCTTCCTCCTCGACTGACCTCATCGCTTCCTGTGTGCATTATTAACTCTGGGACCTGACTATGTACTGGAATCATATCTGAAACGGTCACCATGACAACTGGGCAGATTAACAGAATTCTGATCCATCAGCTTCCGCTGATCCAAATGAACTGGCGGTTGCCATGGTAACCGTTTCTGTCCCTCGATCAAACGGAAACACGACGCTGAGATTACATTTTTTTCACTACAAAATGTTCTGATGATGCAACCAAGAAAGAAGCGGTTCATGATCAGGAACCTTTGACCCAAAACAGGTTTGGATCAGAACCGGTTCCTGCCACTAGGTGGCACCACAGCCTGCAGACAGCAGCTTTAATTCTCAGCAGAAAGTCCATTCGGTTCTGTTCAGATATCTGGGTTTGGTTCCGTTAGAAGCAGAGATGTTCTAACCCACTCCAGGCTTTGGGTCGTACACCTGCAGACCTTTGGTTCTGAACGGTTCTTACTGAGTTCTGTCTGTAGACACAATCAGAACCACACACTCCTCTGACTTGGTGACCCGCGTGTAAAACCAGTCGGGCCAGAACCGGTCTGTCTGTCAGAGAAGCTCCATTTTAGCCCGGTTCCAGCAGAACACAGAGCAGTCCTGTTCAGGTGGGCCACATCGGTTCAGTCATCAGAATTTACACATTTCTGCTGGGTTCTGACCCAAAGCAGAACAGAACCGAATGGATCGGTGGGTCTTTGTTCTGACCCACTAGCTGTTTGTTCTGGTCCAGCTCTGACAT
The DNA here is from genome assembly GCA_030533445.1 of Cyprinodon diabolis. Classification (NCBI taxonomy): domain Eukaryota; kingdom Metazoa; phylum Chordata; class Actinopteri; order Cyprinodontiformes; family Cyprinodontidae; genus Cyprinodon; species Cyprinodon diabolis. The sequence goes on from CM060062.1 coordinate 45,631,756, forward strand.
GTTCTGTAACTCCTCTGATGCAGAACCTCAAATAATCACTAATGACTCAAGGATTAGACTACTTCCTGGATTTCAGACAACAGGTTCTGGACCAGATCAGAACCTCTGTGTCTTTGCCTGCTGCAATGTTGGTAACCGGGTTCGGACCACAGCTGCTGGTTCTGGTTTCAATTTGTTTCTGTCTCAGTTCAGCTCACTGCTTGGATCCATCTACTTCCTGGATCGATCTGAACGTTTCAGCACGTTTAGTCCGACATGGCCCCGCTTCCTCCAGAACCCAGAGTTTAATCTGGTTCAGAACAAGCCTGGCAGTGGGCCCAGACTACATCCTGGGAGGAACCCCGCCCAGCTGAAACCTGTAACTCCTGTGTGACGTCTGGCTGCTCTGGGATCAGATCCGTGTTTGTTTGTGACGTTTTGGATCTGTAAATATTCGCTGTGAGATAAACAGAGCTGATCTATTTATGTCTGATCATCATGACGCTAATTATTGTATCTAAGGAATAAAATACTGTCTGTGAACGACGGCGTGTCGCTGCATCATTTCTGTGGAGGAAAAACGCTTGTGGTTCCGACGTCAAACTGAAGAATTGAATGTTTTTCTTTGAAGGAATAAAATAAAAAGCTAAGTTATGACTAAACAGTCCTTAATGTTTTCATTCTGCTTTAAGTCCAGCCTGGTTTAAAGAAGAATTTAAGCTGGTTCTGACCCGCAGCGTTTCTGGTTCTGTTCAAACTGCAACGTTTCTGGTTCCTGCAGGAATAAATGGAATTAGTTTAGAGTAAGGATTAGGATTCACTCGATACCATAATGAGCCTACTGGAACAATCTGAAGCCATTTTATGGGACTGATAGCCGCTAATAACGACCATTTATTGGAACGATAACATCCCAAGCTCGGCGGCAAACAGCTACTTAATATTTACTGTTTAAAACAGAATGAATCAATATGGAACCCATGAGACGATGAACAGGTTCTCTATATTAGAAGGACTTTTTCACCTGCTGCCAGAGGATCTCTAGCCTCGTGAGACCATCCTGATCTCGCGAGCTTTCAAGGTTTCACTCGCTAATCAGTCTGGAGACTCTCCGTTAAAGAAAATTTGGAGCCGTTCACCAAACGAACGTCCAATCAGCGTTGGCTTTGAGGCGGGTTGAGGTGTGACGCAACGAGAAGCGCGACAGTTCAGTCTAAAGAACATGGCGGCTTCAGCCGATGAAACTAGCGTTAGCGTGGCTATCGAGCAAGTTTTATCGGAATTACAGAGTATTTCTTCACTGAAAGAAGAGCAAAACACTGCTCTGGAGGCTTTTCTCAGAGGAAAAGATGTTTTTGCTCTTCTCCCGACTGGTTTCGGCAAGAGTTTGATCTATCAATTGGCTCCTCTTCGTCGTCGCTCTGTTAGTACGTCATATGCTTCGTTGATCTGATTGGTTTATTTGGCCCGTCTATCACCAACATAGGCCAATCAGCTAACCAGTATTTTCGCCCCTTCCCAAAATTACTTCTACGGAAGGTTTCCAGATGGATATGCGGAGCAAATCCATCTGGCGGAGTCAGGTTAGAAGATCTCACCTGAATAGATGTATTGATCAACCATGTATGAAATAAATCCTGATATCTGGAAAAACATTTTTTTTCTTTGTATAAATTACAATTTTAAACAAATTGAGATTCTCCACATCTAGAATAAAGATTCGGTGTCAAGAAATTACTTTTGGGTCTCCATATTCCTAAAATTACTGGATATATAAAGCTTAATTCTTACTAGTATAATTTTGTTATTTTTTACTTTTGAAAATTCCGTTTCTGCTACAAAAATGAAATTTAGAAAATATATTATTACAGTTCTGTCTTGGAATGTTATCTTTTTCAGGTAGGATCTTATTTTAGTGATCTACAAAAGAGTGCTTAATAAATGTAAAAACGGCCTGCCATAGACACTTCACATAAACTTACGCATTAACTCGAACAATCTTCTCCTTCTCCATCTTCCTCTCCTTTGCAGCTGCAGTTCTGTTTCTGTCTTTTCAACAGATCCACTTTTTCCATTTCTGCATTAAAATCTCTACTTCCAGTGGGGTAAAATAGGCACTTCCTGTGGCCTGTTGTCATGGTGACTCGAATTGCTGCTCCACTGATGATGACTTTTGGCACGTGCTAAACTCTGAAACTAATTAATAGCAGCCGTCATGAAACGGAAAACTCAAAGTTTCCGACATTAGGCTCGATCAATTTAGAGTTTGTATCTGCTTTGTTAAACCTGCTTTGTGAAACGGACGCTTGAAGGTTTTCAGATGTTTTAATCTTTTAATAGAGAAATGTATCAAATGATCTCAGCAGCAGATCTGCTCATTTGGAAATCAAACCTGGAAAAACGGCTAATGGAGGCCGAGCAACACGGAAACATCTCATTTCTAGCTGTGGCTCCGTCCACTCAGAGAGGCGAGGGTCCAAAAAACTAGTTGAAGTTCCTGAAGTTTAATCCAGCGTTTGAGAAGAAGGTCGCACTTTATGATGGAGGTCATGTGACTGGAGACGCGGCCACATCCACCTTTAATTAGTCTTCCTGTACTTGTTGTCCCACGTCGACGGGGAGATTATAGAGGTGACGCTTTTCGGCTGATTGGGTCCATCTTAACGAGATTGAAGCCGATTGGCCGAGGCTGAAGGTTAATTGGAGGGAAGGAACCTGGTTTGATTTAATTAAAAGACAAACAAATGATGAAAGGAGAGTTCTTACGGGCCGGAGGGAGGTCCAAAGTTTTCCTTAAAGTTCCTAAAACCCAGCGCTGCTGGTGAGTGGTGGCCTCAGCGACCAATCAGAGCCCAGGTCTGTTTACCTCCGACCTTAGCCCCTGTAAGGGCAGCTCCATTCGATCGGGTTCAAGGCCTGCACATCTGTCTGGGTTTCTCCTTTACCAGAAACTCTTTGCTTTCCACTGGGCTCGGTTCTGGACGGTTCTGTGGTTTTCAGTTTCAGTTTTTAGGCCTGGTTCTGAAGGTAGAGGGTTCCGTTCCAGCAGAACCACAGAGGGTCAAACATTTGTGCAGACAGACAGAGATGATGTAACTCCGCCCCGTCATTGTCCCAGGAAACTAGGGGTTGCCACGGAGATCCCCACACGTCTGGGGGGCGGGGCCGGGGGAGCCGAGTTACAGAGTTTAAAAAATTCACGAGTTTCTGCAGCAAGCGGCTAAATATAGACTTCCTTTGAGGGAGGTGGGGGTTATAGTGAAGGACAAAAGGTTCTGATTTAAACACCAGAAAACCTGACAGAACCGACCCAACACTGAAAAAACTGCAACATGTAGCTCTTCATTCAAACGGTCACTGTAAACTGGATAAAATTATACATTTTATTGTGTAACTCCTTCTTTTTGGATTTGATTTGACCTGAACTAAATACACAAACAAAGGACCCAAAACAAAGATTTTGCTTTTTCTCAATATGTATATATTTATCCATGACCTGCAGTATTTTATTTTGTTTGAGTCACTGTGAATTGCGCTTTGCACGCTGCAGTCGGAGCATGTGATCAAGTCCCAGAGCGTGAGGGACCGTCATTTTCGTCGTCTCTACTTCCTGGCTGGATAACGCCCATAAATAAAGTCAATTAGAAAGCAGCTGCATAAAATCCATGTTATAGCTGCTAGTTAACGAGTTAATATTAGCTAGCTGACGTCTGAGAGGGTTTACACATTTACCGATAACGTTATGACAATGAATCGCTAATGTTAGCTAGCCAAAAGCCCTCGCTTGTTCAACTGGGCTCCATACAGCCACTTGGTCCAGCTCCTCTGGGGGAATCCCAAGGCGTTCCCAGGCCAGCAGAGAAGCATAGTCCCTCCAGCGTGTCCTGGGTGTCCCCCTGGGCCTCCTCCTGGTGGGACGTGCCTGGAACCCCTCACCAAGGAGGCGTCCAGGAGGCATCCTAACCAGATGCCCGAGCCACCTCAACTGGCTCCTCTCGATGTGGAGGAGCAGCGACTCTACTCTGAGTCCTCCCCGGATGACCGAGCTCCCCCCCCTATCTCTAAGGGAGAGCCCAGCCACCCTACGGAGAAAACTCATTTCAGCCGCTTGGACCCGGGATCTCGTTCTTTCGGTCATGACCCAAAGCTCATGACCATAGATGAGGGTAGGAACGTAGATCGAACGGTAAATCCAGAGCTTTGCTAAACAAGCATTGCTTGTAGGTACAGTGTGGACTTTGGTCCGAGTTAAATGCTGGATACCCGCCGTCACCGGCAGCGGGAGCCTCCAGTGTTATAAAGAGCAGGAGGGCTGTTGTGGGGAGCTTGTTAGCCAAGGATGCTAACTGCCACCGCTTGCCGAGGTTAGTTAACGTAGGGTGACCAGACGTGCTCTCTTTCCTGGACATGTCCTTCTTTTCATACATAAAAAAAAATGTGCGGTGGGAATTTCATAATCCTCCGTGATTTTGGTCGACTACAGAGCAGCAGAACCGAGCCGTCAGCTCGGGGGCTGGTCCGGGATGGTCCGGGAACTCTGGCGGACAGGGGGAGGGAGGCAGCGGGGGAACGGAGCGACCGAACCCGACCCGGTGACGGTATGCGGGGCTGCGGCTACCGTCACCGGGTCGGATTCGGTCTCTCCAGACCAGCCCTGGAGCTTAGAATGCCCGGTCTGGTCCAGTCAGTTGGATATACAACATTTAAGGCTATATTAACAATTTATACATTTAAAGTAATCTGTTTGCCCCGTGTTTTTTGTTTTTTTGTTTTTTTTATTGAATTTGTAAGATGGGAAATGGAAAGGATTTTTTTAAAGTAAAGTCAAATTAAATGTGAAAATTATAGTTTGGTTACATTTAAATGAATTAACTGGTGTCAATACAAACATTAATTCATGTTAATTTAGTAAAAAGTAAAAACATTAGCTTGGTTCAATTTCGATATATTAGTTTGGTTCATCAACTGAAATGTTCAGAAAATCATTTGGAAAAGGGCATAGATTGAAAGTTGACTTATTGTTTATATCAACAAAATAATCAGGTCAGAACAAGATTAAATTCGGAGTCTGTGAAGTTAAATATTTTAGATGTGATATCTGGACATCATTTATTTTTTATTTTACTTTTTCCAGTGAACGGACCAAAGGACCCGCCCAGAGCGGCCCCACGATGGGGCGGCTAGAAAGTTCCGGTTCCAGCCTACAGTTAGCATGTGCAGGTTCTGTTCAGGTTCGGCCCGTTAGGAGGCAGCAATCCATTCAGTCAGAAACTAGAACCCACTGATCCGACCCGGTTTCTATCGCATGGAGGAGAAATCGGGTCAGCGTTTGGTTCTGATTTGAGGAGCAGCCTCCTGAGCTCCTGTAACAGGTTCTGATGTGGACGGCGTGGCCCCCAGGGGCCCCGCTGCATTGATTGGACTCTCAGCGAGTGTAATGAGAGACGTGGGTTTGTTTTTAGGCGGAGACGCGGCGCTGCAGCAGAGCCTTAATGCACTGCAGAGCTTTTTATATCCACTCACGCCTGGATGAGGCTGTCATTGAGAAGAATCAGCTCCAGGTTCTGATTACAGAACCGCTCCGCTCCTACTGTTTGTTCTCTGGCCCAACAGAACCTGAGCTCAGACCTTCTGCACGGGTTCTGCTCTCCTCAGTGGAACTCCAGCATCATTTCTAAATATTCCCAAACGGATCTATTGATGGATCTCTGGCCCGGTTCTGTTAGGATTTCTGTTCAGATCGGGTCAAAATGCTGCCTGGCTGAAGGATTAATTAAGATTTCATTTCCTGTGGCTGGCAGCGGTTCTTTCACCTCCTGCAGGTTTCCCCTGCAGCCGCACTGAAACCAGACTCTGATCTGCCAGTTGGCATCAGGACTGATGTTCTGGACCCAGAACCAGAACTTTCCTTCCCAGAGGCAGAGAGGTCCCTGATCCACTGGTCCCTCAGAACCACAGATCAGAGACGGGTGGAGAGAGAGGTGCTGGTCGTCATGGAAACCCCGGATTTAAAAATCCACAGAACTAGAGATCCACCAAAACCCAGATCCACGGAACAAGAGATCCACCAAAACCCAGATCCACGGAACAAGAGATCCACCAAAACCCAGATCCACGGAACCAGAGATCCACCAACACCCAGATCCACGGAACCAGAGATCCACCAACACCCAGATCCACGGAACCAGAGATCCACCAACACCCAGATCCACGGAACCAGAGATCCACCAACACCCAGATCCACGGAACCAGAGATCCACCAACACCCAGATCCACAGAACCAGAGATCCATCAAAACCCAGATCCACAGAACCAGAGATCCACCAAAACCCAGATCCACAGAACCAGAGATCCACCAAAACCCAGATCCACAGAACCAGAGATCCACCAACACCCAGATTCACAGAACCAGAGATCCACGGAACCAGAGATCCACCAACACCCAGATCCACGGAACAAGAGATCCACCATCACCCAGATCCACGGAACCAGAGATCCACAGAACCAGAGATCCACCAACACCCAGATCCACGGAACCAGAGATCCACCAACACCCAGATCTACAGAACCAGAGATCCACAGAACCAGAGATCCACAGAACCAGAGATCCACCAAAACCCAGATCCACGGAACCAGAGATCCACCAAAACACGGATCCACGGAACCAGAGATCCACCAACACCCAGATCCACGGAACCAGAGATCCACCAACACCCAGATCCACGGAACCAGAGATCCACAGAACCAGAGATCCACCAACACCCAGATCCACGGAACCAGAGATCCACCATCACCCAGATCCACGGAATCAGAGATCCAAAGAACCAGAGATCCACCAAAACCCAGATCCACGGAACCAGAGATCCACCAACACCCAGATCCACGGAACCAGAGATCCACCAACACCCAGATCTACAGAACCAGAGATCCACCAAAACCCAGATCCACGGAACCAGAGATCCACCAACACCCAGATCCACAGACCCAGAGATCCACCAAAACCCAGATCCACAGAACCAGAGATCCACCAAAACCCAGATCCACAGAACCAGAGATCCACCAACACCCAGATTCACAGAACCAGAGATCCACGGAACCAGAGATCCACCAACACCCAGATCCACGGAACAAGAGATCCACCATCACCCAGATCCACGGAACCAGAGATCCACAGAACCAGAGATCCACCAACACCCAGATCCACGGAACCAGAGATCCACCAAAACCCAGATCCACGGAACCAGAGATCCACCAACACCCAGATCCACGGAACCAGAGATCCACCAAAACCCAGATCCACGGAACCAGAGATCCAACAAACACCCAGATCCACGGAACCAGAGATCCAACAAACACCCAGATCCACGGAACCAGAGATCCACCAACACCCAGATCCACAGAACCAGAGATCCACCAAAACCCAGATCCACAGAACCAGAGATCCACCAAAACCCAGATCCACGGAACCAGAGATCCACCAACACCCAGATCCACGGAACCAGAGATCCACCAAAACCCAGATCCACGGAACCAGAGATCCACCAAAACCCAGATCCACGGAACCAGAGATCCACCAAAACCCAGATCCACGGAACCAGATATCCACCAACACCCAGATCCACGGAACAAGAGATCCACCATCACCCAGATCCACGGAACCAGAGATCCACAGAACCAGAGATCCACCAACACCCAGATCCACGGAACCAGAGATCCACCAAAACCCAGATCCACGGAACCAGAGATCCACCAACACCCAGATCCACGGAACCAGAGATCCACCAAAACCCAGATCCACGGAACCAGAGATCCAACAAACACCCAGATCCACGGAACCAGAGATCCACCAACACCCAGATCCACGGAACCAGAGATCCACCAACACCCAGATCCACAGAACCAGAGATCCACCAACACCCAGATCCACGGAACCAGAGATCCACCATCACCCAGATCCACGGAACCAGAGATCCACAGAACCAGAGATGCACCAACACCCAGATCCACGGAACCAGAGATCCACCAACACCCAGATCCACGGAACCAGAGATCCACCAACACCCAGATCCACGGAACCAGAGATCCACCAAAACCCAGATCCACGGAACCAGAGATCCAACAAACACCCAGATCCACGGAACCAGAGATCCACCAACACCCAGATCCACAGAACCAGAGATCCACCAAAACCCAGATCCACGGAACCAGAGATCCACCAACACCCAGATCCACGGAACCAGAGATCCACCAACACCCAGATCCATGGAACCAGAGATCCAGAGATCCACCAACACCCAGATCCACAGAACCAGAGATCCACCAAAACCCAGATCCACGGAACCAGAGATCCACCATCACCCAGATCCACGGAACCAGAGATCCACAGAACCAGAGATGCACCAACACCCAGATCCACGGAACCAGAGATCCACCAACACCCAGATCCACGGAACCAGAGATCCACCAAAACCCAGATCCACGGAACCAGAGATCCAACAAACACCCAGATCCACGGAACCAGAGATCCACCAACACCCAGATCCACAGAACCAGAGATCCACCAAAACCCAGATCCACAGAACCAGAGATCCACCAACACCCAGATCCACGGAACCAGAGATCCACCAACACCCAGATCCACAGAACCAGAGATCCACCAAAACCCAGATCCACGGAACCAGAGATCCACCAACACCCAGATCCACGGAACCAGAGATCCACCAACACCCAGATCCACGGAACCAGAGATCCACCAAAACCCAGATCCACGGAACCAGAGATCCACCAACACCCAGATCCACGGAACCAGAGATCCACCAACACCCAGATCCACGGAACCAGAGATCCACCAAAACCCAGATCCACGGAACCAGAGATCCACCAAAACCCAGATCCACAGAACCAGAGATCCACAGAACCAGAGATCCACCAAAACCCAGATCCACAGAACCAGAGATCCACAGAACCAGAGATCCACCAACACCCAGATCCACAGAACCAGAGATCCACAGAACCAGAGATCCACCAAAACCCAGATCCACAGAACCAGAGATCCACGGAACCAGAGATCCACCAAAACCCGGAACCAGAGATCCACAGAACCAGAGATCCCCTGACCTGTGGTCTCAAAGAAAAATGACCCTTTAATGATTTCATCCACCAATAGTTGTTTACACAGAGGGTGAATGAAACAAAATTTTATTTAGTGCAGCTTTCCAGACAGTAAATAAACATTTCTATTCCATAAAATGCAGCAGTGATCAAATGTTATAAAGTTGTAACATTACGAAAATAAAGTAATAAAATTACTAAAATGAAGCTGCAACGTTTCAAGACTTTATTCTCGTTATGTTACGACTTATATTCTCGAAATAGAAATAAAATAAAAATCCATGGTACTTTTCAGACCCCTCTAGCACTTTGATTTCTAAAAAGCTCCTAGCGCCAAATCTAGAGACTTTTTTCTGCTACTGGAGACTTTGGAGACAACATCTAAAAGCAGCGAACTCTGCTCTCCAGAGCAAGTAGATTGGTAACCCCGCCTCCTGCTCTCCTCTATCTTGTCTGCTGTCATGATTCATGCAGCTATTATTTCATCCAAATGAAAAATGGAGAACAGATAAGCAGATCATGGCTTGTCTACAGTGAAAAGAAGGACTGGGTTATTTACTTTGGCCTTTTTGGAAACACAGGAAGGAGCAATCAGCTAAGTGAGCTTAGTGCTTGGAAAAAATCTTTCATTCCTTTAGAGACAGCATGAAAAGTCAGCTGAGTACAAAACATAGAGAGGAAAACAAGAAGAAAAGGGACAAGAAGAGAGGGACACAACCTAGAACAGAGAATGGATGTATATTCTATTAACATTTCTCTATCTGCAGAATGGGGCTGTTTATGTGTTGTCTACCCCATTCAGAGGGCCCCGAATTTTCTAAATCTGCCCCTGGCTGAAGCTGCTCTCCGCCACCGACGCCTCCTATTCTTTTTTCTTACCAGCCACTCCAATCATTTAAAGGCTCTTGGTCTTTAGTTTTCTATTATCTTCTGCAGTTGTAACCATCAGCAGTGATATGATGTGGATGACGGTCGGTGATCCCAGTGTTAAATATGCTGGTTAATGTTAAACCAGAGGAATTCTTTATGTTTTTGTTCTACGGTGCCGTTTTCAATGACGTCTATCTATGCAGCAGGTGGATGCATTCGTCCTGAACTAAAACATCATTAGTTCAACTTTTTTTTTTTTTTTCCTTTTGTCCAATTGTTTTTAATATTCTTTTTTGTTTCTGCATTTTTTTTATTTTATTTTATTTTTTCCTACTTGCTTTGATTCTGTTTTATTTTCCTGTATTTTAATCATGTAAAGCACTTTGCATTGTCTTTGTACTGAATTGTGTTGTACAAATAAATTTGCCTTGCCTTGAACGTCAACGTTGTCTCCCGACCTCTGAGGTCAACAGTCCGTCGACTCAAATCCAGATATGCTGCTGAGGATTCTGCTGCTGTTTCAGTGTCGCCTTGGTAGCCGGGGGGCCACCACACAGCAGTAGGAGTCATTCTATGCAGGCCTACGAGCCGTTTCTAAAAACAACTCGGTAAATCACCTCAGTGTCACGGAAACTGTTTGACATCAGCAGAAACCATGTGAGCAGAATATCTAGCTTCGAGGCGACGTGTCCAGCAGACTTCTGCTGCATGAATATCTTCATGATCAACAGGTTGGGATCAACTCATGGCAAGAACCGTCTCTGCTGTACGACATGATGAGGCTTTAAAAACTCAGCTCAGATTTCTGCATCTAGTGCAGCCTTCGGTACACCCAGGATATCAGGTGCAGATTGAAATAATCAGGGGAAAAAGCCCCATGAATCGGAAGTTCTGCAAACAGCACCTGTGTTTCCATCAAAAATGTTTGCAAAAACTGTCAATATTCGGCCAGGGGCGCATTTAGGAAATTTGGGGCCCTAGTCAAAGACAGGCAGGGGCCCCTCTGAATGGAGAAGACAACACATAAAACAGACCCATTTTACAGATAGAGAAATGTTAATAGAATAGACATCCATTATCTGTTCTAAGTTTGGCTAGATTTGTTTTACGACTTAATTACATGTGATCGCTGCTGAATCTTATGTAATAAAAATGTTTACTGTTTGGAAAGCTGTAATAACATATTTTTTATATACAGTCTGTGTATGCAAAATGACAAAGTTATTCTTGTTTTTCCTTGTAACGTTATGATTATTCTCTTTGCAACTTATATTCTCATAATATTCCGACTTTATTCTCGAAAAAAAACAACAATCTTTAGCCTGGCCCTGATGCTCCGTCGTAGAAAAGTGGCTAAATATAGCGACTAAAGCGCTAAGTTGGCAACACTGCTCTTTGCATGGTTTGTTTTCAAATGGTTTGCTGCTGTCTGTTTGGACCTTTCTGAACATGTGCAGCAAATGGACTGATCCAATATGGTGGACACTGAAGGGGGGGGGCTGAGACACACTTATTATTATAAACGTTCTGACGGCATTTTAGCCAAAAACATAATTAATGTGCACAAATAAGGAGTAGTTGAATCAACCATACATGGAAACAGAGTTTCATGGGGCCCCCAGGAACTCGGGGCCCTATGCAGCTGCCTAGTATTGCCTGATGGTAAATCCCCCCCATATGGACAGAGTGAAGGCCCTGTGAGGCGTTTCATGGCCAAAGGGGGAAACTAACATATCTGTGGCTGATTCAGATTTAAAGCAGGTAACAGGAAGGCTGTTTCCTTTTGTTCTTTGGGTTTTCATCTTTGCTCTCTGCTCTCCTGCACCTCCTGCTCAGGTAGGAGGTGGCAGGAGAGGCATCCAGCCAGGTGAGGTGACAGGTAGAGCCTGTGATCATGTTCCTATGGTGTGTAGCAGACAGAGGCTGCAATCAAGAGAGCAGGCGGGCGCAACGGGAGCCAGGATCGGGTTTCTTCAGCCCCCCACGGTTTCCACCCAGGGAGATGCTCCAAGTCCTGATCCTCCCTGCAGGAAGAATCCTGGAGATTAGCTCACTTTTCTAGTTTCTAAGCCCCGCCCCTTAAGCCTTTAACCAGGTTTAGGATAAATCCAAATAGGACCTGTTACTTCCTTTACAAAACATATCACAAATAAACCATTCTCACATAACATTTCACTGGTTCTGGCTATTTTAACCCCTTAACTGCCAGCCGTGGTTCCCTAAGCGTCTAGAGCTCAGCGACAGTTGAAGAGCTCTTTCTGCTCCTTACCTGAATATTTAAGCTCATAAAACATTAATGTATAAATGTAAAGTGGTGCAGAATGGTCCAGGAACACATATTTGACCCAGAAGAAGAAGAAGTGGAGCTTAAGGTGTTTAAGTCTGATGCTACGTTCACAACAAAAGCAGCAGGAGCAGCAAAAACGCCGCGTCCTGCTTCATTTTAGATGCTTGTAAAGGTTTAGTTCTGACGCGCGGCTGAAGCATCTTTGCTGCTCCAGCTGCGCGGTGGTAAAGCCGGTCTGATGCGAGATGGGCGGAGCTACCCGATCCCTTCTTTGCCTGGAACAATATATGAAAAAATTTATGTTTTAAACATTCCAATTGACAGTATTACTGCTGCCACCATCTTGGTAGGCGTGGCCACAGGGGTGGCCAGTGATTGGCTAAGCGTGGCCATGGCCACCCCTGGCCCCCCTTCTAGTTCCCGCCACTGACATTTAGCACTCGCCTCGAACACGTCAGATATGTTGATAGGCGTTGGAAGTTCTTGAGTTTTAGGATCAGCTAGACGCCTCGACTGATGAGGAACTGACACTGAACGATGTCAGCGATCAGAAGCAATGACCTGGAACTGACGGCCAATGCATGGCAGACGCCGGCGTACGGCAGAAAAGTTTTAGCATCTTCAGAATTTCTCAACTTACTCTCTGCATGTCGATGCGTTTTTGCCAGGTTTTCAGTACGTCAGCCACATGCAGGTCTAAATCGTTAAATAAATCGTTAAGGTATGACGGAGAATTTAGTCCTGCAGGGCGGTTTGAAAGAGTTCCATTAAAAGTCATTTTTTCACTGTTAAACGGTTAAATCTTCTCAAAAACGCAGAAACAGACATCTGTCAGTTTTTTGTTTTTTATAAAGTGTTGGCTTAAAAAAATGCTTCCAGGAGCCTTTTTGGTTGTTTTAGGTCTGAAGACAAAATAAATAAATAATGCTAATATCAGTAGCTTCCCTGTGGGATTCTTAGTGCAAATTAGCATCATGCTAACCATTAGTTAATTTCTTTTCAGCTGTAGTTTAGTAAATTAATAACTTGTACATTTTTCAGCATGTTTTCATCCCAAAGTTGGATTCTAAAATCAAAGTTTAGTTTGATTTAGTTTTTTTTTCCTTTAGATGTAGTTCCCCCCCCCCCACTGTTTAAGGTTGGTCACGCCCGTCTCTAACCACCTGTCTTCTTTGTCCAAAATGTGAACATCTGGTCCTTCAAAGAATGTCCTTTGTCCATCAGGTGTAGATGTACTGCAGATTCTTGTCCAGAGGAGGGCGCTCTTCTGTGTTAGGCCATGCGTCTGTGGAGAGGTTTAGTTTCTCCAATTTAACCTCTTAAAACCCACAGAGTCACCGACAACCTGTTTTAAAGCGTTTAAAACTAATAACTCAGAATACATGAAAATCAGACAGGTGAAATATTGACCAATACAGACATCGTTGGAAAGCTTAGATTCTCCACTATTCAACTACTAATTTAATGGACACATCTGGAACTTTGGGAAGTAGTTGAAGTATTATTTCAGCTTTAGAGATGTTAGAGAGATGCTCCCAGGAGTAAAAAATCAACTGGCTATGGTTGCTGTGGTTACGCATCATAGCAAGTATCCAAAAAGGACGAAAATATTAGTGAAAATCCCTCCAGTTTCACGGCATTCAACAACAGAGGCAAAAACACCAGAAAAAGTAACTCTGTCTCCTTGAACCCCAGTGGGCCTCAGCAGATGGCCGCTCACACTGAGCCTGGTTCTGCTGGAGGTTTCTTCCTGTTCAAAGGGAGTTTTTCCTCTCCACTGTCGCTACAAGCATGCTTAGTGTGAGGGATTGCTGAAGAGTCAATGAGTCGATGCAATCAGCTGGTTTTCCTTAGATAGAAAACTTTGAATCAATCTGACTGGATGATCTGGTGAACTGGAAAGTGACCTGAGATGACATGATGTGAATTGGAGCTATAGAAATAAACTGAATAGAATTTAATTTATCCAAAAATGGAGGAATTAAAGTTTTCATAAAAAAAAGAATATTGGAAGAAAAACTGGCAGAGCTACTCCAATGTGCAGCCAGCTTAAGCAGCCATTTTCAAAGAACTGCGGTTAGAAAGGTGAGCTTCAATGACGGTCTGAAACCGTAGCTCACCACAGATAGACGCCTGAAAGTGTGCAGAAAAAGATTGCTAACGGGACGAACACGTAGGACGGCCTTACGTAAACACATCACCAAAGGTCATAGGGATGGAACGGTTTATGAAAACTGTCTGAACCGTTCGGTTCGACTGTCTCGGTTCGGTTCGCGTGTGTTACGTTCGGTTCATGCGCTGCTCCTTTTTCTCATAGGCGAAGCGTTTACACTCCAGAGCAGAAGGTGGCGGTACTGCGACCAAAGCCAACCACCAGTAGTAAACGAGAAGAAGAAGAAGCGAAGCAGCGTAGCCGGGTGTAGCAGAAAATAATCAGTTGTTGTGGAGAATTGTGTGGGTATGGCGAGTGGGAAAGAACAGGAGTTGGAAGACGCGCCAGCAGCACTTTATAGGTCTGCTGTATGGGACCACTTTGCATTTAGAGTGACCTACGATGACGGCGGGAAGAAAGCTGTGGATAAAAGTACAACAGTGTGCAAGCATTGTGCAACACGTTTTGTTTATGCTAACAGCAACACGACCAACATGTCAGGCTAACAATCAACATGAACCGAACCGTGAATTTTGTGAACCGTTCCACCCCTAAAAGGTCACTTTAAGAAACATTTTCAGTTGGAAATAATTAGATAAAATAAGATAAAAGATAAAAAAGTTCTGCTCAGTTGGTCTGTGGACGGCCAGCTAACGCTCACCCCTGCTGAGCTGCAGCAGGAAGCGTGAGAAGGAGACGGTCCTCTGACTGCTGACCTCTGTATGTGAAAGCACGGGGGGGGGGGTGTGATGTAAACTGCAGTTACTGTCTCACTGGTCTGTCTATCTCTGTGAGCTCCTGTCGTGTAGAGAGGATGCTCTGCTGTCCAACCGGCTTGTCCTCAGGTGCTTCATGATGCGTTCATGTTCACATTGATCTTAGAAAGGTTTTAAATCCCAGCTGAACCTGTTCAAAGTGACATTGAGGAGGCGCCGTCAGAGCCTGACAGCACCTCCTCCTCACTCCGGTTGGAGCCGATTCAAAAATGTTTTATTTCAGCTGCAGGGAGATCCGAGCACCATGATCCCTCCAGCTGCCGGAGCTGATAAATAATCCCTAAAACAGCAAATAATCAAAACTGTGGTTCCGCCCTGATGATTGGCTGCTGGCAGATGAGCGAAGGCGCTGCTCTCCTATTGGACAGCAGAGTTTTTCCCTCCCCTCCGTCCTCCAGTGCTGCCAGCGACCTCCACGCTGCAAGAAATTTAAATCTAAGTTAGTTTATTTTTCTTAAAATAAGAAAAATAAAAAAAAGGTTCATTGAATTAAGCAGTTAAATGATACTTTGCCAATTGAATAAGGCAATTTACATTTAAAATAAGAAAAAACATCTATCTCTTATCTCTTATTTCAAGTGCATAATATCTAATTATTTTATACTTATTGTAAGAGTGAAACTGCTCATCCCATTGGCAGATTATCTTATTTACCTGTTCAAATTTAAAGGTAAATTCACTTAATTTAAGAAATTTTTACTCATTTTTAGATAATTTTTTACAAGGCAGGACTCCATGAGTTCGGTCTGGCATTGCTCAATAGTAGCGCGAGTATGCTAGCACAATATCTGGCGGGCCAATCAAATTGTCAGGGCGGGCTTTATACGATGATGGACAGATGATCAACAGTAACGTAATCAACCACGTCACCAAAGCGCGCTTGGGTGACAACAACAATGGCTGCCGCTGGAGAGTTGAGGTGAGTAGATTCTGCTATTAGCTAGTGATGGTGAGATGAAGCATCATGAGGCATTGAACCGTTTGGCCAAATTGCTTCAACGATCCCCACAGTTCATGAGGCTCCATGTGAACATGTCACCACCTACTGGTGGAGTGCAGAACTACAGTTTGTAATAAAATCTGTGATTTTTTTTTTTTTGCAACTGTTTTTCTTTTTTTCCCCTTTTAAGTTCCCTTAAAATTATTAATGGTTGGTGTGTATAATAAAATCTTTTGTAAGTTTTTTTAAGTGTAAAATTTCTTAGAACAATAATTTAAGGTGCACCGTTTTTCTGTCATTTTAGTGAAATAAACTCAAGCAGACACAAACATGATAGTTTTTCCACGTTTTTTGGTTTTAATCAGGTTGGAAGTTGTGTTCAACCAATCTTTTGGCTGCACCGACCTAATTTACCCAATCTATATTTTTACTCTGGCAAAACAATGCATCATCAGCCAAAATAATTAAGTTTAATCGAAATTTTCAAAAGTCAAAGACAGGTCTTGAACCATCAACATCTAGAGTGGGAGCCTGACTCTTACAGCTGACGCCACCTATGTAGATAGTCAGAAACAGTAGAAAATACTTCTTAACACTGACGTGTTAACGCAGGCTTTGTCCGGTGGTTTGCTCAAATTTTGATCATTACATTGTTTATTCTAATCAAATTAGCAACTAGATTGGTTGTTTTTCCAACCAATCTATTCTTAGAATCTATCCAAACTCTATCCAGCTGAGAGCAGCTCTCCTCCAAACTCCCACATCCTGACTGAACACTAAGGCTGTTTAGATGCCTTTCAAAATTCTTGCGCTTTCTGAACCACTTTGCGAAGCGGTCACATGGTATCACGGTAACGAGGCCTCGGACGTCTTTTTTTGGCCCCTCCTCTAAATGAATCACGCCTCGACACGCGCTTCGGGGAAACGCCCCCTCCATTACTCGACACAAGCCTCGAAGCCTCGGCTCATCTCATAACATCACTACTATTAGGTCTTTTCTAGAAGATATCGACAGCAAATTAATTTTAAAAGAGGAACAGAGAAACGCCATCAAGGCATTTGTTGAAAAGAAAGATGTTTTTGGCGTCCTTTCTACGTGATTCGGCAAAAGTTTAATTTATCAGCTGACTCCCTTGGTCGCTTAACATACGTCACGCACTCCGTTGCTCTTATTGGTTGTAGGTCTATCCAATTGAGAGCAGAGGCATTTTTTTTCCTGGTTCGTTCGAAACACGCCCCATAATCACAGCTCTATAGAGCAGCATCAGACTCATTCTGACTAGAATTGAGTCGGACTACGTCAGGCTAGACGTCTAGTAGTTCCCATTGATTCTGCTTGTAAAGCGGGGAGAATGGCGTTAGGCTTACCGCACCAAGTTTCCTAAATCCTTCCTTGGGGGGGGGGTGGATCTGGCACCACTAGCTCCTTGGTATTCCTTGCATTAATCAGAAGGTGGTTCTGCTGGAACCAGACCACAGACACTGCAAAAAAAATAAAATCTACATGTCATTTTTTCTTAAAATAAGTGCATTTTTCTCTTGAATTAAGGAGGAAAGTGAGACATTTTGCCAATGGAACAAGACAATTTACATTTAAAATAAGAAACAAAAAAACAATTGCATTGTCTCATTCTTATTCTAAGAGTGAAAATTCTCATCCCATTGGCAAACTGTCTCATTTACCTGCTCAAATTAAGGGTAAATACACTTAATTTAAGACATTTTTACTTATTTCTAGTTCGTTTTTCCAGTGAAGTTCTGGGTCCACCGAAGTATGGCAGAACCATCAGAGAGGCTCTGGAGGTGGCAGCGTGGGGAGTTGATGGACCGTACTGCAAACCAACCTATCAGAGAGCGCCCTGTGCCCTCACATACTGGGGGCATCCAGTGAGGTAGTCCTGAATCCGCTGGGATGTGGATTTGGGTTATTTGGGTTTCAGGATTATTTTGGAACTGCACTACAGGACTTTATGTCCATAAAGCAGGTTTTTCAGAACCATGTGGGACGGGATGAGCAGAGGGCAGATAAAGATGAGGGCAGGATAGAAGGAGGGCTTTTTGTGGCTGTATTGATCAGAAGAGACGCTCTCTGTCTCTCTAACCTCATTAATAATTCAGCGAGGGACAAAGGAGGGAGTAAACCAGAGGAGGAATCCTCACCAAGAAGGAATCATAACGTTCCCTCGGGTTCATCTGGTTTAGGGTCTATGTTTAGCAGTCGTTGAGTGACATTTCCCAGACATCCAGGGAAGTCCCACAAGTCCAGAGGGGTCATCAAGAGGAGACCAGAGACGAATGTCCAGACAGCTTGGTCCTCCCGGTTCTGTTTGGTCAAATAATGTCTCTAAAAAAAAACAGACTAATTTTAATTTTGAGCTGCAGATGAGAACCGCTCCGAGCTGATTGGATGTGGAGGATGTTTGAGGATGTTTGAGGATGCATCAGAGGAGATTTCATTCATTCATTCTCAGAGAGCTCCTCATCAGGACCGGTGTTTAAAGCTGCTTTAAAAGGTCATCCACATAAAAGCGGCTTCTGTTATCTGAACAAGTTCAAACTCATCTGAAAAGCAAAGACTTTGCGGCTTCTGCTGGATCTCCAATATCAGCCTCGCCGTCTGCCCTGAAAGCTCCAGAGATCAAATCTAATAAACTCAGAGGCCGCGTTCTGATCGTCCATAAAGTCGCTGCTGAAGATATTAAAGAAACAACAGCGAGCATCACGAGTTCATGTCACTGCAGCGGAAACTAATCAGCGAGGCGTGTGGGGGGGGCGTGGTGTTTTCCTGCAGCCAGCAGAGCTGACCGAGCAGCTGTGCTGCTGCAGCTCTCAGTTTGTTCCATCACTAATTGATGTGAACTCCTTCCATCTGAATGTTTCATGAAGACGTGTAAATAGTTTTGCAGAGGTCAGCTGCTCTCTGCTGCTCCTTCATCACACCTGAGGGGCACAAGGTTTATCCAAACCCCTGATTAGGCAATCAGCTCCAGCTGAGTCCACAAACATCTGAGGCACTCAGAACATCTCCAACATCTCAGAGTTTATCATCTTCTAATACGGATTAAGATCATGAATCACGTTTGTTTTACCTAAAAGTTATTTCATATGAAATCAAATCATTTTGCGGCTGTCATATGTTGTTCTGTGAACTTGACCAACAGCCCTGTGCAGGGGGGGATTTACCATTAGGCAATACTAGGAAGGTGCCTAGGGCCCCAAGTTCCTGGGGGCCCCATAAAACTCTCTTTCCATGTATGGTTAATACAACTATTCCTTATTTGTTCACATTAATTATGTTTTTGATTAAAATGCCATCAGAACGCTGATAATATTCAGTGTGTCTCAGCCCCCCCCCTTCAGTGTCCACCATATTGGATCAGTCCATTTGCTGCACATGTTCAGAAAGGTCCAAACAGACAGCAGCAAACCATTTGAAAACAAACCATGCAAAGAGCAGTGTTGCCAACTTAGCGCTTTAGTCGCTATATTTAGCCACTTTTCAGACCCCTCTAGCACTTTGATTTCTAAAAAGCTCCTAGCGCCAAATCTAGAGACTTTTTTCTGCTACTGGAGACTTTGGAGACATCTAAAAGCAGCGAACTCTGCTCTCCAGAGCAAGTAGATTGGTAACCCCGCCTCCTGCTCTCCTCTATCTTGTCTGCTGTCATGATTCATGCAGCTATTATTTCATCCAAATGAAAAATGGAGAACAGATAAGCAGATCATGGCTTGTCTACAGTGAAAAGAAGGACTGGGTTATTTACTTTGGCCTTTTTGGAAACACAGGAAGGAGCAATCAGCTAAGTGAGCTTAGTGCTTGGAAAAAATCTTTCATGTCTTTAGAGACAGCATGAAAAGTCAGCTGAGTACAAAACATAGAGAGGAAAACAAGAAGAAAAGGGACAAGAAGAGAGGGACACAACCTAGAACAGATAATGGATGTCTATTCTATTAACATTTCTATATCTGGAGAATGGGGCTGTTCTATGTGTTGTCTTCTCCATTCAGAGGGGCCCCTGCCTGTCTTTGCCTAGGGCCACACATTTCCTAGATCTGCCCCTGGCCCTGTGTTTGGACAACAGATGAAAATTGGACCCAAGCTCAAATCACGGTCAGTTAACTCTGTACATATGGAATACATTCACCACAACTCACAATCACATCAGAACCGACTCTCTGTCATATTTAATTAATTTTAATAAAGTTCTATATTATGTGCAACTTTGTCATTCATTTTATAATGATGTGAGGTTCTGTATGAAATGGTGATGGTTAGTTGAAAAAATAACAACCAAGCAATTTGATTTAAAAAAATATTTGTATTCAGGAAGCTGCCCTCACATTTTACAAAAGTATAAAATATAAAACTATATAAAAATATGGAACAATATCTCAAATAAATCAGGGAAAAAACAAACAATCAAGCTGAAACTGATTGCACACTAAAAGGTAAACAAGCCAAAGCTCTGACTGCATTTTATCCACAAGCTTTTTAAACAGCAGAGGAACCTCTCAGTTCTGCTGGTGAGGATTCAGTCATCCAGATCAGTCATTTCAAAAAAGTTCAAATCAATCCACTGAACTTTGTTTCCAAGTTTAAAGACGTTTCTCTTCCATCCAGGAAGACTTTTCATTTCAAAATGTCAGAAATAGTGTTTAGTTCCAGGTTTTATAGAGTAAAAGAAGCCAAACGGCCCCCATTCCAATAGGTGGACCCGATCGTCCGTTACAATTTGCATGTTTTCCTTTTTTGTTTTTTTTTATGCTTTATTGGTAATTCCGTGTAACATTACAGAATAAATCAAACATCAAACACAGATATACAACAGTTGGTGACATTATAACTTTAAGAAAAACGAGACATAGAAGGTAAAAAATAAATAAAAATAAAACAATTGAAACAAACAAATAAATAAATAAAATAAACAAATAAATAAAACAAACATAAAATAATAATAGCTAGGGGTTTACATTGAGTTTACGGTCATTTACAAAAGTGTATAATTTTATACCATTTTTTTTCTTCATAAATTTAAGGGATTGAACATACAAAGTTCTTTAAGCCAAACGTTGACGTTTGGCTTGGTCCTCATGTATTTGTTTTTGTGAATGTAAAATTTCCCCATCATGAGTGAAACATTAAAGGCTAGGTCCTGCAGGTTATCTGTCATTTCTATTCCAAACAAAACATTCTCTTTTCCAATTTGCATGTTTGTATAAAGCCTGGAACTCAACATTATTTCTGACATTTTGAATTGAAACCTCTTCAAACTTGGAAACAAAACCCAGTGGACCGTGTTTAACCTTTTTCTTGGAACCTCTCAGTTTGGGCTTCAGTTTCCTGCTGCATTTCTTTGCTTCTTCTCCGACTGTCGTTTGAAGAAAATCAAGAAGAGCATTATTGTTTCCTGCTGTGGACGGCATCCATGTTGGTGGTGGTGTGGACTAGCCTCCTGAGACCCTCCTGATCTCGCGAGCTTTCAAGGTTTCACTCGCAGATCAGTCTGGAGACTCTCCGTTAAAGAAAATTTGGAGCCGTTCACCAAACGAACGTCCAATCAGCGTTGGCTTTGAGGCGGGTTGAGGTGTGACGCAACGAGAAGCCCGACAGTTCAGTCTAAAGAACATGGCGGCTTCAGCCGATGAAACTAGCGTTAGCGTGGCTATGGAGCAAGTTTTATGGGAATTACAGAGTATTTCTTCACTGAAAGAAGAGCAAAACACTGCTCTGGAGGCTTTTCTCAGAGGAAAAGATGTTTCTGCTCTTCTCCTGACTGGTTTCAGCAAGAGTTTGATCTATCAACTGGCTCCTCTTCGTCGTCGCTCTGTTAGTACGTCATATGCTTCGTTGATCTGATTGGTTTATTTGGCCCGTCTATCACCAACATAGGCCAATCAGCTAACCAGTATTTTCGCCTCTTCCCAAAATTACTTCAACGGAAGGTTTCCGGATGGATATGCGGAGCAAATCCATCTGGCTGAGTCAGGTTAGGTGTGGACACAGCAGTGGAAGATGGACCCGACTCCTACTTTGTTGCAGTGATTTTCCCCTTAAGGCTTTCAGTTCCAGGAGTCTCCCCGATATCGATAGTTATTCACGGATGCCCGCGATAAATTATCCCAGATTTTAGACTATGTGAGGTGGTGTTTTTTTAATGCAGTGAGAGCGTACAGGCAGTACAATAATTTGCGCATCATGTGCGGATTAGAACTACTTTGATTCTGCAGACACAATAAGAGGGGAGCGGGATGTGAGGAGAAGGTTGTCGGCAGACATGTTCACAAGTCATTTTTTGCAAGTCCAAATCAAGTCTCAAGTCTTGAGAGCTCAAGTCCAAGTCAAGTCTTAAGTCTAGAGTAGGCCTGTTGCAATATTAAATTAATCGCACAATAAATTCTAATCACATGATTAATAAAAATAAGTTCAATAATTTGCATGCCTGCTTGTTTCTCCTTGTGTTTTCATCTCCGTCACTGAGACGGTATAGCTTAAAGGTCGCTATTATATCTAGGGAATGATCATTATCTTAAACTAGTAAGTGAAAAATACATGCTTATATGACACGTAGCGTTGTCACGTAGCATTGCGTCAGTGACGTCAGTGCTACATGACAGTTTGACAGCCACTCTGCCGGTTTTTTGTTTTTGTTTACCTCTGCTGTGTGCAGGTAAGGCGAGCGGCGATTAGTCAAGTTAGTAAAACAAAAAACACTTAAAAAATAAAATATTGTTCACAAGTCGGAAATCACGAGTCTCGGTCGAGTCTGAAGTCATTAAATATGTGACTTAAGTGCGACTCGAGTACGAGTCACAAACTCGAGTCCCCACCTCTGGTTGCTGGTGAAACCTGTGCGTATCTGTCCAAAGTGATGCTTTGTTCAACCAGCGTTCCAGGCGACTGGTTTTCAGAGAGCTGATTGGTTTAGTCAGAAAAATAAGCAGACAGCTTGATGTGATTTACAATAGCATTTATTGACAATACGTCGAATCTGTGACTCGGCAGAAAACTCAGGTTAGTAATTATGTAAATCTCACGGAGGACGATTATGAGCGTTTTTTTTCGTGAGCCCTGGTGGGGTAGGAAATCTGGCTTTTTCCCCGCTTCACCTGGAGGCTGTGAGGGGGCGAGAATTTTGTATTTCCGTGACTTACATAGGCCCCAAGGGTAGAAGGCCTAGCTGTGTAAGCCCCTGGAGGACTCTACATTGGAATGAAAAGGCTGCATTCACCTTGGAGAGGATAGGGCACCAACAGTAGGGTGGTGAGTGGAAAAAAGCTGAGGTAAAAACATCCCCCCAGAGAGATGGGACTGCTTTAGCCCAGCTCAGGCTGTATAAGTCTGGATGTTTCCAGTTTTAAAGTTCAGTCCGAGGCCAGGAGAAGGAGTGGAATCCAGAGAGTTCCAGAAGCTGAAGCCCAGAAGGCTGCTGAACCGGTTGTCTAGCAGAAGCAGGCAGATGAGGGAAAGCAGGAGTTTCCAGAAGGCAAAGCCGGTGTCAACGAGGTGAAAAGGAGTCCAGGCTAGAAGCTAAGAGATCCGAAGAGGTAAAGAAGGGAAATGCAAGTTGGGTTCAGTAGACAGACTGAAGGTTGAAAGCAGGCAGAATCCAACAGGAGTCTAAAGACAAGTCAGGCAAACAGATAAGAACAGGGGCAATCAGGCTCAGAAGGTCCAAAGGCAGAAACTAGTCAGGGTCAGCATGCAGGTAGCATCTATCACCTCCCATAAAAACTCCTGGAGCAGCTTTTCTGATTGGTTGACACTCTGGTGTCCGGGGGCAACAGTCAAATTTACTGAACCCCATCGTCGAATGCCAGAACGCTCGGATGTATCGCCCCTTCCGGGGATCCACGGCTGGACACCTTGACGCGTCCACCATGGACTTTGCACTACATGCTGGGAGAATGAGCCTGGTGTGAGCGCGTCATAAAAGTCCGAATAAAGGGGGAGGGGCTATGGATCTGCAGAAAAGACTTGGTGCAAAGAGGTGGTGCTGGTGGGGGCCTTCATGTCTGGATTTAGGTGTTGGGGCCAAATATCTCCAAAGGGGGAGGGGCTTAGTGGACTAATTTGAGGAAGTGACTGTGTTTTTACAAACGTGTTTTATCACGCAAACAGATACCCTTAAGAATAACAATAAGCAAATGATTAAAGTCAAGCAGCACTTTTTCTGAAACCCACGCTTACAGTTTGTCATTATTGCATTTAGTCCATTAGCCTCTCCCTACAGAGCGTGTTGAGCTCACTCTGCTCTCCTGTAATTGGTTAGAAGGGAATTTCCTGTGTCGATCTGCCTCAGACAGAATTATGGTGGTGAGAGGAGAAAGGATTTCATGTTGCTTTAAAAGATTTACAGAAAGAGGACAATAAATACAATAACCTCAGTTCATGGTTCCCACATTTTGGGAATCTCAGACACTCTAGGGAGGAAACACAGGTAAGTGACCACGATCAACTGATAGAAGATTATCTGGGTTGGTCACTTACCTGGTTTAACAGTCCAGACCACGAGTGTCCCCAGTGCTGCTGTCCCAGAGGTGATGCTGGAAGCTGATCCTGGTCAGGGATCCAGAACAGACAGGAACAGGCAGGATACAGATCAGGCAGGAACAGGTGGCAGGATCCAGACTTCCAGGCATCCACAGGCTCCCAGGAGGGTTCAGAGTCTGAGTGGGACCAGAAGGATGACCAGGTGGTCACGCACAGGAGCAGACAGGATCAGGTGCAGACAGGCAGGCTCAGTGGCAGAGGGTAGCCGAGACAGGACGTGGAACCGGAACTTGATGCAGGACTTTAAACTGGTCTCCTCCCTGGAGCCAGGCTTACTGAATAAAAACTGAACCTCCCCCCATAATGAGCCAAAAACCCAGAGGACTCCGCGGGGGAGGAACAGTGGACGATCAGGAGACGAGACAAACACTAAAACCCTCTTTCCACTGGCAGCTAGGATCCAGGACATGAACCAAATAAAACTGAACAGAAAGACAAGCAATGATCTGGCACTGAGTGCTCAGGCTGAACTGAATATAAACCAGAGGAAACAGGTGAGAGGAATAAATTATAATTGAGGCAGGGAAGGAAGAGGGCAGGTGAGAGGAATTACTAATTAGGGAGGAGCAAACAGGCCAGATCATGACAACATTATTTGAAAGCTTCTAGTTTGTGAAAACAGACCGACCTACATCAGTTCAAACATGACTTAAAGTTGTTGTTTTTTATTCTCGAAATGATAGGTCTTTTTTGAACGGCAGTAATAGAGACATTCTTGAGAAAAAGCAGGTTTCATTGTATTATATTTGTTCTATAACATGTCAACCACAAAGGCAGAAAATCTCAGACCTCTATCCATAACAGTTCCAGAGCTGCAGGGTTTGGAACTTCTGCTAGTAGCTTGGAGCTGCGCGCCCGGTGGGTTTTAAGAGGTTAAAAAAATATGTCACAGGTTTTATTTCTTAACCAAAGCTCTGACAGTAGAGATTAACTCTAAATGTAAATTGGACCAACTTGGATCATGACGGGTCAAAGGTCACTTCACGCTAAAGGACCCTGAAACCTCCTGCAACAACGAATGCTAACAGCACAGTTTCTGCAGTAACTGAACCAAATAATGAGGTTGGTAGCAGAACCCAGTAGAACTTCACTGCATGCTGAGGGGTTGATGTGCCAGAACAGGGATGCGTGTGAAAGTTGTAGGACTCCACCCCTCCAGGACGGGAGTTTGACACCTCTAGCCTACTGTGAAATTGGCCTTCTGGTACCATGACTGCTGGTTCTACTGGGCTGCTGCTGTTACTTCACACCTTCTGGTTCACACCTAAAATGGGTGAAGGAAAGCACTTAGGCCCCGTCCACACGAAGTCAAAACGAACAAGAAACGCTAATATTTTCCAGAACGTTTGTCGCAAAGACGGAGACGTAAAATAAATGTGATCGTCCACACGAATGCATGAAAACGCTGCAAAATGTATGCCAGGCCTGTAAGTGGCGCTGTGGTGCCAAAGCAAAAATAGGCGACGAAATGTTGGGCATGCGCAGTAATATTTATACATGGTTGCCCTGCGGGTCCATTTTCGTGGTTCAGTCAGATTCAGGTGCTGAACTATGTGGTCGATATTGCTCTGTTCTTCCTGGAGATATTCCAGAAGAAGAAGATTCTGTTGTAAGCCCGACAGCAGGGTGAGTAGCATGAGCAGCAGCCATTCAACACAGTACGGCGCCATTGTTGTTGTGATACTGTGTCGCGCATGCGTGTTTAGAGGCGACGCTATGACGCATGCGTGAAAAAAAAAATGCGGTTAGAGCTTAAAGATGGAAACGCGAAAACGGCGTTTCAAAATCTTCCCACTCTGAAGGCTGAATAAAAAAAAGATTGTTTACAGACCCCGAAACGCCGGCTTCGTATTGATGAGAGGCTGGTTTGGTGAAAAATTTGTGCGTTTAGGCCAGGGTTCGGCTTCGTGTGGACGGGGCCTTAGTCTGCTGAGATCTGCAGGAACTCAGCCGCTGCATTTCTGTCTGGGCTTCAAACAGATTCTCTGGGAGACAGAAAGTCGAACCAAGCTTTCAGTCTAGATATTTCTACCTTAGAATGTAGTAAAGTTTCTATGGCATTATGTCTGTGGTGAAGTTTCCTCAAAGCTAGAAATGTCAGATGTTTGACCGTCTACAGAAATGGCTCTGTGGAGATTCAATCGCTGATTCAGAGACACGAACTACAACCAACATGGATCGAGCATGGTTTAACTGGAGATGTTTAAGGTCAAACATCTACAATCAGGACAAAAAAGAGTTGAAAGAACATGATGTGAGGCATGTTAGTAAACAAGGATCAGAGCAGGTGAAGGTTATGAAGATTAAAGATGCGGGACACAACTAAACCTCCTGGTTTCAGTTTCCGCACACGGATCCAGTGTCTTGCTGAATGTGTGCGTCCACGTTGTTTTGTCTGACTAAGTGGCTCAGTTGATTGTGTTTACCTCATGTGTTTGAGAAACAGAAACCGGACCTCTGGTTCTACCTGCAGACAGACGTCCTGCAACAGGACAGGTAACAGGTAGCGCTTGTAAAGAAATACAGACAAAAACATCTAATTTCACATAAAATCACAAATAATTAATAGAATTAAAATTAAATCCTGTTTTTCCTTTAAACTGCCTAAAAAAGTACACCTGATATTTTACAAAGGTGACACTAGTTTTTCCTTTCTGATATTTTGCAAATTTACCAGAATATTCTGAATGCATTAAATATCTAGAACTGGGATTATAATTGTTAATTAATAAGGGGTTAATTAATATTATTATTACGATTATTACTTAAAAGGTTATAACTGTAATTTGCTAAGTCACCAGGGTTCTTAGTCTCTAAGTTTTTTACTCAAGGTTGGACTCCCATAACCTGACTCCGCCAGATGGATTTGCTCCGCATATCCATCTGGAAACCTTCTGTTGAAGTAATTTTGGGAAGGGGCGAAAATACTGGTTAGCTGATTGGCCTATGTTGGTGATAGATGGGCCAAATAAACCAATCAGATCAACGAAGCATATGACGTACTAACAGAGCGACGACGAAAACACAACCACAAGCCAGGCTTCTCTTTCCGAAACCAGTCGGGAGAAGAGCAGAAACATCTTCTCCTCTGAGAAAAGCCTCCAGAGCAGTGTTTTGCTCTTCTTTCAGTGAAGAAATACTCTGTAATTCCGATAAAACTTGCTCGATAGCCACGCTAACGCTAGTTTCATCGGCTGAAGCCGCCATGTTCTTCAGACTGAACTGTCGCGCTTCTCTTTGCGTCACACCTCAACCCGCCTCAAAGCCAACGCTGATTGGACGTTCGTTTGGTGAACGGCTCCAAATTTTCTTTAATGGAGAGTCTCCAGACTGATCTGCGAGTGAAACCTTGAAAGACCGCGAGATCAGGATGGTCTCACGAGGATAGGACTCCTGGACCAGCTGTTAAAATCTAGTTGTCTTTCACCAATTTAGTAATTTAGACTATGGCTATCAGCAAAGGTATTAATCACCTACAAATAAATGTGTCTCTTTTCAATCAGATGTTCCTGAAAGAAGAGTGAATCTGGCCTGAGTGATAACAGGTTAAAATACTATGGTACCTTTCATCCATCTATCCATCCTCTGTCACGCTTCATTAGCTAATAGTCCCTATCACAGGATTATTGTATCTGATAACCATGCAAACACCACAAACTAAGTAAAAGCAAATAAAAAGGGGTCTTGAGAGTCCGTTTAGTTGTCCGGTCCTCTGCCCCCTTTGTAATTCACAGATCTTTTCACCTGTTCACAACAGAAACTTCTACTCAGCCTACTGACAATAAATGGCATCAAAAGGTCGTGGTGTGACCTGGGATGATGAAGGGAGGAGGACGCTATCCAGGCACATAATTAATGATAATTGAACTTTATTGATCTCACATTAGAGAAACTTACCTTTCCATTTCACCTATCCCTATGGCGAGCAGTGGGCTGCCATCATGGGGCGCCTGGGGAGCAATCGGGGGTTTAGGGTCTTGCTCAGAGACCCAGAGTGGCAGTCTGTGGGAGCGGGTTTCGCATTCCAATTTTGATGCCCTAACAGAATGAGCGCCACCATTTTTGTTTTAGCAATTCCTGCCTTGAGAGCTGTAGTATCGCGGACCGTCGTTGAGAGGCAAGGAACCGTGCTACAGTGATGCGTAAATGTTCATAAGGGACCAAGCTCTGCACGGTTAACTTATCCAAGCTCGGTCCGAACTTGGCAAGGATTGGTTTCAGAGGGGTAGTGTAAATGGGGCAATAGTCTCTGCTTGTCACTAACCTCTCCGCTCCCAGAGGTTCCTGTCTCCGACACTGGTGATTCTTTCCAGAACTATCGCAGCCCACTCTAAATAAACACACTAACTGTTGTCTATCTGTTGTCTGGCTGTCTTTGCTTGACGCTATCTGTTGTCTGGCTGTCTTTGTTTGACGCTATCTGTTGTCTGGCTGTCTTTGTTTGACGCTATCTGTTGTCTGGCTGTCTTTGGGTTCTCTGGACCACTTCTTAACCAGCAGTGCCAAGAGACACTGCTGGTCGGACTTGTCAGTCTGGAAGCTTAACGTAGACAGTTATTGGGATTTCATGTTCAGCGCCAATCCTGGTTGGATGCCATATTTATGTTGTGATTTTGATACATTAAATTCCCAGCCAGCTGGGAATTTATATTTCTGATACGTTAAGATGCTGATGAAGGTTCTCAGTCATCCAGGTCATAGTCATTCCGTAAAATTCAAAAAATATCCACTGGACTTGGTTTTCAAGATTTGAAGACGTTTCTCCACCTCTCCAGGAAGCTTTCTCAATTCAAATGTCTGGATCCGCAGTGAGTTTGAGTCTTATATGGACAAGGCCTTGTATTGCTTGGAAACATGCAAATGGTAACCGATGAATGGGTCGTTTAGTTCCATCGTTAGCCTGTAATATCTGAACCTGTCTATGATTCTAGGGGTCGGTCGTTAAAGGGGGGATTGTCATTAAGGGGGGAATTGTCTCCTGTAATACCTGAAACCTGTCTATGATTGTTAAGGGTCGGTCGTTAAGGAGGTATTGTTCACCGGCTGGAGCGGGTAGGTTCCTCTGTGATGGGGTGGGAGGTTTGGTGATATCTGGAAGGGATCATGTCTATGATTGAATTGTAAGTTTTTGGAAGCTGGAATCTGAGTCCACCACCTCTGTTTAAAGTTTGTTTTTCTCTCTTAACATAGATGGCTTCCTTCACGCCCCTCTCAAACCACCTATTTTCTTTATCCAGAATATGGACATTCTGGTCCTCAAAAGAATGTCCTTTGTCCACAAGGTGTAGGTGTACTGCGGAGTCTTGTCCAGAGGCGGACGCTCTTCTGTGTTTGCCAACACAGAAGAGCGTCCTAGGTGTGACTGTGTGTGTTCATGGACTGAACTGTCAAACCAGGTTAGTGACTCACGCGTTCATAATCATCCATCAGAATATTGGAGACACTAACCTGTGTTTTTCTCCTATAGATGTTCCTGTGATAGACGCCCTAGCTGCTGCTTCTGCAAAACCACTGGTTTAGATAAATGCTTTAAGTTATTCCACCTTCTGTTCTGCCTCAATTCTGGGTCCTTTGTTCTGAGTCCTGATTCTGTTTAAGATTTGAACTGATTCCGATTCAGTTCTAATTCTGATCTTGAATCTGGTTCCAATTAAATTCCTAATTCCAATTCTGATCCTTTTTCAGATTCTGATCCTTTTGTGGTGAATATTCTAATTAATTCAGACACTGATTTTAATTCCAGTTCTGTGGTTCTTCATAAAAAAAAACACTTTTAAAAGATCTAAACAGCAAAGTTGGGATAGCTGGAATGTCTCAAAGTCTTTCCATTTCTGTCCCATCCATCATGAAGTGCTGCAATCAGTCCACTGGTCTTTAATGTGTGTGCAGGCAGAGAGGAGGGAGGGAAAGAGTGACAAAGTAAAAGACTAAAAGAGCAAAGGAATGACAATGAACAACAGAGAGGAAGAAGTGAGAGAGTGAGAGAAGAGAAGGACGATGAAGGGAGGGTCGAGCAAGCGGATGGGAGGAGGAGGAGCCTGATGAAGAGGAGGGATGACAGGAGAAGTGGCTGTTGCCGCGGCAGCAGAGTAGGACAGATCTGAGACGGAACAACAACTCCTCCTCCTCTTTTTTTTGTTTTAATTCTCCTTCTTTCTTCATCCTCCTGGGCTCATCAGCTGATTTCACTTGGAAAACCTGCTGCTTCCTCTTCCTCCTCTTCCTCCTCAGCTTCATCAACGCGCGGGCAGCGGAGGTAAGTAGGATGAAAAATGCTCCAGATTCAATGCTGAGAATAGAAAGAAGAGAAGGGAGTGGAGGAGCGTGACGGGACGACTGGGAGGAAGAGTTTGGAGAGAGAGGCTGAACTTCCAGAGAGAGAGAGAGAGAGAGGGGCAGAGATGGGATCTGTTTGGATTCAGGACAGAAGAGCAAAGAAACCAACACAGCAAAGTGTTTGGGTCACAGTCAGGGTGTGACACCGGTTAGTGTGTGAGCAATTAGTGTCTGATCAGTTAGTTTGTGAGCAATTAGTATCTGATCAGTTAGTTTGTGATCAATTAGTGTGTGATAGTTAGTGTGTGAGCAATTAGTATCTGATCAGTTAGTGTGTGATCAATTAGTGTGTGATAGTTAGTGTGTGAGCAATTAGTGTGTAATCAGTTAGTGTGTGATCAATTAGTGTCTGATCAGTTAGTGTGTGAACAATTAGTGTGTAATCAGTTAGTGTGTGATCAATTAGTGTCTGATCAGTTAGTGTGTGAACAATTAGTGTGTGATCAGCTAGTGTTTGTGTAATCAGTGTGTGATCAATTAGTGTATGACCAGTTGGTGTGTCAACAATTAGTGTGAGATCAGTTAGTGTCTGAACAGTTAGTGTGTGATCACCTAGTGTTTGTGTAATCAATTAGTGTGTGAACAATGAGTTTGTGATCAGTTAATGTTTGTGTAATTAGTTAGTGTGTGATCAATTAGTGTCTGATCAGTTAGTGTGTGATCAATTAGTGTTTGATCAATTAGTGTCTGTTCAGTTAGTGTGTGATCAATTAAGTGTTTGATCAATTAGTATATGATCAGTTGGTGTGTGAACAATTAGTGTGTGATCTGTTAGTGTGTGATCTATTAGTGCGTGATCAGTTAGTGTGTGATAAATTAGTGTCTCATCAGTTAGTGTGTGAACAATTACTGTGTGATCAGTTAGTGTGTGAACAATTGGTGTGTGATCAGCTAGTGTTTGTGTAATCAGTTAGTGTGTGATCAGTTAATGTGTGAGCAGTTAGTGTGTGATCACTTAGTGTGTGAACAATTAGTGTGTCATCAGCTAGTGTTTGTGTAATCAGTTAGTGTGTGATCAATTAGTGTGTGATCAGTTAGTGTGTGAACAAATAGTGTGTGATTAGCTAGTGTTTGTGTAATCAGTAAGTGTGTGATCAATTAGTTTGCGATCAGTTAGTGTGTGTGATCAGTTAGTGTGTGATCAATTAGTGTGTGATCGGTGAATGTGTGATCAATTAGTGTGTGATCAGTTAGTGTGTGATCAGCTAGTGTTTGTGTAATCAGTGTGTGATCAATTAGTGTCTGATGAGTTAGTGTGTGTAATCAGTTAGTGTGTGATCAGTTAGGGTGTGATCAGTAAGTGTGTGATCAGTTGGTGTGTAATCAGTTAGGATGTGATCAGTTAGTGTGTGTGATCAGTTAGTTTGTGTGATCAGTTAGGGTGTGATCAGTTAGTGTGTGATCAGTCAGTGTGTCATCAATAAGTATGTGTTTGATCAGTTAGTGTGTGATCAGTTAGTGTGTGTAATCAATTGGTGTGTGATCAGTTAGTGTGTAATCAGTTAGTGTGTGATCAGTTGGTGTGTGTAATCAATTAGTGTGTAATCAGTTAGCGTGTGATCAGTTGGTGTGTGTAATCAATTAGTGTGTGATCAGTTAGTGTGTGAACAAATAGTGTGTGATTAGCTAGTGTTTGTGTAATCAGTAAGTGTGTGATCAATTAGTATGCGATCAGTTAGTGTGTGTGATCAGTTAGTGTGTGATCAATTAGTGTGTGATCAGTGAATGTGTGATCAATTAGTGTGTGATCAGTTAGTGTGTGATCAGCTAGTGTTTGTGTAATCAGTGTGTGATCAATTAGTGTGTGATCAATTAGTGTCTGATGAGTTAGTGTGTGTAATCAGTTAGGGTGTGATCAGTAAGTGTGTGATCAGTTGGTGTGTAATCAGTTAGGATGTGATCAGTTAGTGTGTGTGATCAGTTAGTTTGTGTGATCAGTTAGGGTGTGATCAGTTAGTGTGTGATCAGTTAGTATGTGATCAGTTAGTGTGTGTGATCAGTCAGTGTGTGATCAATTAGTATGTGTTTGATCAGTTAGTGTGTGATCAGTTAGTGTGTGTAATCAATTGGTGTGCGATCAGTTAGTGTGTAATCAGTTAGTGTGTGATCAGTTGGTGTGTGTAATCAATTAGTGTGTGATCAGTTAGTGTGTAATCAGTTACTGTGTGTAATCAATTAGTGTGTGATCAGTTAGTGTCTGTTCAGTTAGTGTGTGATCAATTGGTGTTTGATCAATTAGTGTATAATCAGTTAGTGTGTGAACAATCAGTGTGTGATCTGTTAGTGTGTGAGCAATTAGTGTGTGATCAATTAGTGCGTGATCAGTTAGTGTTTGTGTAATCAGTTAGTGTGTGATAAATTAGTGTCTCATCAGTTAGTGTGTGAACAATTACTGTGTGATCAGTTAGTGTGTGAACAATTGGTGTGTGATCAGCTAGTGTTTGTGTAATCAGTTAGTGTGTGATCAGTTAATGTGTGAGCTGTTAGTGTGTGATCACTTAGTGTGTGAACAATTAGTGTGTCATCAGCTAGTGTTTGTGTAATCAGTTAGTGTGTGATCAATTAGTGTGTGATCAGTTAGTGTGTGAACAAATAGTGTGTGATTAGCTTGTGTTTGTGTAATCAGTAAACGTGTGATCAATTAGTATGCAATCAGTTAGTGTGTGTGATCAGTTAGTGTGTGATCAATTAGTGTGTGATCGGTGAATGTGTGATCAATTAGTGTGTGATCAGTTATTGTGTGATCAGCTAGTGTTTGTGTAATCAGTGTGTGATCAATTAGTGTCTGATGAGTTAGTGTGTGTAATCAGTTAGTGTGTGATCAGTTAGGGTGTGATCAGTAAGTGTGTGATCAGTTGGTGTGTAATCAGTTAGGATGTGATCAGTTAGTGTGTGTGATCAGTTAGTTTGTGTGTTCAGTTAGGGTGTGATCAGTTAGTGTGTGATCAGTTAGTGTGTGATCAGTTAGTATGTGATCAGTTAGTGTGTGTGATCAGTCAGTGTGTGATCAATTAGTATGTGTTTGATCAGTTAGTGTGTGATCAGTTAGTGTGTGTAATCAATTGGTGTTTGATCAGTTAGTGTGTGATCAGTTAGTGTGTAATCAGTTAGTGTGTGATCAGTTGGTGTGTGTAATCAATTAGTGTGTAATCAGTTAGCGTGTGATCAGTTGGTGTGTGTAATCAATTAGTGTGTGATCAGTTAGTGTGTAATCAGTTACTGTGTGTAATCAATTAGTGTGTGATCAGTTAGTGTCTGTTCAGTTAGTGTGTGATCAATTGGTGTTTGATCAATTAGTGTATAATCAGTTAGTGTGTGAACAATCAGTGTGTGATCTGTTAGTGTGTGAGCAATTAGTGTGTGATCAATTAGTGCGTGATCAGTTAGTGTTTGTGTAATCAGTTAGTGTGTGATAAATTAGTGTCTAATCAGTTAGTGTGTGAACAATTAGTGTGTGATCAGTTAGTGTGTGAACAATTGGTGTGTGTTCAGCTAGTCTTTGTGTAATCAGTTAGTGTGTGATCAGTTAGTGTATGAACAGTTAGTGTGTGATCAGTTAGTGTGTGAACAATTAGTGTGTGATCAGCTAGTGTTTGTGTAATCAGTTAGTGTGTGATCAATTAGTGTGTGATCAGTTAGTGTGTGGACAAATAGTGTGTGATTAGCTAGTGTTTGTGTAATCAGTAAGTGTGTGATCAATTAGTATGTGATCAGTTAGTGTGTGTGATCAGTTAGTGTGTGATCAATTAGTGTGTGATCGGTGAATGTCTGATCAATTAGTGTGTGATCAGTTAATGTGTGATCAGTTAGTGTGTGATCAGCTAGTGTTTGTGTAATCAGTGTGTGATCAATTAGTGTCTGATCAGTTAGCGTGTGTAATCAGTTAGTGTGTGATCAGTTAGGGTGTAATCAGTAAGTGTGTGATCAGTTGGTGTGTAATCAGTTAGGATGTGATCAGTTAGTATGTGATCAGTTAATGTGTGTGATCAGTTAGGGTGTGATCAGTTAGTGTGTGATAAGTTAGTGCGTGATCAGTTAGTATGTGATCAGTTAGTGTGTGTGATCAGTTAGTATGTGATAAGTTAGTGTGTGTGATCAGTCAGTGTGTGATCAATTAGTATGTGTTTGATCAGTTAGTGTGTGATCAGTTAGTGTGTGTAATCAATTAGTGTGTGATCAGTTAGCGTGTAATCAGTTAGTGTGTGATCAGTTGGTGTGTGTAATCAATTAGTGTGTGATAAGTTAGTGTGTAATCAGTTACTGTGTAATCAATTAGTGTCTGATCAGTTAGTATGTGATCAGTTAGTGTGTGATCAGTTGGGGTGTGATCAGTTATTGCGTGTGTGATCAGTGTGTGATCAGTTGGGGTGTGTTGGCTGATGTAATTTACTCGATGCATTAGTGATGAGTTTCTGGTAGCTTCTAAACCCCCCTCTCTACCTCCACCCCCCACAGACATACGAGTACACACACATCTGTACAGTCTGTGCTCATTATTATTCACACCCCTCTGTATTCTGAGTACTTCAGCCCAGTTCTGGATCAGCTGGACTTTCAATTGACTATATCTACCTGTAGATAACTGGGTTCCTTCATGTTCTACCTGTAGATAACTGGGTTCCTTCATGTTCTTCCTGTAGATAACTGGGTTCCTTCATGTTCTACCTGTAGATAACTGGGTTCCTTCATGTTCTACCTGTAGATAACTGGATTCCTTCATGTTCTACCTGTAGATAACTGGGTTCCTTCATGTTCTTCCTGTAGATAACTGGGTTCCTTCATGTTCTTCCTGTAGATAACTGGGTTCGTTCATGTTCTTCCTGTAGATAACTGGGTTCCTTCATGTTCTACCTTTAGATAACTGGGTTCCTTCATGTTCTTCCCGTAGATAACTGGGTTCCTTCATGTTCTACCTTTAGATAACTGGGTTCCTTCATGTTCTTCCTGTAGATAACTGGGTTCCTTCATGTTCTACCTGTAGATAACTGGGTTCCTTCATGTTCTACCTGTAGATAACTGGATTCCTTCATGTTCTACCTGTAGATAACTGGGTTCCTTCATGTTCTTCCTGTAGATAACTGGGTTCCTTCATGTTCTTCCTGTAGATAACTGGGTTCCTTTATGTTCTACCTGCAGATATCTGGTTTCCTTCATGTTCTACCTGTAGATAACTGGGTTCCTTCATGTTGTAGCTTTAGATAACTGGGTTCCTTCATGTTCTACCTTTAGATAACTGGGTTCCTTCATGTTCTACCTTTAGATAATTGGGTTCCTTCATGTTCTACCTGTACATAGCTGGTTTCCTTCATGTTCTACCTTTAGATAACTGGGTTCCTTCATGTTCTACCTGCAGATAACTGGGTTCCTTCATGTTGTAGCTTTAGATAACTGGGTTCCTTCATGTTCTACCTTTAGATAACTGGGTTCCTTCATGTTCTACCTGCAGATATCTGGTTTCCTTCATGTTCTACCTGTAGATATCTGGGTTCCTTCATGTTCTACCTGTAGATAACTGGGTTCCTTCGTCTTCTACCTGTAGATATCTGGTTTCCTTCATGTTCTACCTGTAGATAAATGGGTTCCTTCGTGTTCTACCTGCAGATATCTGGTTTCCTTCATGTTCTACCTGTAGATATCTGGTTTCCTTCATGTTCTACCTGTAGATAACTGGGTTCCTTCGTGTTCTACCTGTAGATATCTGGTTTCCTTCATGTTCTACCTGTAGATAACGGGGTTCCTTCGTGTTCTACCTGTAGATATCTGGTTTCCTTAATGTTCTACCTGTAGATAACTGGGTTCCTTCATGTTCTACCTTTAGATAACTGGGTTCCTTCATGTTCTACCTGTAGATAGCTGGTTTCCTTCATGTTCTACCTTTAGATAACTGGGTTCCTTCATGTTCTTCCTGTAGATAACTGGGTTCCTTCGTGTTCTACCTTTAGATAACTGGGTTATCTACCTGTAGATATCTGGGTTCCTTCGTCTTCTACCTGTAGATATCTGGGTTCCTTCATGTTCTTCCTGTAGATAACTGGGTTCCTTCATGTTCTACCTGTAGATAACTGGGTTATCTACCTGTAGATATCTGGGTTCCTTCGTCTTCTACCTGTAGATATCTGGGTTCCTTCATGTTCTTCCTGTAGATAACTGGGTTCCTTCATGTTCTACCTGTAGATAACTGGGTTATCTACCTGTAGATATCTGGGTTCCTTCGTCTTCTACCTGTAGATATCTGGGTTCCTTCATGTTCTTCCTGTAGATAACTGGGTTCCTTCATGTTCTTCCTGTAGATAACTGGGTTCCTTCATGTTCTACCTGTAGATAGCTGGTTTCCTTCATGTTCTACCTTTAGATCTCTGGTTTCCTTCATGTTCTACCTGTAGATAACTGTATTCCTTCATGTTGTAGCTTTAGATAACTGGGTTCCTTCGTGTTCTACCTGTAAATATCTGGGTTCCTTCATGTTCTACCTGCAGATATCTGGATTCCTTCATGTTCTACCTGTAGATAACTGGGTTCCTTCATGTTCTACCTGTAGATAGTTGGTTTCCTTCATGTTCTACCTTTAGATAACTGGGTTCCTTCGTCTTCTACCTGTAGATATCTGGGTTCCTTCATGTTCTACCTGCAGATATCTGGTTTCCTTCGTCTTCTACCTGTAGATAACTGGGTTCCTTCGTGTTCTACCTGTAGATAACTGGGTTCCTTCATGTTCTTCCTGTAGATAACTGGGTTCCTTCATGTTCTTCCTGTAGATAACTGGGTTCGTTCATGTTCTTCCTGTAGATAACTGGGTTCCTTCATGTTCATCCTGTAGATAACTGGGTTCCTTCATGTTCTACCTTTAGATAACTGGGTTCCTTCATGTTCTTCCTGTAGATAACTGGGTTCCTTCATGTTCTACCTTTAGATAACTGGGTTCCTTCATGTTCTGCCAGTAGATAACTGGGTTCCTTCATGTTCTACCTTTAGATAACTGGGTTCCTTCATGTTCTACCTGTAGATAACTGGGTTCCTTCATGTTCTACCTGTAGATAACTGGGTTCCTTCATGTTCTTCCTGTAGATAACTGGGTTCCTTCATGTTCTACCTGTAGATAACTGGGTTATCTACCTGTAGATATCTGGGTTCCTTCGTCTTCTACCTGTAGATAACTGGGTTCCTTCATGTTCTACCTGTAGATAACTGGGTTCCTTCATGTTCTTCCTGTAGATAACTGGGGTCCTTTATGTTCTACCTGCAGATATCTGGTTTCCTTCATGTTCTACCTGTAGATAACTGGGTTCCTTCATGTTGTAGCTTTAGATAACTGGGTTCCTTCATGTTCTACCTTTAGATAACTGGGTTCCTTCATATTCTACCTGTAGATAGCTGGTTTCCTTCATGTTCTACCTTTAGATAACTGGGTTCCTACATGTTCTACCTGCAGATATCTGGTTTCCTTCATGTTCTACCTGTAGATATCTGGGTTCCTTCATGTTCTACCTGTAGATAACTGGGTTCCTTCGTCTTCTACCTGTAGATATCTGGTTTCCTTCATGTTCTACCTGTAGATAACTGGGTTCCTTCGTGTTCTACCTGTAGATATCTGGTTTCCTTCATGTTCTACCTGTAGATAACTGGGTTCCTTCGTGTTCTACCTGTAGATATCTGGTTTCCTTCATGTTCTACCTGTAGATAACGGGGTTCCTTCGTGTTCTACCTGTAGATATCTGGTTTCCTTCATGTTCTACCTGTAGATAACTGGGTTCCTTCATGTTCTACCTTTAGATAACTGGGTTCCTTCATGTTCTACCTGTAGATAGCTGGTTTCCTTCATGTTCTACCTTTAGATAACTGGGTTCCTTCATGTTCTACCTGTAGATAACTGGGTTCCTTCATGTTCTACCTTTAGATAACTGGGTTCCTTCATGTTCTACCTTTAGATAACTGGGTTCCTTCGTGTTCTACCTTTAAATAACTGGGTTATCTACCTGTAGATATCTGGGTTCCTTCGTCTTCTACCTGTAGATATCTGGGTTCCTTCGTCTTCTACCTGTAGATATCTGGGTTCCTTCATGTTCTTCCTGTAGATAGCTGGTTTCCTTCATGTTCTACCTTTAGATCTCTGGTTTCCTTCATGTTCTACCTGTAGATAACTGTATTCCTTCATGTTGTAGCTTTAGATAACTGGGTTCCTTCGTGTTCTACCTGTAAATATCTGGGTTCCTTCATGTTCTACCTGCAGATATCTGGATTCCTTCATGTTCTACCTGTAGATAACTGGGTTCCTTCATGTTCTACCTGTAGATAGCTGGTTTCCTTCATGTTCTACCTTTAGATAACTGGGTTCCTTCGTCTTCTACCTGTAGATATCTGGGTTCCTTCATGTTCTACCTGCAGATATCTGGTTTCCTTCGTCTTCTACCTGTAGATAAATGGGTTCCTTCGTGTTCTACCTGTAGATAACTGGGTTCCTTCATGTTGTAGCTTTAGATAACTGGGTTCCTTCGTGTTCTACCTGTAAATATCTGGGTTCCTTCATGTTCTACCTGCAGATATCTGGTTTCCTTCATGTTCTACCTGTAGATAGCTGGTTTCCTTCATGTTCTACCTTTAGATATCTGGGTTCCTTCATGTTCTTCCTGTAGATAACTGGGTTCCTTTATGTTCTACCTGCAGATATCTGGTTTCCTTCGTCTTCTACCTGTAGATAGCTGGGTTCCTTCGTGTTCTACCTGTAGATAACTGGGTTCCTTCGTGTTCTACCTGTAGATAACTGGGTTCCTTCATGTTGTAGCTTTATATAACTGGGTTCCTTCGTGTTCTACCTGTAAATATCTGGGTTCCTTCATGTTCTACCTGCAGATATCTGGTTTCCTTCATGTTCTACCTGTAGATAGCTGGTTTCCTTCATGTTCTACCTTTAGATATCTGGTTTCCTTCATGTTCTACCTGTAGATATCTGGGTTCCTTCATGTTCTACCTTTAGATAACTGGGTTCCTTCATGTTCTACCTGCAGATATCTGGATTCTTTCATGTTCTACCTGTAGATATCTCGGTTCCTTCATGTTCTACCTGTAGATAACTGGGTTCCTTCATGTTCTGCCAGTAGATAACTGGGTTCCTTCATGTTCTACCTGTAGATAACTGGGTTCCTTCATGTTCTACCTTTAGATAACTGGGTTCCTTCATGTTCTACCTGTAGATAACTGGGTTCCTTCATGTTCTACCTGTAGATAACTGGGTTCCTTCATGTTCTACCTTTAGATAACTGGGTTCCTTCATGTTCTACCTGTAGATAACTGGGTTCCTTCATGTTCTGCCAGTAGATAACTGGGTTCCTTCATGTTCTACCTGTAGATAACTGGGTTCCTTCATGTTCTACCTTTAGATAACTGGGTTCCTTCATATTCTGCCAGTAGATAACTGGGTTCCTTCATGTTCTACCTGTAGATAACTGGGTTCCTTCATGTTCTACCTGTAGATAACTGGGTTCCTTCATGTTCTACCTTTAGATAACTGGGTTTATCATGTTCTACCTGTAGATAACTGGGTTCCTTCATGTTCTACCTGTAGATAACTGGGTTCCTTCATGTTCTATCTTTAGATAACTGGGTTCCTTCATGTTCTACCTGTAGATAACTGGGTTCCTTCATGTTCTACCTTTAGATAACTGGGTTCCTTCATGTTCTATCTTTAGATAACTGGGTTCCTTCATGTTCTACCTGTAGATA
The DNA here is from genome assembly GCA_030533445.1 of Cyprinodon diabolis. Taxonomy (NCBI): domain Eukaryota; kingdom Metazoa; phylum Chordata; class Actinopteri; order Cyprinodontiformes; family Cyprinodontidae; genus Cyprinodon; species Cyprinodon diabolis. The sequence continues at coordinate 45,672,475 of CM060062.1, forward strand.
ACTGGGTTCCTTCATGTTCTACCTTTAGATAACTAGGTTCCTTCATGTTCTACCTGTAGATAACTGGGTTCCTTCATATTCTACCTTTAAATAACTGGGTTCCATCATGTTCTACCTGTAGATAATTGGGTTCCTTCATGTTCTACCTTTAGATAACTGGGTTCCTTCATGTTCTACCTGTAGATAACTGTGTTCCTTCATCTTCAACCTTTAGATAACTGGGTTCCTTCATGTTCTACCTGCAGATATCTTGATTCTTTCATGTTCTACCTGCAGATATCTGGGTTCCTTCATGTTCTACCTGCAGATATCTGGGTTCCTTCATATTCTACCTTAGTGTACCTGCATTCTACCATGTTCTAACCAGGAAGCTTGGGTTCTACTGTATTATACCTAAGTATGTTTGGGTTCCTTCATATACAACCTTTGAACGCCGGGGTTTTTCCAGGATATAAATGATGACTTTCTTCTGAAACAGAGTCATTCTACTTTTTCTGCAGCTGGGGTTCCTCATCATGGACTTTCCTGTTGTGTTCTGCTGTTTCTGCAGTAACATGTGGGTAAAGAACGGTTCGTTTTCCAATGGTTTCACTCAAACACGGCAGCTCTTCCTTTCCTTGCAGGTGTCTTGTTCCGGGCCGTATGAACTCTATGTTGGTTCTTCTCTCTGAAACATTCAGAAACAGAAGCTCAGATCTGACCTATGAGATGAAATGCAAGCTGGAATTTCCCCACTTGGCTGATGGTCAGGCAATGTTTTGGATTAAACAAGTTGGAACATGTCAGTGTTTGGATGTTGTACAGTTAAATGTCAGGTGCAAACAACCCAAAACGTATCTTTGGTGATTGTGGTCACAAAGGAGGCAATGGACCAATGAACGATGACAGAGAGAGAATTCATGACCATATATGCACTTTCATAATTAACAAACTCAGCTTTTCAAGGTTTTATGATTGACATTTCATTTTCTAATTATTTCTTTTTTGCCCTACTTTGTAGCACTTAAAGGTACTTCTATGGAAGGTGCTTGATAAATAATATTCCTCAGTATTAACAATAATATTGTTTAGATAAATCTGATATTTTTTCCCTCCATCTTCATGGCTGAGAACATCATCTTTCCTTTATGCCCAGTCTCAAACTGCAAACAGCACACACAGATTTCTCATTTAAATGGGATCGAACCGGTTTGCAGGTTTTATCCTTAAAGACTAAAATAACCTCTAACACTCCTTATTAAGGTTCTTTGAAGAATCTAAATTTAGAGCCTTCTTGTATCCCATCATCAGCTGTTGGAACTCGTTAAGGTCTAATGGTTCTCTTTGGTACCAAAGACTCATCTGGACATTTATATAAAATAAAGATGGATTTCATAATTTTCCCTCCAAGATCATAATGGAGGATTATATATAATTAGAGATTAGTTCCACATGTTCTCAGGGAACAGTTATTCCAGGGCTCGTCTTCCAGGTGAGGAAAGTTGCGGAAGGTTTTGAGGATCGGTGGTTTGTAGAGTAAAACCCCAGCAGACCTGAAGCTGTGAAGTTCTCATCGATCTCTGAGCGGAGGCTTAAGCTTCCTTTGGTCTGATCAGGAACGTTTGTTGTTCTCTTGTCTCTGTGACTGATTGGAACCAGCTCGTTTTCTTGGTATTGATCCAATCAGAGGTCCATTTTTATCTTGTTTCCGGTGTGTAATGATGCAAACCCCACTGGATGGAAACAGATCCATCTGTGCTTAGACTATAAATTGGACCACAGCTGATGTGTCGTTAAGCAGAGCCTTCAGGTCGGAGGTCATGATGCTCAGGTGTCTGAGAACAACCACTGACCTGCCCTGATGGCGTGACCTCCTCCTCCCTGGACGTCTCCTTCTGCTGCAGAGGGACCGGGGGAGTGAAGGCTGGATAGAGACTTCCAGTACACGGCTCTAAGCCGTCCGGGACGTTTCCTCTGCCTCTGGAGCCTCTACCTCTGCTGCTCTCTGACTTTATGCACAGCAGCATTCAGGTTCAAACCGCAGCAGATCAGCAGAGGAATGTGAGTCATCCTCCAGACTCTGAGTTATTGTTTCTAATTCTGGAGTAATGATGGTAATCCCTGTGTCAGAGCGAACCCACCGTAACGTTCACAACCACAGCTGCGTTTCCCCATTAATTACAGCCTTTTACCAAATGATAAAACAGACAGCATTTCCTTCCTAAACTGTCCTTCTGTCCCTGCTGGGTCCAGCTCGGTCCTCTTCATCGGCCAGACCTTTGGAACGAGGCTTTCCAGGTGGAAAATTCTGATCAAATGTGGCCCTGAAGGCACATGTCCTCCATCAATGCTGCCATCATGGTAGAGGAGATAAACCAGAGCCTTTTCACCCAACATCTGGAGAACTGATCCATCAGGTCTATGATGGAGGCTGACATAAGCATTTGTCTCTGGACAAAAGAAAAGCAGAGCTTGCCAGGGTTTCCTGCTGATCCTCCTACACTGACAGGATGTATTTCATATTTTATCTTTAGTCATTCAGCATCTCTAGGCTGTAAAAAAAACCACTGACTCAGGCTGAGCTCTCTACGATAATAACCATAAACCAACTCCTGATCCGTTCCTGGAAGCTGCTGGGCTGGAAACCGCAGCAGAACCTCTGGATGTCAGCTGGCTGCTGATCCAGAGCTCTGAGCGTCTAAAAGCTTCAGCTGAGGGAGTAAGATGATCGGCCGTCCAATCAGAGACCAGGAGGTCAGCAGGGATTCCCTCTGAGAGACGCAGAGATATTGATCCACCATGGAGGGGAACACAGAGAGGAGCTGACTGGTCCATCCATCCATCCATCCATCCATCCAACATCCATCCATCCAACATCCATCCAACATCCATCCATCCATCCAACATCCATCCATCATCCATCCATCCAACCATCCATCCAACATCCATCCATCCAACATCCATCCAACATCCATCCATCCATCCATCCATCCATCCAACATCCATCCATCCAACATCCATCCAACATCCATCCATCCATCCAACATCCATCCATCATCCATCCATCCAACCATCCATCCAACATCCATCCATCCAACATCCATCCAACATCCATCCATCCATCCATCCATCCATCCAACATCCATCCATCCAACATCCATCCAACATCCATCCATCCATCCAACATCCATCCATCATCCATCCATCCAACATCCATCCATCCAACATCCATCCATCCATCCATCCATCTAACATCCATCCATCCAACATCCATCCAACATCCATCCATCCATCCAACATCCATCCATCATCCATCCATCCAACATCCATCCATTCATCCATCCATCCAACATCCATCCAACATCCATCCATCATCCATCCAACATCCATCCATCCATCCAACATCCATCCATCATCCCTCCATCCAACATCCATTCAACATCCATCCATCCATCCATCATCCATCCATCATCCAACATCCATCCATCATCCAACATCCATCCATCCAACCATCCAACATCCATTCAACATCCATCCATCCATCCATCCATCCAACATCCATCCATCATCCATCCATCATCCAACATCCATCCATTCATCCATCCATCCAACATCCATCCAACATCCATCCATCCATCCATCCAAACTCCATCCATCATCCATCCATCCATCCATCCATCATCCATCCATCATCCAACATCCATCCATTCATCCATCCATCCAACATCCATCCAACATCCATCCATCCATCCATCCAACATCCATTCAACATCCATCCATCCATCCAACATCCATCCATCATCCATCCATCATCCAACATTCATCCATCCATCCAACATCCATCCATCATCCATCCATCATCCAACATCCATCCATCATCCATCCATCATCCAACATCCATCCATTCATCCATCCATCCAACATCCATCCAACATCCATCCAACATCCATCCATCCATCCAACATCCATCCATCATCCAACATCCATCCATTCATCCATCCATCCAACATCCATCCAACATCCATCCATCCATCCAACATCCATCCATCATCCATCCATCATCCAACATCCATCCAACATCCATCCATCCATCCATCCATCCATCCAACATCCATCCATTCATCCATCCATCCATCCAACATCCATCCATCCATCCATCCATCCAACATCCATCCAACATCCATCCATCCATCCATCCAACATCCATCCAACATCCATCCATCATCCATCCATCCATCCAACATCCATTCAACATCCATCCATTCATCCATCCATCCAACATCCATCCAACATCCATCCATCCATCCATCCAACATCCATCCATCCATCCAACATCCATCCATCCATTCATCCATCCATCCAACATTCATCCATCCATCCAACATCCATCCATCATCCATCCATCATCCATCCATCCATCCATCCATCATTCATCCAACATCCATCCATCATCCATCCATCCAACATCCATCCATCCATCCAACATTCATCCATCATCCATCCATCATCCATCCATCCATCCATCCATCATTCATCCAACATCCATCCATCATCCATCCATCCAACATCCATCCATCCATCCAACATTCATCCATCATCCATCCATCATCCATCCATCCATCCATCCAACATTCATCCATCATCCATCCATCCATCCAACATCCATCCATCCATCCATCCATCCATCCAACATTCATCCAACATCCATCCATCATCCATCCATCATCCAACATCCATCCAACATCCATCCATCATCTATCCATCCATCCATCCAACATCCATCCATCCATCATCCAACATCCATCCAACATCCATCCATCCATCCATCCATCCAACATCCATCCAACATCCATCCATCATCCATCCATCCATCCAACATTCATCCAACATCCATCCATCCATCTATCCATCCAACATCCATCTATCATCCATCCATCCATCCATCCATCCAACATCCATCCAACATCCATCCATCATCCATCCATCCATCATCCAACATCCATCCAACATCCATCCATCCATCCATCCATCATCCAACATGCATCCAACATCCATCCATCCATCCAACATCCATCCATCCATCATCCAACATCCATCCAACATCCATCCATCCATCCATCCAACATCCATCCATCCATCCATCCATCCAACACCCATCCATCCATCATCCAACATCCATCCAACATCCATCCATCCATCCAACATCCATCCAACATCCATCCATCATCCATCCATCATCCATCCATCCATCCATCCATCCAACATCCATCCAACATCCATCCATCCATCCAACATCCACCAATCATCCATCCATGATCCATCCATCCATCCATCATCCAACATCCATCCAACATCCATCCATCCAACATCCATCCAACATCCATCCATCCATCCATCATCCATCCACCATCCATCCATCCAACATCCATCCATCATCTATCCATCCATCCATCCAACATCCATCCATCCATCCATCATCCAACATC